>BEHA01050298.1:0-32890 GCA_002897215.1 Eschscholzia californica subsp. californica | reverse complement strand
TAAGATTTCCTTTTCTTTAGTCGGTGGTAAATTATCAGTTCAAAATTTGGTACCACAATCTTGTCATCTTCAATAAAAGCGATGAGTTTTTAACTCAAACATCTTGTCAAATTGATGTCTTTAAAAGAGAAGTAACTGATAAGTTTGTTGTCATTCCACTCAAAAGCATTTGGTAATGTATGGAGACAAGTATAAAATCTCCCTCAAACAAGTTTTTTGTTGCTCTTTCTTTTTGTTTTTTTTTTGTGGAGTGTCTACTAAGTGTTCGACAATTTGTCAAAGTGGGAATTCTTCTTGATTGGTTGAGAAGCATTTCCTTCCTCTTACTTAAACATCTGACTTTAAAGAATTTTGATTCCATAGCCAATTTAAATCCACAACTAGGGTTGATGTTAGTCAACTAATTGATCAATCATTACAAGCAAGTTCATTGATTTTCTTTTGCCAAAAAAATATACTTCGGGGGAGAATTTATACTTGTCACTCTATCTTTAGTTGGTCATGATAATTGATCAATCATTACAAGTACAAGTATTTTTCCATAATTTGAGCTATATCTTATATGGCTTATATTTCTATCTATATATCAGGGAACCACTGTGCAAGTTGAGTTCGGTGAAGCCGTTGCTGTTTCAGATCCCTCAGATGCTCACTTAGTAAGCCGGTCTTTTCCTTTGACATATGGGAAGCCATTAATTCATCTGTTAGCACCTTCCGACAAGACTGCCGATACCCATGCCAGTAAAGAACTTCCTGCAATCAGGTATACGGAAATAGAACCCCAATCTTGTATTGTTGCACTTTTCATTTAGAAAAAAATTCGATACTGTAGCTTCATATTTACACCTTAATCTATCTGCTTTATTTTCCCTTGTATTAATATGACCAAATGAATGTGTTTCAGGGTTGGTGTTGTATTTTGTGGACGTCAATCCCCGGGAGGACATAATGTTATTTGTGGGCTTCATGATGCTATCAAGTCTCACAATCCTAAAAGTACTTTGGTTGGATTTTGTGGTGAGTATTTACATACTATATGAAACTTTGGTGAAGTTCTTTGTTAGAGATTAATCACAAGTAGCGCAACCCAGTTTGTGTTCAATACAATTCTTACTATATTTAACCTAGAAAATGTGGGCTACAGTCCTTGACTCCTTGTCTCCCGATATTGGGTAAAGTTAGGCATTCAGCTTTATTTCATAGTTTCGAGTACCCATTTTCCCATCATTTGGTTGGGCATATCTAATTTTCGCCTCCAGACGTGATGTTTCTTTCTAAAAAACATATGGTGCTATGTTTAGAATTTGAATATGTTAAGGAAAATTGTAACTTTTTCCTTTTTTGGAAAACGACAACAAAGTACTAGTATGCCTTGTAGAGGACAAATTTGAGACCATTTGTGGTGGATTATCTCTTCATCACAAAGTCCTACAGTGCCAAAAGTTATTATCGTTCTAATTAATCACATTGTTTAAGTGGAAATCGTTGTGCTTATATGGTTCAGCAGAGTTAATTTCTAATCGGTCATCATGGGGTTTATATTTAGCACTCTCAACTAGTTAACTGTCTAAAACTCAGAATTTGAGCCTACCCTTTTTCGCTGCTAAGACTTAGTGCTTTGGTTTGCATCATCTTTGGTAAACTGAACTCCTTAGCAGTATTTTGCTACCCTACTCCTAAGTTAACTCTTTTTTTATTTCCATGTGGAATACAGGGGGTACTGAAGGTTTATTTGCCAAAAAGACAATTGAAATCACAGAGGACATTGTTTCAACTTATCGCAATCAAGGTGCACTTCAACTTTCATTTTGACTTGTTCCCATATAGGAGTGGTGTTAATCTTTCAGCAGAAGCAAACAATTTTCATTTGAAAAACTAAAAGAAACAACTTTAACATAAAATTTATTGAAAACTCGAGCCTAATTTTCGTTATAAGAGTTGTTCATTTGCACAATTCCATCCAAATGCCTCCTATGCTCAAACCTACTGAAATTGTACAGATAATAATCTAAGAAAAGTTTCTTCTTTGCATCAAGCTATATCAAACTTGAAGTTTCACTTCTCATTTTTAAGGTGGTTATGCCATGCTTGGTAGAACAAAGGATCAGATAAGAACAAGTGAGCAAGTGAAATCTGCATTAGATGCATGCCAATCTTTGAAGTTAGACGGGCTTGTGATCATAGGAGGTAAAAATAATCTACTGGTTATTATACCCTTGTTCAAGAAAAATCAGTACTTCATTCAAATTCAATTTTCTAACCCTTCACTCATTCTTTGTAGGGGTTACATCTCACACAGATGCCGCTCAACTTGCTGAAACATTTCTGGAGGCGAAATGCCAAACAAAGGTGCTTCATTTATTCTCAGTTAAAACAGGTCTTTCGTGCCCCGTACAGATATCGCACACTACAGACAAATACTTGAATTGTCAGTGTACCTTGAACCCTTGACTTCTAAGGTGGAAGACTAAACTTCTTAATGCACCAACCAAGTGTTGTTGGCGACAAATACTTGACTGTTAGAACATAGAATATAATTCTTTACTTGTGTAGATAGATAAAAGCTAGCTCTTAACGGCAGGTAGTTGGTGTTCCTGTCACATTATACGGGGATCTGAAAAACCAGTTTGTTGAAGCTAATGTTGGATTCGATACAATATGCAAGGTAACGCCTACAATAATCAAGTAACTGAAGTGATAAGGTACCCATACTCTGAAGTTATCAGGAAAAGTATATACCAAATGTTCATTTTTTTTTGTTATGTTTTCAGGTGAACTCTCAACTTATTAGCAATTTATGCACGGATGCTTTGTCTGCAGAAAAGGTACAACCTCTCATTACTTTCTTGTTCTAGCCGGATGTTTTATTTTATTTTATTTTTAGCAGATTATGGTTCTTTTGTTTAGTTTTCTTAATTTCGAGCTCCGGAATCAATGTTAGTAGTATTAAAGGACTTAACAAAACTCTGCCCAAGGGTCTGTATTAAAGTTTACCTATGAAGCTAGTTTACTTTCGACAAAGTAGGTTCCTGGTTCCTTCTAACATCGAAGTTTCACCCATTTCTTTACTTCGCTTCAGTAGGGAAAGTGTTCCTTCAAGGAATATCAAAATGTATTTAAAGACCCCTATGTTTCCTTGAATGTCGCTTGATCAAATGCTAACAACCATATGTTTTCTGCATATTTCAGTATTACTATTTTATTCGACTCATGGGAAGGAGGGCGTCACACGTTGCTCTGGAATGCACACTCCAATCTCATCCTAATATGGTTGATTTTAACACATAACAGACGCTTAAAGCTGCTTATTTCAGTTATAATGATAAAAATTGCGAAAACTTAGTGTTGTTTATTGTACTTTCAGGTTATACTCAGTGAGGAAATCGCATCTTCAAAGCTTACACTCTTTGATATAACAAAACGGATTTGTGATGCTGTTCAAGCGAGGGCCGAACAAGGTCAATTTTTTTATTATAAAATGATATCGATACTGCCACTCTACAGAACCAATCCCCTCCTGAAATCACGTTTTCCACGTGATATAAGTTTCAAATCTCGAACAGTTGGACAGGGAGGAAGGATTGGTTTCAAAGGGTGATTGGTGCCGTATCTACAGCACCCCTTTTTTTCCTCGATTGTTCTATCTGATATTATGGTCATTGAGTCCGATATTTGAACCAAATATTGTTTAGATAATTATCATGGAGTAATTCTCTTACCCGAGGGGCTTATTGAAAGTATACCTGAAGTATACACTCTCTTGCAGGTAAGAGCACCTACCCGAATTAACTTTTTCACCTTAAATTGTATATTAAATGATGAGGGTTGTGAAATTGTGATTATGATAATACATAATTCCATGCATTCTCTGAGTGTTCTTCTCTTTGGTTGAAATTGACTGTCCCAGGAAATACTTGCTCTTCATAAGAAAGGAGTTCCAGTTAATAACATTTCAGCACAGTTGTCACCTTGGGCATCTGCTTTGTTTGAGTTCCTTCCACCATTCATAAGAAACCAGGTATCCTTTCCTTACCAGTTTCTTTCTTTCATTGCTTCTTCAATAAATCACCCATCGTTACGTTAGTATTACGAGTGATTATCAAAATTTGCGTCTGTTTTGCCGTATCTTTGCTTCTTCTGTAAATCACTCATCCTTACTGTGAGAATAGTCTCACATGGGAGAAGGGCTACCTAGCAACCAAATATATAATGTCTAGGTCCTCTCACTCATTGCCACTCGGTTTTGCGTTGGATGACCACAAACTTAACATGGTTGCAGTGCTACGGTCTTACGTGATAGTCTTAAAAGCCACACGTGCTCCACATCACCTCGAAAAAAAAACACGTGTTAGGCTAACCAAGCCACACATAAGTGGGCGTGTGAGAATAGTCCCACATGGGAGAAGGGCTATCTAACAACCAAACATATAATGTCTAGGTCCTCTCCACTCATTGCCAATTGGTTTTGAGTTGGATGACCACAAACTTAACACTTACCCTAGTATTACGATTCATTATCAATATTTGCTTCTTTTTTCTGTATCAATAAATATTATTGCCGGTGCTCCTAACTTATTATTATGTTGCTATTTCTTAATCTTTAATGCAGCTTCTTCTTTCTCCTGAGTCAGATGATTCTGCACAGTTGTCTCAGGTAATAAACATTCATTCATATTTGACTCTCAAATATATTATTATGATTATAATTTTGCAATGGGAAGTAAAATTATATCGTTATTTATATATTTATGGAACAAGTATGATGGGATGAGTAGTTGTTTGTTTCAACTGAATTTTCAATCAGTTGTACAATGACCTGAACCAAACATTCAGATACCTTATTTGAAACTTTCTGATATAATGGAATGATCAAGATGTTCATTTCCTTATCATTACAATTCCGATCTTTTTAATAGGATCATTATGCACGCCTACTAGTTCTCCCGTTTAGCGTTGATATAGATTACGTATTTTCTTCTGACAGATTGAAACTGAGAAACTTTTAGCTCAGCTAGTGGAGACAGAGATGAACACACGCACAGTAAGTTCAGTTGCTTTCCATATCCGAGGTCGTAATTAATTTTATGGATATTAATGGTTGTATGGTACATGATGGTGTGGGTCTTGGGACACCCTTTTCTTTAGGGCTTCCTTTTCTTTGTCGTCGGAGTATTACTTTCCTTTTGACTTTTGTTCTTTTGAGTTCACAGAAAAATGGAACGTATAAAGGGAAGAAGTTCAATTCAATTTGCCATTTCTTTGGGTATCAGGCTCGAGGTTCACTTCCGTCCAAGTTTGATTGCGATTATGCCTATGTGCGTAGCTAGTTTTCTTATTATTCTTTGGGTTTCACTTTCCATTGTGCAATTGAACATGAGTGGATAATGTATTTTTGGATACAGGTTCTTGGACATGTTTCTTATCATCTTCTTGCAGCTGGGGTTACTGGTTATATGGCTACTGTCACTAATCTCAAGGACCCTGTGTCTAATTGGTCCTGTGGTGGTGCTCCATTTACGGTTGGTTTTTAACCATTTTCTATGGACTGTTTATGAAATTCATATCATATTCTCAAAATCAGAAAATAAGTGGATGCTCACACCATGCCCAATTGTCAAAAAACGGGAAAAAGGTTATTGTTTCTGCCTAGTGCCTTCACTAAGAAAAGGGCCACTATTTCCGTAACGGTTGTAGAACATCTTTTGATCGTTTCACTCGAGTGATTGAATTCTCAAGCTGAGTTTTTTTTTTCTTGAATCTTGGGTAGCTTTGATTATGAAGATGGTTGACATATCAAGATATTTTGTGTTAGGCAATGATGGCTGTGAAGAGGTTGCACGGCCCTGGTGTCTCTCCAATCGGCAAACCATCAATCCATCCAACTGCTGTTGATCTGAGAGGAAGACCTTATGAGTAAGACGACATTTTTCTTTTCTCATATCTACATAACATGGACAACTAGTTCAGATAATTATCTGAGATATGTAGTGTCTCCTACGGGTAACCTAGAAAATCTAATATCACATTAAACCCATTAACTCGACTACAAATATCCGAGTATCATTTAGGAGTATCCATATGTACACAGCGACAATAAAGAAACCCGTAGAAAAATAAAAACCTCATGGAATGATGGAAACGGAGGGACTTCTATAGACTATAAGGTTTAGAGAAGTGACTCTCATTCTGCTAGATTTTCCACTTGTTCTTACTCATGCAAATATCCTCAATTGTTCATTTGACCAGATATTACTTCCTGTCTTGGGGTTATGACACTACATCTATTGATATCATGATTTTAACAGAATGCTTATTCAAGATGCTGAAAGATTTCTGATGGATGACCTCTACCGAAATCCTGGACCCATTCAGTTCGAAGGACCAGGTGCTGATAGCAAACCAATCGTTTTGTGCATGGAAGACCAAGACTACATGGGTAGTGTGAAGGAGTTGCAATCGTACCTTGAAAAGGTAAATTCAAGAGCTAACTTCTCATTTATCATAACCTTTATCCACCTTAAACATGTTAAACCCCTCCGAAAGGGAACTGTTAGTACGGACTATAGACCTAGGTAGCCTACTACTGGTCCTGTCCCTGTCATGCTAGATATAGCATACTCCGCGTTCAACAGCTAATGACTGGTTGGAACTTAAACTGTCAAGTCCACCATCCTCCAGACCTCTCGGGATCCTGCAGTTAGTCACAAGGGTGGTCTTCTTGACCCATGTTACGATTAGGTTTGTGATTCACCATTGACAGACTCAACTCATGAAATCGTAAGTTACTATGTTTGTGCAGATTCCGAGTTCAATATTCTTATACGTACTTGTCTGGCAGGTGAAGATGATAGTGAAACCAGGTTGTTCACAAGAGGTATTGAAGGCAGCAGTGAGTTCCATGGCTTCTGTAGTCAACAATCTCTCTCTCATGTCTGTTCCACCTAAAGGCCAACCCTCATCATGAATGTTATTAAAATCATTGATCCATGAAGAACTGTTTTTACCAGTAACGGCTCATGGTCTTACTACTTATATGTTATCCTAAAAAGAGATGTTGGTTAGTTCGTAGGCTGAGATATGTTGGTTAGAGTCCTTTTTCTTTAAGGTAGAGCTCGAACTTTCTACGTTTTGTTGAATTGTTTATCTTTCTGATGTTTAGTTGCGTCCATTGCGAGAACAATAATTCTAAGAGAGAATTGTGTAAGAGATGATATTTTTTCGAGAACTGCTACATGTACTAACTTCCCGATGTCTCGTAAGTCATAACACATGATCAGTTTTTCGCAGGTTGACGTAAACCAACTAGTTGGCTGTAGACACATTGAAAGACTGCAGAATATTTGTTTTCCTTCTTAAAAACTGAAATCAACTTCATACTAAGACTTTTGCTGATTCTAGTGGGAGAACAGACCACTCAAATATTGAATTACATTAGAAATATTCCGTTTGGTTTTGCTCAAAACAAAAGACAGTAACCCTGAATATTTATGTTCAAAAGTAGCTTAAACTCAAGTGGATTCTGTATATTTGTTTATCTTGATTTACATCGCTAAATGTCACCTAGTCTAAACTCAAGTGTGTCTGGATCATTTTCTGATGTAGAGGAAGTGACCAAGAAATTCATGAAAGAAATTGATGCGGCTAAACTAAGGGCAAATGATTGAATTGTCAAGATTGAATCTACGGATATCAGAATTGAAGGAAATGTCACAATCGGCCCACTTTGGGGGTCAAATTCCATCGTTTATGCCTTCAAAACAGGCTTCAATATTTTCCTTTTTAACTACTATTTTTTTGTAAGTTTTTCTATCTTCTTGAGATTTTGTACTCTTCATGGGTTTTCGGTTTTTCAATGTTTCGAACATAAATCTTAAACTTTTCCAGCTTTTTCGCGAGCTAGTCTGCCACGATAAAAGCGAACACCAGGTTATAAATGAGAAATAGCAATCCAGAGTTAGAAGTGATATTCTAGAACAACAATTGAAACTAACACATGGGTTTTCTGCTGTATCAAATCAATGAAAGCGGCCTTTCATTATATTTTTAAGTTGTAGAGATTTGTCTAGTTACTGCTATTTCATATTTTTGTTGCAGAATTAAATCTGTGAATGCAAAATCACCTTCACTAGGGACCTGCTTTTTTTTTTTGTTGTTGTTGCAAGGACAAGGGATCTGCTTGGCTGTTGGGTCCATCAAAATTGGCAAAGCTTCTGACTTCACTAGACAAAGATTGGCTCTATGCAAGTTAACAAATTACGAAGCCTGAATTTCGAATTCGAAGGCTTCAGAATAGTGGGTGCCTATAAATTTATGAAACAGTAAGTAAACTTATATCACGGAAAGCGAAGTGAAACTACAAGAAGATGAAGGAAATGAAATTTAATGTCTTCAACTACAAGTTAAACCCTAGACCTCCAGAGCTTCCCAAGTAAATACTACTAAAGAATGTGGAGAGATGTTAGTTTCCCATAATGAAATTGTTTTAACAAAGCAAAGTACATTGAAGGCAACAAGGACTTCATTATGGTTTTCAGGCGAAAAAATGGAATGAAGGATTAAATACACCAACGCATACCGACAACTATGCCAAGTGAGATTTTGTCATCTCATATGCCAAGAAACAGGCTGCATTGGCAGGAATACTTCGAGCCATCGCAGGTCCAAATCCTTTATAAAGCCCTTTTACACCTTCAGATGCCAAAATCTTCTTGAAAGCATCAACGGAGCCTTTATATTTTGGGTTTTGGTAATCATCTACTTGAAGTACACTCTTCACTACGTCAGTTGGGTAAACTGAACCCCAGAATGAAGCACCGGCTACACCTCCAGCAATCACCATAGAGCCCGTACCCAGGGTTGAAGTGTCACTATCCCCAGCAAGTACTTGTTTCATGGCTTCATAAACACCAAACATGGCAGCATTTCCAGGGACTTCACGGGCGAATGTTGGAATCAAGCCTTTGTAGAGACCTCTAGCACCACCTTCTGATCTTAGGACATGCCTAGCAACATCCATTGGGCCGCCGTATTTTGGAGCTCCACCAGCCAAGCTTGGGTCCGCCAGTGCACTCTGGGCTTGCAACCTGTATATATGTAACCAAGACAAAAACATTTGAAAAGGAAGGCTGACTGGTAGTGATTTATCTAGAAACCAAACTGAATCGTTGGTAGGTTTTGACACTTCCGTCCTAGATCCATAAATTAAATGGTCGTCTTTGAAATCAGCTCTGGGTTCTCACATACGCTAATTTGAACTGACATGACATGGCAAAAACTAGAAACACGGTTATGAGAACTGTTTTCTTCCTTTTGTTTTATTTTGTTTCTAACATTTCCTAACATGATTCATGGGGACCTGGGGTGGAATTATTAGTAGGCCTAGCTTGGGTTTTAGCCCTTGATCCCAGTTCCGGTCAAATTTGCCAAACAAGACCAAGACTGAATTATTTTATGGATTTCGGCTAAAGTTTAATGACAGAAATAGAAACAAACCGTTAAAACTTAATGGTGAAGTGAATTAAATGGAATCGTAAAACTAACCTGCACTTGATCAACTCAGTTGGGCAAGCTAAAAAAGAGACGGCAACTCCAGCCCCGGCACCACAAATGACCTGCTGACTGATTGTGAGTCGAGCACCTGGTTCAGATTTTAAGAATGCTTCCATTTGACCCCTGACTGTAAAGAGAACAGCATTGAAAGCTGCAACAGTAGCGAGCGGAGCTCCCATGCCTTTGAACAAGCCTCCCACTCCATCAGCTTTGATCGTCTGCTTAACAGCATCGATTGCTCCTGAATACTTTGGAAGTTGACCAGGGAGGGGAGCTGGTTGACTTTGGAGCTTGACCTTTATGGTGTCGAAGGGATGCCCACATATCAACTGTGCAGCTCCTCCGACAGTTCCGGCAGCTAAGTCCTTGGCTACTTCCCCCATCTTACCTTCAACTGTAACCAACGTGATTTATCAAATCGGGATGACCTCTACGAAGTACGAACAAAAGAGAGTAAATCATTTTTATGGGAATTAATGACTGACTTGTCCAAGGATGAAATAGTAATATAAATTGACTGAGAAATCGATCATCAATATAGACTTAAGTCTTATTTAAGTGGGTCAGAAAGCATTTGACTTTGATGCTTATCAATGAAGAAACAAAAAACAGTTTAAATTCGACTCGGATCGTCTCAAATCCCACAGCACACCTTCTTTCACCATAAACTATTAACATTTTGGACCAAGGTCTAACACAAAGCATACTAGTTCTATACTTCAAGTTGAGCATCAACCACCATATGACGATCCATCAACTCCTTTTCCCTCCATTACTAGCAAGCAATGAAGTTTCCGTTTTGGTGAAAATTTCGGTAGGCACGGGAATGGAAACATTTCAGTCATTTCGACCGAAATATTTCAAAATTTATTTCGATGATAAGGCATTGTTAAGAAAAACTTAGTTAAATTTTGGTAGGCATGGAAATAGAAAAATTTCGGTCTCTATCAAAATATTTGGAAATTTAGTAAGGATTATCTCTAGGTGGAAAACAAGGGCTACTGTTTGATAGTGAAGAGGCTAAGGATGATATCTTGAGCCAATCATTAACCTAAAATTATGGTGAAAGAGACTCATACAAAAGAAGAAGCACAGGAAATAATAGAATTAGGAAAATCCCACTTCAAGAAAGAGAACACAACTCCAATCTTGATCTAGGAAAGAACAACCACTAATAAATGCAAGTGAAGAAAGGAAAACAAATAAACCCAAAATTTACTTTCCCCCATTATAGTTTTTTGCATCAAAATTGAGGAAATTTGATGGTTCATTGGTTCTGTTACTGTTTTCTTCATTAAGGTGGGTATGGTGAGAGAGACATAAACTTACCCAGATCCAAATAAACTCTTGGCAGAGGAAGAAGTAATGGAGATGAAAACAATGAAGCTGAAATGGATTTGCAGTTTGAGGCTCAATCTCTCTCAAGTCTCAACCAGTGAAAGAGAGAGAGAGAGAGGAAAGAAGTTAAAAAGGGATCAGCAGCCCTTGGTAAGCCAGATTCGATGGTGGACATGTAGTGGGTTTGATTGGTGTATAACACTGATAAGGAGATTCTGGTCCCAAATCCCCTTTAAATGGGAATAAACCATGAAATTGTCATGTTGGCTACACCCATTACACATTTACACTTGCATCCATGGGCCAATATTCCAAAATAAAAAATAAAATAGATTTAATGTCCAAACTTAATAGAAAATAGATAAAAAGTTCAATTTTTTTCGAATATTTGTTTTTGTCTCGTACAAATATACAAATGTATTACTAACGTGTTGATTCTGAATGTGTAAGAATATGTTTGTTTTGTATGCAAAACAACCAAATTGTGTGAACTTCAATAGTAAAATTTTGTGTAGGATTATTTACGTTTTGTTTAATGCAATAAGATAACGATGTCATGCAAAAATGATTTTTTTTGGTGAATCCCCAAAATGGTATGTAAAAAAGTATTTGTTTGGTACATGCATTTTAAAATTTGTAATTTCTTTTGACTTTTAGCTTATTTCGTGTTAATAGTGGACTATTAGTGTCCATATTTTGGTCCTTCCACCAATACTTCTTTCACACTTCATTACAATTAGACAGAAGTTATGCATTTACGTCTTTCAAATTCACCAAATCCTCTACGGCTCCACTTCAGTTATAAAGAGTTAGGGGTTTTTTGAGCTTACCCCCTCCACGCTAATTAGTAATTGAGTTTACTCCCTTCAATAATTAAGAATTGAACTTACCCCCAACATAACCAATGATATAAAGATGAATGGTAAACCTCAAGCAAAAAAATACAGGGTTATCGGGTTTAAATCCATCTTGGCTACATTTATGGACCTTTAGACCACGCATAATTTTAAGGAGATTGCATAGGCCAATGCCTGAAGTTGTTAAACGCAATTCTACAAATGGTTAAATGCAACGTGGTCTTGAGGGTAGTTCCCATCTTCCTTCTTTTTCGGCGAAATGTTGTCTCCCGATATTCTCCGGTCGGCGACCTTAACTAAAATAAACAAAACAATCTTCCTTCCTTCTTCTTCTCTCTACTCCTCTCATTCGCTGGAAGTGTCTAGTTTACCAGTTTGGAAGGTCTGGCTTCAAACCACATTTGGTTTCTTTTCTAAACCAGACCTGCAAAGACTGGTTTGGCGGGACACTAGACCTTCAAAGTCTGGTTCATCTGGAAATCAGACGCTTCCCAATAAGGGATCCTCTCCTTCGCTTGAGAGATGCAAGAGAGGAGTGAGAGAGGGAATATAGAGAAGATAGAGAAGAAGAATAAGGAAGAAAAGATTTTTTTTTTTTTTCAGTTAAGGTCGTCAACCAGAAATTATCAATTGCTGGCAGGAAATTGCCTGTGGACGACCTTTTGTCAGAGAAGAAGCAAGTTGACTAAGTTGATGGTGCAAAACACATTGCCTTTAACCACTTTGGGCATTGCCTATAAAACTTCTCTAATTTTTAATTAGAATCGAGATCCACATTGATAAAGGTAGTCGAGAATAAAGACAGAAGATATGACACATTGATACAGAAGAGGAGAGAGAAAAAAACTACAGTGGTGGTCCGAGGTGGTAGTGATAATCGACTACAATGGTAGCGGTCGGATGTAATAGTGGTGGTGGCAATGAAGTGAAGACAAAACAAAGGTGTTTTTGCTCTATACATGAAGATTATGTCCTCGCACCCTAACCTGATAAAATTAATTTGGTCAAATTAGATTGACATATGTATCACAAACATCTTTATGCCTCGCTACATTTATCATGCCCTAAAGAACCATCCTAAAGTGTGCCCTGAGTATGAAAGTGGTATTGGACCAAATGAATCATTTCTATAGGGTTAACACATGAAAAAAATTGAATTTAAAAGTGCCATGTGAAAGAGAAGAAAAATACTTTTGTTTATTTTTGCTTTCACTTATTTGGAACTCCTAAGTTTGACTTAAATCAAATCATAAATAGTTTTCCCATACAAGATAGATTGGATTTCCTCTCGTAATTGAAAAATGACTTGGTATTGTCTCCGAAATAAACAAATCCAAACATACGGAAAAAAATCCCAAATGTTATCCTCTAATAAATCATTTTCACTAGAGATCCCAAGAAATAAGAAATACTCTAACATGTTCAATTCATTGTTACATCATAATTGTAATAGTAGATAAGTAATAAGAGCATCTCCAATGGGACACTCTAACAAACACTCTATAAATCCTAATTGTCAAGTGTCAATAGAGATTCTCTTTCCTAAATGTTAATATAGAGACACTCTAATTTTTGTTGATCTCCAATGGAGATCTAAGTTTCTATACTTAATACACATGTCCATCTTTAATTCAATAGATAAAAAGTGGTTGAAAAGCAAAGTTTTCTATTGGTTGGAATATTAAAGTAACACTTAAAGAGTCTCAAGTAGACACTCTCATTTTAGAGTTTCTCTCTCTAGACACTCTATAATAAATGTGTCCACCTCATATTAGAGTGTCTAACAAAGTGTTCCATTGGAGATGGTTTTTTAACAAAATCTCTCAAAAATCAAATGTGGCACTCTAAGTGTTAGAGATTGAGTGTCCCATTGGAGATGCTCTAAGATTACAATATTATTGCTCTGACTTTGTTTCTTAATTACTTAATTTACCTGCAGGTCCTCCAAAATAAAAACTAGTCTCTCTGTTGTAATAACCCACTCCATATAACTGTTTGCATTCTTTAGGGTTATTAAAATTGCCATTAAGTGGATCTATTTGTTTTAGATCCTTAGTTATATACTTCATTTCTGCAATTGAACAAGCATGAGCAGGATGTCCATCTGGTAAAACCCCACTTCCCATTTCAGGACTAAATCCATAATAACCACCTCTTACATGTCCTCCCCAATAAATAAATTTACCTCCATCTTCAACCGTTAAATTGAATAATGATTTGGGCCAATATCCAACTCTTTCATCTTTTCCATATTCTAACCACCAATTTCCTGTTTGGGGATCAACCATTTGGAACAAATACATAATAAACCAAAATCAATTCATTTACTTTGAACTATTTAAATAAGACATATAATGTTGGAATCGGAGCCAATTTTGGCTCGACCCGACTCGTCAAACTCAGAAAAGGAAGTCATTGCGTTCGTCTCGTCGATCTCATCAATTTAGAGCCAAGAATCACTCAAATCCGATTCCGGATGAATGAGAAATTCAAGTTTAAAGTTTGGACGAAAATCGGTTAAGGACCAAAACATCAAAAGGGACAAAGTTAGATTAGGGGCCATTTCAGCGAAGCAAGCTCGTCCAAATCTGGATGGCTAGCGTTCATCGCGCGGGATTGCGCCAGATCCAACGTCGGGTGTTCATCCCGCTTCGGGCACACTTCGGGATCTCTCTAGATCTTCATCTAACGGCATCTGGTTAGCTTTGTTGGGCATGATTCGGGACAGAACCAATGAAATCCAACAGTGGGCGTTTCTTCCTTGTTTTTTAGCCAGATCGAACGTACCAAAACCTTGCGAAAATCCCAGTTATTTAACCAACTCCTTGTCAAGAGTTGTGTACCAAAAACTAAGGATTTTGTCCCCAAAACTCAAGAGATGTGTCCCAAACTAATGTGCCTACTCGATTCCTATATAAACCACCTAAACCCACTTCATTTTTCATCAATTCAATTCATTATCTTCTTCTCTTCCCTTTTAACAATTAGAGGTTCTGGTTTGCCTAGAATATCTGGTTGGGAAGTATTTCTAGAGGTTCTGGTTTGCCTAGAATATCTAGAAAAAGGAAGAAAGAAGTTTCGAGTGAAGTTTGAATTTCCGAAACGTCTAGAAGATCATCCGCATTAGTCCAAAGCTCATAATACTTACAAAGGTTCGTCTGCTTTCAGAATATAAAAGTACCATCTTAAAACTCTGAAAGGAAAGTCGTTGTATCCCGAAGGCATACACCCTAACGTTTGGAACTGTTACGGGGGTGTAAAATATCTTAAGGAAAGAGAATTTATTCTCGCCTCGACTACATTAACATCTATCTCGGTTAATTCGAAAGAATGAATATTGATAAATCATTATTCTTTAATAGTCTATCTCTCTATAAGTTAGAGAAAGGAAACTCTGTCTAAAACAAGCCAAGACAGAGAGAAATCGACTTATCGATTGATAACCAGAGGAACAACAATCTTAAGACATTTTATAACGATTATTTCTCTAGTTATAAGATATTAATTTGGTTGCTTTCTGTGTGTTTCAGAAAAGGAAATGGCACGAACAAGAACTACTCTACGAGTTATTCCGCCTAACACCAACAATGGGGAAAAACCAGAGAAGTTCAAGGGAACTGACTTCAACCGATGGAAGTTGAAGATGATGTTCTACCTAACGACATTGGGTCTGGTTAAATATTTAACCGAAGAGAGACCCACCCATGCAGAAATAGAGGATGAGGTGCAACGGACCGCTGAAATAGATGCATGGAAACAAGAAGACTTCTTGTGCAAGAACTATATCCTGAACAGTTTAGACGACGGACTCTATAATCTGTATTCTATTATAGAAACATCTAAACAACTGTGGGACACCCTTATCAATAAGTATAAAACTGAAAAGGCGGGTGTCAAAAAGTTTATCGTAGGACGATTCTTGGACTACAAGATGATTCCCCACCATAAATAGTGAACAAATTGTTGGATATTTTCAAATGTGAACAGGCATGGCCTTTCACCAGGAATGTACATGGCGTAGCCATGAATTTTGAATGGATACATCCCATTCAATGTAGCCATGAATTTGAATGGTTACATCCAATTCAAAGAGCATCTCCTGGACCCTTATAAATATATAATTCTCCACACTAGTTTTCACACAAAACGATCCAATGTGAACTAATTTCTCTCTCTATATATCTTTGGTCTTTTCTTTAATTTACAAAAGGAAAAAAAAACAGTAAAGTGTATTCTATTGGGTGAATTATTTATACTAATTCTTTGGTAAACTCGAAGTCTGTTCTTTGGCATTATCAGTTTATTCTAGGAGTGTTCTTGATCTTGGTCAAAGCGTACATACTTTGAACCGAGATAGTTGTAAAGACTTCATCGTATCCTGAAGGCATAGTTCCATACCCGTTGTGTACTCGTGGTTTTACCAGAAGGGGCGAATTACTGTCTAAAAGAATCGATATAATCGAGCTTTGAAGTTTAGTGTACAACATCATTATCATTTTCTGTTTTCCATTTCAAACTAGTAACAACAATAATTTTCCAACAATTTTTAGACAGAAAATTCTCGCTTAGCTTTGAAATGGAAGCATCAACAGCATTGACTCAATCTCTTCGCGTTATGAATCAAGACTACACTCGTCTTGAAAGTTTTAATGGAGAAAACTTTACAAGGTGGCAAGAAAAGTTGCGGTTCTTTCTGACTTCTATTAAATTATTCTATATAATAGAAGGGGTACTCGACAAAATTCCTGATGAGACTCCTGAAGACTCGACTGAATTAAGGGAAAAACGAAGGAAGCGAAAGGAAGACGATTTTCTTTGCCGTGGTCATATACTGAACGCTTTGTCTACTTCTATCTACAATGCTCATCGTTCAATTGATTCTGCCAAAGCATTATGGGAAGCACTGGACAGCAAATACCGCATTGAAGAGGCAAGTAATCAAAAATTTCTAATTGGTAATTTTATGGATTTTAAGATGGTTAACAATAAGTCTGTTATGCTTCAAGTTAATGAATTTTTACTTATTGTTAGCAATCTTAAAAACGCTGAGATTTCTCTTATGGATGCTTTTCTGGTGGGGGTTATCATTTCTAGACTACCCCCATCTTGGAGCGACTATAAGAAAAAACTCAAGCATGACGAAGAAAATTATTCATTGGATTCTTTACAACGTCACCTTCGTATTGAAGAAGATTCTCGTATTCGAGAATTAAAAGAGACCCAAACTGATTATCAACCTAAGGCTAATGTGGTTGAAGAAGGGAAATCTGAGAAAGATTCTCTAAAGCCTAGGAAGAATAAAAAGTTTAAGAAACAAACTCCAAAGGACAAGAAGAAGGTAATTTGTTACTATTGTAACAAACCCGGCCATTATGCTCGTGATTGTCGCTCAAGAAAGAAAAATCTTAAAGGGCAAGCAAACATGGTCGAAGAAAAATTTATAGCCACAGTTTCTGAAGCCAATACAGTAGATGCTGACAGTGGTTGGTGGTACGACACAGGAGCTACTATCCATGTCTGCAATGACCGTAATCTTTTCAAGACTTACGAAGTTGGCGGTGACGGAAACGATATTAAAGGAGCCAATAATATTCGTTCTAAAGTCATGGGATTAGGAACTGTGGAACTCTTCTTTACATCTGGGAAGACTCTAACTCTTCAAAATGTTCATCATGTGCCCGATGTGACTAAAAATCTTGTATCGGGAGACCGTCTTAATAAGAAGGGGTTTAAGATGGTGTATGAGTCTGATAAATTTGTATTGTCCAAAAGGGGCACGTTTGTTGGTCAGGGGTACTCTTGTAACGGAATGATTAAGTTGAATCTAATAAATAATAATTCTTCGGTTTACATTGTTGATTCCGTTAATTTATGGCATGGTAGATTAGGTCATGTTAATTATGGTTCTCTTAGAAATATGGAAAAATTAGGTTTAATTTCTAATTGTGATTTTAATTCTACTAGTAAATGCCATGTTTGTGTTCAAGCTAAAATATTTCGAAAATCCCATAAATCTATTGTTAGGAATTCTAATTTGCTTGACATAATTCATAGTGATGTGGGTGATTTAAAAAATCACATAACTAGAGGTGGAAACAAATATTACATAACCTTCATTGACGATTGTTCTAGATATACTTACGTATATCTAATGAAAAGTAAAGATGAGGTCTTTGAAAAATTCATAATATTTAAAGCGGAAGTTGAAAATCAACTTGGTCTTAAGATTAAAATTTTAAGATCTGACAGAGGTGGTAAATACTATCCA
This sequence comes from Eschscholzia californica subsp. californica, assembly GCA_002897215.1. NCBI lineage: Eukaryota > Viridiplantae > Streptophyta > Magnoliopsida > Ranunculales > Papaveraceae > Eschscholzia > Eschscholzia californica. Next base: position 14,878 of record BEHA01050298.1, on the reverse strand, counting down.
AATGAATTTATTAAATTCTACCAAACACATGGAATTGTTCACCAAGTCACTGCACCTTACACTCCTCAGCAAAATGGTATTGCAGAGAGGAAAAATAGGACTATGATTGAGATGGTCAATGCAATGTTAATTAGTTCTGACTTACCGTTATCTTTATGGGGTGAAGCATTATTATCAGCATGTTCTATTTTGAATAGGATTCCCTTAAAGAATAAAAATGTGCCTCCCTTTGAACTCTGGTTTAAAAGAAAACCTAATTTTAGTAGATTAAAAGTTTGGGGCTGCCTTGCATATGTTAGGAAACCAGACCCTAAGAGACCAAAATTAGGTGTTAGAGCCTACAAGTGTGCTTTTATAGGTTATTCGCATAATAGTGTGACATATCGATTCTTAAATCAAGACACTTTTGAAATTATAGAATCTGTAGACGTAGAATTCTTTGAGCATTTGACGAGGTCTAGTGCTAATGATAACAGTATAGTAGATCCTATAAATTTGTCTAATTCTGAATCTGTAATTAGTGGGAATAATATGGATGAAAATCCAAAATCTCGTGAACCTCCTGAATTAGAACCAAGGAGAGGTAAGAGGGCTAGAACTGAACGTTCATTTGGTCCTGACTTCATCACTTATCTCATAGAAGGTGATAGAAGTGAAGTAACAGACGTTACAAAGTTTGTTTTGAATATTGATAATGATCCGATTAGCTTTTCTGAAGCTATGAATTCTAGAGATTCTAGTTTCTGGAAAGAAGCTATAAATGATGAAATGAATTCTATCTTATCAAACCAAACTTGGGTATTGTCTGATTTACCTCCTGGGGCTAAACCTATAGGATGTAGATGGATATTTAAGAAGAAGTTAAATCCTGATGGTTCCATAAATAAGTTTAAAGCAAGATTAGTTACTAAAGGCTTTAAACAGAGGCATGGTATTGATTATTTTGATACTTATGCACCAGTGGCACGTATCTCCTCAATTCGTGTGTTGATTGCCCTTGCCTCAGTTCACCATTTAGTTATTCATCAAATGGATGTGAAAACAGCATTTCTAAATGGTGACTTAGAGGAGGAAGTTTATATGGAACAACCTGAAGGATTTATTTCTCCAGGCCAAGAAAAGAAAGTTTGCAAGTTGGTAAAATCTCTTTATGGTCTGAAGCAAGCGCCAAAGCAGTGGCATGAAAAATTTGATCATATTGTCCGATCAAATGGGTTTGTCGTTAATGATGCAGATAAGTGTATTTACTGTAAAGTAAATAAGTCTAGTTGTGTACTTATTTGTTTGTATGTTGACGATATGCTCATTTTTAGAACTGATCTACCTTCTGTCAAAGAAACAAAGAAATTTTTATCGTCTAAATTTGATATGAAGGATCTTGGGGTGGCTGATGTTATCTTAGGAATTAAAATTCTAAGAAAGGATAATGTATTGGTTTTAAGTCAAACACATTACATCGAGAAGATCCTAAAAAGGTATGATCACTTTGATCAGAAACCAGCTCCAACTCCAATGGACCCCAGCATTAAATTACTGAAGAATACTGGTCGTGCTCAAGCTCAACTTGAGTATGCAAGTGTTATAGGTAGTCTGATGTATGCGATGCACTGCACTAGACCTGACATAGCCTACGCTGTCAGTGTACTGTGTCGATTTACTAGTAATCCAGGACCCGAGCATTGGAAAGCTATTTCTAGAGTGCTAAGTTACCTGAAGGGAACCATGGATTATGGTTTACATTTTAAAGGAGATCCCGCTATATTAGAAGGATATAGCGATGCCAGCTGGAATAGTATTGAGACAAAGTCAAAATCTACCACTGGATGGATTTTCACTTTAGGTGGTGCTGTTGTGTCTTGGGGATCCAAGAAGCAGACCATAATTTCTGATTCAACTATGTTGTCAGAATTAATTGCATTAGCAGATGCAAGTAAGGAAGCGGAATGGCTTAGAAATCTACTAGAAGAAATTCCCATATGGAAGAAGCCATCTCCGTCAGTCATGATAAATTGTGACAATCAGGCAACACTTTATAACGTTGCAAATAAGACCTACAATGGCAAGTCGAGACACGTGAGTCTCAGACATCAATTTGTGAGACAATTACTCAAGGCAGGAGTAATTACAGTCGACTATGTAGAAACAAAGAAAAACTTAGCGGACCCATTAACTAAAGGACTTCCTAAAGTAATGGTCTCGGTTAAGAACAAGGAAATGGGACTCAGGTCTGTGAATGAAGGTTGATCGCCTTTAACGGAAACCCAACTTATGTCTTGAAATAGATAGGCAAAGTTCAACGGGTACCAACAAGTTAAAGCTTTCGCGATTATGGAATACTAGCAATTTATATTCTCCCATTTCTGAGCTAGTATTGGTTTTCTGCAAGACAAAGGATGGATGATATATCCTTAATAAGTCCTAATTTTTAAGTGGTGCCTCGCGGAAACACCTCAAGTGGACTTACCTAAGTGAGTGTGGAGATCAGGCCGTCTCCTAAGAAAATAAGACCGTTTTCCGAAGAAGACTCATGAAAGGGATATTGCACATGGCCATTAATGTAAGGAGTATGAACACTCTAAATCACCGAAACAAGTATGTGCGACGGCTCCGGTTTCATCACTGAAGGATTCTTGGTTCAAGATACGTTCACCATAGCATTCTGATAAAGCTTTGAGTTGTTTGCACTAAGTGAAGGTTCAAATCCATAAGATACCTATCATGTATGTACAAGTTTCTACGATAATGCCAAAGTTGTCCTTTTTTATTTTATTGTCGTTTATGTATGGTATTTTGTTGCACTTTCAAAATTTTGAAAATGGAGGGGGAATGTTGGATATTTTCAAATGTGAACAGGCATGGCCTTTCACCAGGAATGTACATGGCGTAGCCATGAATTTTGAATGGATACATCCCATTCAATGTAGCCATGAATTTGAATGGTTACATCCAATTCAAAGAGCATCTCCTGGACCCTTATAAATATATAATTCTCCACACTAGTTTTCACACAGAACGATCCAATGTGAATTAATTTCTCTCTCTATATATCTTTGGTCTTTTCTTTAATTTACAAAAGGAAAAAAAAACCAGTAAAGTGTATTCTATTGGGTGAATTATTTATACTAATTCTTTGGTAAACTCGAAGTCTGTTCTTTGGCATTATCAGTTTATTCTAGGAGTGTTCTTGATCTTGGTCAAAGCGTACATACTTTGAACCGAGATAGTTGTAAAGACTTCATCGTATCCTGAAGGCATAGTTCCATACCCGTTGTGTACTCGTGGTTTTACCAGAAGGGACGAATTACTGTCTAAAAGAATCGATATAATCGAGCTTTGAAGTTTAGTGTACAACATCATTATCATTTTCTGTTTTCCATTTCAAACTAGTAACAACAATAATTTTCCAACACAAATAAATCTAGGTATATACAAACAAATTTTCTCCATGAACAAATGTTAATTCATAAGATATTTCACTTTAAATATGTCATATTTGAGCTCTTATCATGGATGATTTCCGTTTTTGATCGTAAGAAGAAGAATCCATGTGCATTAAAATAAAATCCACAATAATCATATCATTAATCCAATATAGGAAGGAGTTGACATCTGTGACCCATATACCAAACTTCAAAAAGGAATCTATCTCTATAAATATTTCACTCTCTGGTCAAGTACTCAGCAAAGGTATCCATGGCCGCAACTAGGGCTAATTTGATGTTTCAAGTATTGGCACTAATTGTTCAATCTTTGAGTTCTAGTCATCATGTATTAGTGAAAGTGTTATATGGTGGGGTCAAGATGAAAGTCAAAAAGGCTATGTAGCCTAGTTTTTAATTCACATGCACAAAACATGGGTTTCACTCTTTACTGGTGGAAGAAGAAATCCATCTATTCCCTAAATTTCAGGAAAATTTTCTTCCCATGCATTTAATGAAGGATGGTGAATGAAGACTTTAAGTTGCCAAACATTTAATGCTCTGTTTTGATCTCACGGATGAGAAGGCTATAAATAGCAAACTCATTCACAATGTTATCCGTCCCATTTTCTAAGTTCTCTTTGGTAAGTAAGAGATAAAGAGAGAGTGTGAGATCAGAGAGTTGTATAAGTGTGTGTGAGAGAGAGAGTTGTAGTGAGTACACTAGACTTTGTGTACAGTAACTCGGGTAAGTTGTAACTTCATATTCATAGTGGATTTGCTTGGTGTGGCTGAAAGAGGACGTAGGACTTGCTCTGAAACTCTATAAATTTTGCGTGTCATTATTCTTTATTTGCTTCGTGGTTACTTTCTATTTATTCACCATTTCATCCAAGATCCTGGTTTTCCGCATTAGAGAAAAACTCTAAGTAGACTGATCGCCTATAAGGAGTGGTTATTTTTCTCAACAACTGGTATCAGAGCATCCGGGTTAGCAATTGCTGAATTTTCTATTATCGGTGGACGGAGTTACTATTCACGTGAATAGTGTTTTCGGATGTGGATAGTGTTTTCCGGCGTGAATAGTGTTTTCGTCGTGAATAGTGTTTTCCGCCGTGAATAGTGTTTATATCGGTGTTGGAGCTATGGATGATAAATCAGATAACGTTGCAAGGGTTCGGGTTTTCAACGGTAAATATTTCTCATATTGGAATCACAGATGGAGGATTATTTATATGAGAGAGATCTTCATGCTCCATTACATGGAGTTGAAAAGAAGGGTAAATTCGATGATGAAGAATGGGCTATTCTTGACCGCAAGTGTGTTGGCGTGATCGGTAGGTGTCTTACGGAGGAAGTTTACAACAATGTCGAAGAAATATTTACAACAAAGGACTTAATGGACACTTTGGAGAGACTATATCAGAAGTCGTCAGCCTCAGGTAAAATTATGTTGGGTGAACAATTATTTAATTTAAAAATGAACGAAGGCGAGACCGTATCTGCTCACCTTGGAAAGTTTAAATCAATCATCTCCCAACTTTCTAAGGTTGACATTACATTTTTCGGATGAGGTTAAAGCATTAAGGTTGTTATCATCATTACCGTCGAGTTGGGATACAACTGTGACGTCTATAAGCAACTCGGCGGGTAGTGAGAAATTAATGCTAGAAAATATAACGGCTATGATACTCGGTGAAGAAGAGAGGAGACTGGAACGAGGCTACACCGCTTCTAGCTCTTCTTCAAGATCCGTCTTAAGCATGCAATATGAAAGAGGCAGGAATTTTAATACAAATTCAGATAAATCTAAAGTAAAATTTAGAGGCAAATCTAGGGGAGATCAAAATCTAGACCTAGAGGTGTGTGTTGGACGTGCAATAAAGAAGGGCACATGAAGAAAGACTGTCCAGAAAGAAAGGGTGCTAACAGTACGAGAAACAGGGGTGATCAAGAGGTCCATGTAGTTGCAGCTGCAGAGGACGATGTCGTCTTCATTGTTAATGACAACAATGTGATTACCGAGAGTTTCCTATTACTCTCCGAGGACGGTATGAATGAGTCTTGGATAGTAGACTCAGGAGCTTCTTTCCATGCTATAGGAAATAAGGGGATTATGACCTCTTACAAGGAAGGGAACTTTGGCCAAGTCTTCCTTGGTGATGGTGAAGCATGTGATATCATCGGTGTAGGTGATGTGAATGTGAAAGTCAATGGTTCGACATGGAAGCTGAAAGATGTGCGGCATGTTCCAAATCTAACGATGAACTTGGTGTCTGTGGGCCAAGTTTGTGACGACGACTGTGAGGTTCACTTTACTAAAACAAATTGGAAAGTGACCAAAGGAGCTATGGTATTAGCTTGAGGACTTCGAAATGGTACTCTCTACCGAGCTTCAGAAAGACCTACTCTAGCAGTGGTTAGTAGTTCTGAAAATGTCAGATTATGGCACAGAAGGTTGGGACATATGAGTGAGAAGAACATGAAGATTCTGCATTCGGCAGGTCATTTGCCGGAGGTAAAATCTGTAGAAATGGGCTTTTGTGAAGAATGTGTTCTGGGAAAGCAGAAGCGGGTGAATTTCAACAGAGGCGGTAGAAGCTTGAGAAAAGAAGAATTGGACCTGGTTCATACTGATGTATGGGGACCAGCTGATGTTCCTTCTCATGGTGGTGCTCTATACTTTGTTACCTTCATCGATGACCACTCGAGAAAGGTATGGATTTATTTTCTGAAACATAAATCTGACGTGTTTGATGCATTTCAGAAATGTAAGGCATTGGTTGAGACAGAAACAGGTCTGAAGCTAAAATGTATAAGGTCAGATAATGGTGGTGAGTATGACAAGAAGGAATTCTTACAGCTATGTGCTACAAATGGGATACGTATGGAGAGGACGCCCAGGGACACCACAGGAGAATGGAGTAGTTGAGCGTATGAATTGGACACTAAATGCATGAGCAAGGTGCATGAGACTGCAATGCGGGTTGCCTGAAGCTTTTTGGGCACAAGCTTTAAAAACGTCTGCTTACTTAATCAATCGGACACCCAGCAGTCCATTAGATATGAGGATCCCAGAAGAGGTTTGGACCGGCAAGAAGGTAAACCTCTCTTGTCTAAAAGTTTTTGGATGTGTTGCTTATGTTCATCTTAATCCTACAAAAAGGAAAAAGATAGGCCGGCCATAGGCAAAGAAGTGCATTTTCATTGGTTATGGAGGTGATGCATTTGGATATAAATTGTGGGACTATGAAAGTCACAAGGCAATCCGGAGCAGGGATGTAACCTTCAATGAAGATGTGTTATACAAGACAAGGATGCAACACAGGTCATAGGTGAAGGATCAATTACTCAAGTCGACAAAGAAAAATATGTTGACATGGGTGATACTACAAGGATGACTAGTAGAGTGGTGGAAGAAGCAGAGACTCCAGGTGATGAGGAATCTCAGATGCAACAGGGAGACACTCCACAAGCAGTGGGAGTTTCTCCGCCAGCTCCACAGAACCAATCAGGTGTTCAGACCGAGACATCTACGGTGTTCGTCCCAAGGAGATCATCACGTGTACCAAAGCCGAATCCAAAATATGCTAATGTGATGGATCATTTGTTACTGACAGATGATGGTGAGCCAGAACATTTTGATGAAGCACTACAGGATGAGGACTCAAGCAAGTGGGAGTTTGCCATGAAAGACGAGATGGATTCACTTGTGCAGAATGGCACATGAGTGTTGGCAAAATTACCAAGAGGTAAGAAGGCATTGGAGAACAAGTGGGTTTATTGGAGAGAAATGGTGACATTCGCTACAAAGCGAGATTAGTAGTGAAGGGGTTTCAGCAGAAACCAGGTATCGACTACAATGAAATATTTTCCCTAGTTGTGAAGATGACAACAATCAGAGTGGTACTCGATCTAGTGGCTTCAGAAAATCTCTTCCTTGAACAGCTAGATGTAAAGACAGCATTTCTTCATGGAGACCTTGATGAAGAAATTTACATGAAGCAGCCAGCTGGATTCGTTGAAGAAGGAAAGGAGGAAATGGTATGCAAGCTTCGAAAGAGCTTGTATGGTTTAAAACAGCAATGGTACAAGAAGTTCGATAACTTTATGCTCAGGAACAACTTCTCGAGATGTAACGCAGATCATTGTTGCTATGTTCGAAGGTTTGATTCTGATTACATCATTTTGTTACTATATGTTGATGATATGTTAGTGGCTGAAACATCTCTACAGGAAATCAAGAACTTGAAGGGTCAGTTGATAGGTGAATTTGGCATGAAAGATCTTGGTGAAGCTCGACAAATTCTTGGCATGAGAATCAGCAGGGACAAGTCTAAGGGTACACTTATGCTCAGTCAAGCTGAATATATTGAACGGGTTCTGAAGAGGTTCAATATGGAGGGTGCCAAACCAGTCGGCATGCCACTTGGAAGTCATTTCAAACTTTCCAAGTTGCAGAGCCCCGTGACAGTGTGGAGAAAGAGTTTATGGCAGGTGTGCCATATGCATCAGCCATTGGGAGTCTTATGTACGCTATGGTGTGCACAAGACCAGATATTGCTCATGCAGTGGGAGTAGTGAGAAGGTATTCTAGCAATCCTGGTAAGCACCACTAGGAAGCGGTGAAGTGGATTCTCAGGTACTTGAGAGGGTCCACAGATGTACCTTTATGCTATGAAAAGGAAAATTCTGTTTTAAATGGATATGTAGATGCAGACTTCGCAGGTGACCTTAATAAAAGGCAGCGTACGACAGGGTATGTTTATACTTTGGGATCGACTGCAGTGTGGTTGAACTCACGATTACAGAAGCTGGTTACATTGTCAACAACAGAAGTAGAGTATGTAGCAGTGACTGAAGCAAGTAAGGAAATGATATGGTTGAAGGGTTTATTAGCAGAGTTGGGGCATGAGAGGAAGAATAGTATTTTGTACAGTGATAGTCAGAGTGCTATTCATCTCGCCAAGAACTCAGCCTCTCATGCAAGGACAAAGCATATAGATATTCGGTATCATTTCATTCGGTCGCTTCTGGAAGATGGTGAGCTACTACTGGAAAAGAATCTTGGTTCGAAGAATCCAGCATACATGTTAACCAAAAGGGTCACAATTGAAAAACTGAAGCTCTGCAAGGCTTTAGTAGGTCTCTCGGACTAAGAGAGACGGATAGCCGCATCAAGAAGTTATGTTAGCACCAATCCAAGTTGAAAGAGAAGTGGATATTCTACAACTCCAAGTCACAAGTTTATTTGACCCCAAGTGGGAGATTGTTATATAGTGGGGTCAAGATGAAAGTCAAAAAGGCTATGTAGCCTAGTTTTGAATTCACATGCACAAAACATGGGTTTCACTCTTTACTGGTGGAAGAAGAAATCCATCTATTCCCTAGATTTGAGGAAGATTTTCTTCCCATGCATTTAATGAAGGATGGTGAATGAAGACTTTAAGTTGCCAAACATTTAAAGCTCTGTTTTGATCTCACGGATGAGAAGGCTATAAATAGCAAACTCATTCACAATGTTATCCATCCCATTTTCTAAGTTCTCTTTGGTAAGTAAGAGATAAAGAGAGAAAGTGAGATCAGAGAGTTGTATAAGTGTGTGAGAGAGAGAGAGAGAGTTGTAGTGAGGTTTTGTAATCGGGGAGTACACAAGACTTTGTGTACAGTAACTCGGGTAAGTTGTAACTTCATATTCATAGTGGATTTGCTTGGTGTGGCTGAAAGAGGACGTAAGACTTGCTCTGAACCTTTATAAATCTTGCGTGTCAGTATTCTTTATTTGCTTCGTGGTTACTTTCTATTTATTCACCATTTCATCCAAGATCCTGGTTTTCTGCATTAGAGAAAAACTCTAAGTAGACTGATCACCTATAAGGAGTGGTTATTTTTCTCAACAGAAAGGAGCCGGAGTTTTAATGGAAGAAGAAGATTTGGAGTTGGAAAGACAACTTAAGATTTTGAATAAACCTCCCATCAAAACTATTCAAGTATTCTTTTACTTTCTTAATTTCTCTTAAATGTTTAATTGTTATAATCTTATTTGATTATTTCTTCATATAATTACCATTTTTTATTAAATAATACAACAGTTGTTGTTTGTTATGTCTCTAGGCAGATTGGGGTGACATTTTTTATTGTATTGATATCCATAAGCAACCTGCGTTTGATCATCCTTTGCTAAAGGACCACATAATACAGGTTATTCTCTACTTAATTACTCTCTCATATAGTAAAAAATATATACAGTAATACAGATTGTCTGAGTCATACATATAATTTATTTACTATGTGGGTGGTATTATGCTGGTAATTTAGGGTTTTTAATTAATTTGCTGTTTTTCTACTTTTCAGTTGCAACCAAGTTCTGTTCCCAATAGGATAGTGGAAGAAATTTCATCCCCAACCACAAAAAATAGATCAAATATTACATCAGTGGCTCCAGTTATTGGGTGTCCGAAAGGAACAGTTCCTATCCGAAGGACTCGAAAACAAGATCTAATTAGAGCAAAAACCTTATCGTCAACCAGGATAAGCCTTGCTCGCCTTGCTGACCACACTGGCGGAGACAATCGTGAGCATTACGTAAGTGTTCATCGGGTCTTCCCCACACTATTTTTTTCTTCAGAAGTGATTTTTATATTTCTTGTTTGGTTTAAAGTTTAAAATGTCCCGATTCTTCAAATGGTCTGATTGTGATAATGATTTTTTGGAATTTAATTTTTACTCGAAAAATCTAAAGAGTTTACCCAATTTTATCAGAGAGAAAGTGTTGCGTATGCTGACGGCGATAACTTCTATGGCGCAAGGGCATTCATAAACATATACAACCCGAAAGTCAAGCCAGACCAATATAGTAGTTCTCAAATTAGTCTTGAGTCAGCTCCTAATGAAAACTACAACGTAATAAGATTTGGATGGATGGTAAGTCATTTTCTAACTCAACACAAATAGTCGATATTTGATTTGTCTAAATTTGACTAGTTTGAATTGAATGGGCCAAAATATTGCCCCAATGAGTCATTAGAGATAGATGTTTGAAAAAACAAACAATCTAAAATCTCATTTGAGTTATTTGAGACGTCACATCAGATTTCAAATATGACTCGGAGAAAAACAAAAAGTACGAAAGTGTACAAACATAGGTTACTTGTTAGATGGAGTTTGATTATATTTGGAATTATCAGGTGTTTCCAGAACTATATGGTGACGACTTGACTCGATCATTTATAGATTGGACTGTAAGTATTTTTTTATTATAGTAGTTCCATTTTCAATTGAAATTAGGAGACGGGAGAAACCCTCAAAAACTTGGGTCGCTCTATGCATGTTTTAGGGTTATCTATATGAGTAGATCATCAAATAAACAGTTGTGATGCTATGCCCGACCAATATCCGGCAAGAGTACTTGGCCGGTTCAGATCTAGTGAGAGAAAGTGTTTGACTTTCTCTCAACAGATCATGTCTGTTGAATTACCCCGGCCGGGATATTGTCCACGCATAGCACCATTTTTGATAAATTTGTAATTTCACATGACGGAGATATTAATTTCTCAATTTAGAGGAAGTATACCAAAAATCTCCATACATCTTAGAAATTCTTGATGATATTGAAATTTTCTAAGGGTGTGTTTGATTCGGAAATTTCCCTAGGAAAAGAGAATCAGTTACCTTAAAAATATATTTTTCATGTGTTTGTTGAGTATTTTAGGGAAAATGAGATTTTCACTCACGTGATCAAAATTTTCTATTTTTCTCTAAAATCAAGGAAAGTTGTTACCCACCTCCCCCTAAAGAATCTCTTTCTCAGTAACCATTTTTCCCACTTCACCTTATTTTTCTCTCAACAACTTTCTCTCAATCTAAATCACTTCTTCTATCTCTCGACTTCTTCACTGAATATATGAGCAACAACTTTCAACAACTCGGTTTAAAATCTCAACACGTTTCTCTCTCTCTTTGAACTATCTTGTGTTTACAAAATATCAATTCCAGGTATGTCATTAATATCAAAGTCTTAATTTATATTGTTATTTCAAATATATGGTAGTGTTCTTCCTTCAAAACTAAAACTTGAATATAATAATGATAGTATTAACTTGGACAAATTGTTACTTGATTGTTGACAAAAGTTGATACAGGTCATTTTCGGTTTACTCTAGTTCTTACTTGTCCCAGTGCACATGTCAAAACCTAACAACAAACAGAGTGGATCGATATTTTCATCGGTCATTTACAAATTTCATATAACCAATAGTAACATGATTCTTTACTTAGAGTTGATCACAATCTTTAAATATCTAAGTAAGTCCTTACCAAATTCAACTTAGAATATAAAAAATTTTAGATTATTGAAAGGTTCAATCAAAGAACTGCTACTTTCCAAGTAACAACTTATAAAATAAATAACAACTCTGGTTCTTGATAACACAAATAGACATATAAAGAGAGTAATGAAATTATGAAAAATAACAACCTGGATTTTGTAATAATTGAACCTGTTCTTGAAGTTTTCAAGTTCTTTAGTTCTGTGTTCAATGAGGGCAACCAAAGCTTCTTCCTCTTGTTGATTCTTGTTATGATTACAAGAAGAAAGAATATAAATTTTGAGAAAGAGAATACAAGAAGGAAGAAACAAAAACAATAGTATTCATTTAATTTCTGTGTTTGTAAAGAGTTTCATAGTTTTTAGAGAGAGAGAGAGAATATTGCAGAGAGAGATAGAGTTGTTTGGCATTTGGAGGTCTGATTTCATATTCATATTAATATCATTTCTAAATTATTTTTGGAAAACTCAAATCTTTAGAGAGAACTAAAAAATCCATCATAGATAATCCCAAAAGTAAAAAAAAAGAAAAGAATGATAACTAAAATGGCATCCACTGTTACATAATTATTGATGGGGAAGGTTTGAAATAAATTATGCAATAGTATAAATATAGTTTTTATTAATTACTATACTTTCTAAGATGGATTTTCTGTTTAACTTTCTTACTCACTGATCATTTGAATTTGTATTGCTTATGATGTATTGCTTATGAGTTCTCTATTTTACTTAGTATTAGATTATTTCATGGTGGTGGTAGTACTAATAATAGTTCAGAGTTCTTTATGTCTCTTTTGTTGTTTAGGTTTTGATTTCATTCTTGTTTAGGTTTTGATTTTGTAAAGAGCAAATTTTGTATATGGATTGTTTTAGTATTTAGGTCAACCAAATCACTTCTAAGATGAGTCTTACCTAGCATGGACCAACATATACAATTCATTTTCATATATCTTTATTTCATTATGTACTTCATTTCTTAATTTTTATAACTATTTGGTTTAGTTCGGTTAACGGTGTAAAATGCTTACGCGAAAGTTGCGCTTAAGGGTTGCGTGTATGATGATGATTATCATCATATATGCATACTGGAGTCATCGTCGTAGAAGAAATGCAAATCTCAATAGAATGCCTCATATTAATCGAGACCAAGAGAGAACAAGTGTCTTAAAGAGGATGTATTTAGAGAGTGACCGCTATTGTCATGAACAACTGCGAATGAAACGAGGTCCGTTTCAACGTCTGTGACCTCGTTTCAAAGTCTGTGTGCTCGGTTGCGTGGTTATGGGTTAGTTGACAAACGCCATGTAAAGGTAGAAGAACAAGTAGCTATCTTTTTGAATATTGTTGGCCATGACCAACGTAACCGCAATTCAGTTCTTCAATTCATTCGATCGGGAGAAACTGTGAGTAGGTATTTCCACTTAGTTTTAACATCCGTACTTAGACTCTACAAAGATATTGTGAAACCAGCAACAATAACAAACTCTCCTACAGACGGAAGTCGTCGAAAATCTTGGCATGATAACTTCAAAGTTAGTTTAGAATATGAAATTGATGGTACACACATCAGAGCAAATGTTCCAATCAAGGACCAACCTAGATATCGAAATAGGAAGGGTTTCATTTCTCAAAATGTTCTTGTAGCGTGTGGATTTGATATGAAATTTCATTACGTACTTGCCGGATGGGAAGGGTCTGCTCATGATGGTCGTCTATTAAGATGTGCAGTCAGTCGTTCTGGACGAAAACTAACTGTTCCAATAGGTAGATAGTTTGATTTAGTTGTATATTAAATGAAAGATACTACTGAAGTTTTACGTTACTAATAATAATCATAATGAACCACGTCCATGTAGGCAAATATTATCTTGCTGATGCAGGATTTCCTCTTGTGCCTGGATTCCTCACACCATACCGTGGTACTAGATATCATCTTAAGGATCACGCTGGTCATCGTCCCCAAACACCCAAAGAGTTATTTAATTATTATCATTCATCATTGCGCAATGTTGTAGAAAGAACTATAGGGTTGTTGAAGAAAAGATTTGCATATTTGCAAAATTCTCCATTCCACGACATCGACACACAAGCTGAAATAGTAATAGCATGTTGTGCATTGCATAATTTCTTACGAGATGGAGATCCTGATGATATAAGTAGTGATGAAGAAGAAGAAGAAGAAGAAAATGGTGGTGAAGAAGACGAAGATCATGATGTTCAAGACGTAGAAATTAACATTGTTCCATCACAATTGTGGACAGCTAATAGGGATTCGATTGCAGAAGACATGTGGCCGGTCGAGTATTCAAACTGATATTTATGTGTTTCGTACTTTCTAGCATGTTAAAGATTATGATTTTCTTTTAGAGATGTTTCTTTTACTATTACTAAATTAAAATAGAATATTTGATTTGTTTAGTCTTTAATATTAAACTGTTATTAGATTTAATCTGTCTAATCAAAATTGATGACATTGTGAGTGTTTTTTCAATGAAGATGGCTTCTTAGTCTGATAACATAGACTCAACCAAAAAGACTAAGAGACCCACTGTAGTTTGGAGCAATCTAATGGACGACATTTTAGTGAATACTATTTACGAGAGTATATTGGTCGGAAAAAGAAATGGAAATCAACAAGTAATAGATGAGATATTCAAGAAAGTTGGAGTTACCATTACTATTGAAAACATCAAAGCTCGAATGAAAACATTCAGAAAGCATTACTTTACCGCGAGAGCTGCAATCAATTCTAGCGGTTTTGCGTTTAATACTGAGACTTTTCATATTGAGGCTGATGATGATTCATGGAATGCTTATGTAGCGGTAAGGTGTACTCAACTTGTTAATTTCCGTATACAGAATTTGTTAATAATAAGGTATATTAGTATTATTGACTTTTGTTTTGTAGGAGCACCCAAATGCAAAAGACTTGCGCACTAGGACTTTTCCATATCAAGAAAAACTAGGATCGATTATTGGAACGGAACAAGCCACTGGCAGTCGACAAATTGAAGCTGATGATATTTCGACTGAGACACGTGGTTAGTGGTTAATGTCAACATTAACATATAAAAGTTGTGTCATTTTTCCTAAAATTTTCATATTTACTTAATTTTGGTTTAGGTGAAAGTGC
>BEHA01050297.1:31300-48341 GCA_002897215.1 Eschscholzia californica subsp. californica | reverse complement strand
GCACTGATCATTATGTCTCGTTTATTGACGTCTGACAATCAACAACTGTAGGTCTCAATATATGACAACTTAGACAACTATATTGCACATAAAGTTCAAGTGGTGAGAGTTCGATCGGTGGATGAAGGAGAAGCCAAAGCAAATTTTGAGAGACTATATTGGGTAGATGACAGAAACATTTCCAAAGTAATATTGGAAAGAGATTCAAAGAAAGTCATCGATGGCCGAAAGGAAAGAAATCAGATCACTACCACACGAGAATAAATACAATTTTACAAATTAGGAACTAACAAGCTCAATTTGAAGACCTCACATTCTTCTGCACAAGAAGGCTAGCAAATCTAAAAATGGATAGTTTAGTTAAAAAGCTAGAGCTCAATTTGAAGACCTCACATTCTTCTGCACAAGAAGGCTAGCAAATCTAAAAATGGATAGTTTAGTTAAAAAGCTAGAAAACTTGTAACAATTATCAATTTGGATGAGACAAATCCAAATAATCACCTTAATTATTAATAGATGTAACAAATAAAATGGTATTATCTCAAAATAAAAAATTGAGTTGGTTCGTCTTTGTCCTGGTCGTTTTGAAATAACTTAAAAATTTAATCGACCAGTTATATGTTATAAACATGTATAAAAACGATATTTTACTAGTTTGTAATATTTTTTTGTTAACTCCATAATTTAATTTCGTAATAGAGTTAAGTCGTTTACCCATTTACGATCGTATGTATGTTCTGCAACAACAATAATAATATATGGTTGGGTAAGTCATAAGTGTATGAAATTAGTAATATGGCGAAATTTAGGGGGGATCATATGACTTTTGAAATAAATTAGTGCTTCAAAAGTAATTACTAATATTTTAAAAATCAGACTAGATTGAAGCTTGGTCAACTCAAAATAGTTGACGTTCACCTCTAAATTTAGTGATCACGAAATTGGGCCACATCTCATCTTTTTAAAGAGCTAGGCTCCATATAACTTTTCAAAATATTCTTGAAGGACAATTTTGTAGGCACTCTCATTTTCAGGGTCAAAATTACCCTTTATGTGATAAAAAAACCAAAAACATCAATTTTTCATAAATTAGAAAGTTTTTTTTCTACTCATGAAAAAAATGAACGTGGGAAATTGGTGGATTTCTCCGAGATGATTTTATAGGGTCGATCTCCTTATGTTTTGATCATCTATCTATTTTAGATTTTTGTGATTGAATCTCTTACTTGTTGTTAGAAGATGATTTGGAGGGTTTGAGTTAGTTTTGGTGAAAAATTCTAGAGAGAGAAAGTTGCAATTTCCAAATTTCGAATCTTTAGGGTTGAAGTAAAGTTTTTGCTATGTTATTTTTGATGTTTTGTTATTTTTGATGTTTATGTTCAAACTTATTTGTTGAATTTATATGGAAGTTATGGAAGTATAGTTGATGCAAGAAATGTGTTTGATAAAATGCTTGAAAAAAAATGTTGTTGTTTGGAATGCAATGTTAGTTGGTTATACGAGATTTGGGTTGGTTAAAATAGCTCTAAAGTTGTTTGATGAAATTCCTTTGAGAAATGCTTCCTCTTGGACAATCATGATAGGTGCTTATGTTCAAATTAAGAATATCATGGAAGTTTTTCAAAGAAATGTAAAAGGATGGTGCTGAAGTTGATAAAATGACAACTATGAGTTTGTTGTTGATGACATTGACATGCATAATTCTTAAACATGCCAATACTTTTTTTGTTGCAAACATTGACATGCATAGTTTTTTAACATATATGTACTTCAATCCTGAACTTTCTAATATTGAATTACTAAAGTGAACTAATTAGATATATTGTATAAAAATCCAACTAAAATAGGGGAACCAACAACAACAACAAATAAAATAGAAGAAGAAAACCCAATTTCTCAGTTCACTCCTCAACAAATAACATTATCTTGAACCATCACACCGTTAATAGAATTGACTTATTGCTCAAAGCCAATTTTATTTTCTACCAAAGAATTTCAAGGGAAAATAATCGACTAAACCAGTGGTGAAATCAAGAATCTCTAATGGTACAACTACATTAGATTAAGCAGCAAGATTGTAAACATCCTCGGGTTTGAGGTGAAATCATGGATTTCTAATGGTACATCAACATGAGATTGAGCAGCACGATTGTAAACCAAGTCGGGATTGATGATGTAGATCCATCGGTGAAGATAAGAGTTTGTTAAATCAACGTAGAGCTTCGAGAGAATTATAAGAATCAATGTAGATGTGATTGATTCGTTTTAGTATTGAAATTCGAAGATCTCGGAATCAAGCCATGAACTTCATATCCTTTCCCGAGGTCCAACTCAGATAGATATAAACCATCTTGGTCTGTCATTTATGTGATCAAAGCTATCATCCTTCCGGGTTTTGTGGATTCTCAGTTAGTTGCAGAGACCATTGTCTTTTTAGAAATCAAACTTTGCCTTCAGCTTTCCTCAATCCTAAGATAATTATACAAAAGGTAAACAGATATCCACCTAATCTAATTCACTTTTGCACAAAAAAAGGAAGACAAATAGAATCCAGTACATAACAATTAAGACCATCAAACCCTAGATTTTGCTGAACCTATACAAAAAATTCAAACAAAAGATCCAAACTTTCAAGAAGACTAACTATCTATAGAATTCAATACAAAAAACTATCTATAGAATTCATTGGAAAATGTATAAACTTTCACTAGAACTCATAACGAAATAATTGATAGAAATTTTATCTAATAGAGACCATCCATTCAATTTGTGCAAATTGACCCAAACAGACATAAATTGACCCAAAGAAGCAAATCCAAATAATTCACTTACTTGATAAGCCCTTCTTCCAAGATTAATTGTTCTTCAACTGTCCACTTCCAGGATAAACCAGGATTAGGGCTATGCTTCAAACCTCGCGGCCGAAAAGGAATTCATTATTATTATTAGGGTTTCCACCTCCACTTCCATGGTTGTTGTTGTTGTTCTTCAATCCATTAGAAAAAGAATTATGACCATTATTAGACTGAAGGGAGCTCTCTCGTCATCTACAAAATGCTTTTTGTGGATTCTCAATTTGTTGCAGAGACTAGTAGACCTCTGATGTAAATTCTAGAGAGAGATTGAAAAGTAGACGAAGAGAAATCATAGGTAGTTCTGGAATAAAAAAGTTCTAAAATGACCTAAATGATAATTATACATATTATTTCAAACCTTAAGAACAGTTACACA
The DNA here is from genome assembly GCA_002897215.1 of Eschscholzia californica subsp. californica. Classification (NCBI taxonomy): domain Eukaryota; kingdom Viridiplantae; phylum Streptophyta; class Magnoliopsida; order Ranunculales; family Papaveraceae; genus Eschscholzia; species Eschscholzia californica. Next base: position 45,110 of record BEHA01050297.1, on the reverse strand, counting down.
TATTATAATTACACTCTTCAGTTATTTGAAAATTTTAAGTGACTTTTTACTCATTATATAAAATTGTTTGACCCATATAGTCGTTTTCCCAAATGATAATCCGTATAAGATTTCTACTTTTTGTTTTGTGCCCATGTTGTATTCCTAATAAGATATTTGGTTGCTAATATAATAGCCACTGTTTTTTAATAGAATTAATTCAACTGAGCGTTGATGAAAAGGCATCAAGTTGTTCTCGGGTATCTCAAAAAAAGAAAAAAGAAAAATTGTAGTCGGGGTGTATGGCTCCAACTTCAAAACATTAAATACATTACTTTATTCGAGAAATTAAGTAGGGGTATACTGACAATGTAACTACAGTATTTAATATCAAACGGTAGCGGTCAATCAGTCTTGCGCTTGTCAATAGAAATTAATTTGTAAATTCTTAATCGACCAATTAGAATAAAAATGTATCTAAGAGTACTAATTATTAATTAAGGGGGTGATTTTGGATGTTTGTCCAATTTTTGTTTCATATATGCATTTTAGTTGATATCAGTTAACAAGATTTTATCAAATTTAATTATGACGAAACAAAAGTATTTTATCAATTTAATTTGATATATGTACATTTTGGTAAAAGGAAATAAGAAATTGGCATTGCCACGAACCCTCTACCAAAACACTCGGATAAAATAGCCGTGGTGGCGCGAGACACATTCAAGTATGGGTGTAGAGGAAGAAATCAATGGGATGTGATGCAGTTGGGTAAGGTTTTAAAGTTAAAGTGAATTTACAATTTAAGAATAAGGATCCGATTTTAAACTTGTGAAAAACAGAGAGCCAAAGTTGGAGCAGGTCACAAACTAGTGGGCCGGAAAAAAATATAACTTTATTCTTTATTTAATTGTCGTTTCTTGAATGTTTATATTCTTTATGTAGTAGTAAAAGTTATTGAAATTTAAACTCGTAAATGATGAGAGAGACGGAAAGCTTACAAGATAATCTCATTAACGATGTGAGAGGAAGATGGAGAGAGAGTTTTTAGTGAGAAAGAAAATGATGTAAAAGAATGTGGTAATTTTCGGGGTGAAAATATAACATTAACGATTTTTTGTCGTTAACAGCAAAAAATAGGTCATGTATATATTTTTGATAAACTAGGGGGGCTAGGTAATAAGGTGGTCATAATTTAGTGAGCCATCTGGAAAATGAGAGGAAGAATTTGATTGGCGGAAATAATCAACGTTGTCAAGTCGTACATTGTAAGTCGAATTGTTTGTCGATTTTATGAATCGTCTAATAGATTCAAATCGAAAATCGTAAAATTTATTTCTACGTACGTATATATAGATATTTAAATATTATACATAATGTGTATACTTGGTATAAACTTTCATTTATTATAAACTCATAATAGTTTAAAGTCAAATATACTAGTATTATTATTAATTTATTGGTTTATTTAACAAACAAAAAAAGCAATACAACCTATTAAGGGCAAGTCCAAATGTCCAATGTGGGGTTCGGCCTCCCAATTCTGGGAGCCCCTAAATTTTGGGAGCCCCGGGGCTGTTCTCAATTCCAACGTCGGGCTCCCAAATCAATATATTAAACGTGTGCGAAGTATGTGTGCGAAATTTTGATTTTAAATTTCGACTATGAATTATTAGATTTCGACTATGAATTAAAATGTGATATTACTTGAGAGAGATAATTTCAAAAAGATAAACACAAAAAAAAATAAAAAAATAAAATTAGAGAAAAATATTTATAAAGATAGTATTAAAATAATAAGAATATTAAAAAAAAAAAATAGTTTTAAAAATAAATTTAAATTTTTTTTTAAAAAAATTAGTTTTAAAAATAAATTTTAATAAATTTTAAAAAGTTGTAAAGTATTTTCTTTTAGTTATATGATTTAAATTTCAGTCTGATCACATCATTTACCCTTTCTTCCGCCAGACCCTGCAGTCCAGTCATCAGACCAACACACCTTGCCATCATCCCAGAAAGAATGTACAATAATGATCTTGTCAGTTTGGTGTGGAGGAATAAATTTCCGTAGGAACGGCGCCTTATGAACTTCTCCTGTGTCACTATTGACAGACATGAACTTGAAGGTGAATGGCACATCGCTATCTACTGTGTAGATTAGGCTCCTCCACACACGTCCCTCTGGAACATATTTTATCTCATCGAAGTATACAGTTGGATCGCCATCTTCATCTTTTTCGGTCACATTACGCACGTCCCTCTGGAACATATTTCATCTCATCGAAGTATACAGTTGGATCGCCATCTTCATCTTTTTCGGTCACATTACGCCATGTTGGTGATCCGTGTGAAACCATATCAACCGCCCAAATTACACCATGTTGGTGATCCGCCAATCAAATTCTTTCTGGGATGATGGCAAGGTGTGTTGGTCTGATGACTGGACTGCAGGGTCTGGCGGAAGAAAGGGTAAATGATGTGATCAGACTGAAATTTAAATCATATAACTAAAAGAAAATACTTTACAACTTTTTAAAATTTATTAAAATTTATTTTTAAAACTAATTTTTTTTTAATATTCTTATTATTTTAAATACTATCTTTATAAATATTTTTCTCTAATTTTAATTTTTTATTTTTTTTGTGTTTATCTTTTTGAAATTATCTCTCTCAAATAATATCACATTTTAATTCATAGTCGAAATCTAATAATCCATAGTCGAAATTTAAAATCAAAATTTCGCACACATACTTCGCACACGTTTAATATATTGATTTGGGAGCTCCGGTTGGGAGCCCGACGTTGGAATTGAGAACAACCCCGGGGCTCCCAAAATTTAGGAGCTCCCAAAATTGGGAGCCCGAGCCCCACATTGGACTTGCCCTAAATAGGTTGTATTGCTTTTTTTGTTTGTTAAATAAACCAATAAATTAATAATAATACTAGTATATTTGACTTTAAACTATTATGAGTTTATAATAAATGAAAGTTTATACCAAGTATACACATTATGTATAATATTTAAATATCTATATATACGTACGTAGAAATAAATTTTACGATTTTCGATTTGAATCTATTAGACGATTCATAAAATCGACAAACAATTCGACTTACAATGTACGACTTGACAACGTTGATTATTTCCGCCAATCAAATTCTTCCTCTCATTTTCCAGATGGCTCACTAAATTATGACCACCTTATTACCTAGCCCCCCAGTTTATCAAAAATATATACATGACCTATTTTTTGCTGTTAACGACAAAAAATCGTTAATGTTATATTTTCACCCCGAAAATTACCACATTCTTTTACATCATTTTCTTTCTCACTAAAAACTCTCTCTCCATCTTCCTCTCACATCGTTAATGAGATTATCTTGTAAGCTTTCCGTCTCTCTCATCATTTACGAGTTTAAATTTCAATAACTTTTAGGGTTATTTCCCTAATGGCCCCCTATTTTGTGACCAGCTTCCCGCCTGACCTCCCACTTTACGAGAAATACCCATATGGCCCCCTTCCGTTATAACACCGTTACTCTCTCTTTTCCATTTCTTTTCTCTCTCCTCCAACATGTTTTCTCTCTCTGCCACCTCGTCAAAACCAACCACCTCATCACCTTCTCCGACAAGGTCGCCGGCCGGCCAAATTTCCGGCCGGCGACCTTCAAATATAAAAAAAAAAATTTCTTTTTTTCTCTCTTCTCTCTCTCTCTAAAAAAAAAAAATTTTTTTTTTTTAATTTTCTCTCCTCCCTCTCTTCTTCTTCTTTCTCTCTCTCTTTCCCCCCTCTCTCTATTCTCTCTCTCTCTCGACCTCCGGCGTAGTCGCCGGAGGTCGAACAGATTCTGTTCAGAACAGAACAGAATCTGTTCTGTTCGACCTCCGGCGACTTCGCCGGAGGTCAAGAGAGGGGGGAAAGAGAGAGAGAGAGAGAAAGAAGAAGAAGAGAGAGAAGAGAAAAGAGAAGAAGAGAAAGAATTTAGAGAGAGAGGGGAGAGAGAATTTAAATTTTTTTTTTTAGAGAGAGAAAAAAAGGGAATTTTTTTTTTTTATATTTGAAGGTCGCCGACCGGAAATTTGGCCGGCCGGCGACCTTGCCGGAGAAGGTGATGAGGTGGCTGGTTTTGACGAGGTGGCAGAGAGAGAAAACATGTTGGAAGAGAGAGAAAAGAAATGGAAGAGAGAGAGTAACGGTGTTATAACGGAAGGGGGCCATATGGGTATTTCTCGTAAAGTGGGGGGCCAGGCGGGAAGCTGGTCACAAAGTAGGGGGCCATATGGGAAATAACCCTAACTTGTACTACTACATAAAGAATATAAACTTTCAAGAAACGACAATTAAATAAAGAATAAAGTTATATTTTTTTCCGGCCCACTAGTTTGTGACCTGCTCCAACTTTGGCTCTCTGTTTTTCACAAGTTTAAAATCGGATCCTTATTCTTAAATTGTAAATTAACTTTAACTTTAAAACCTTACCCAACTGCATCACATTAGTGAGATGAAAGAAACAAATTAGACACCAAACAGAACAAAACCAAGGCTTCAGTAGGGGACTATATCAACTACTACTAACAAATATAAAGTTTGTAACATTCCAAACCAACTTATATTATAGAGAACTAAAAACTAAAACAGTAAAACCAACAATTAGAGCAAACTAGTACAGACTGCTTCTCGTTTGCTTTTGTACAGCTCTTAACCATAATTAATTCCACTATCCATGACGCCATTTAAAATCCTCTAAAGCTTAGATACCTCCTTAACACTATGACAGACTCTCTAGATTTTACTAGTATGCAAGTAGTAGTCGATTTAATTCTAAGTTGTTGATATATCCAAGACTTGATCACTTGTTTGGACAAGCATCTCCATCATTAAGACCTAATGTTGCCAAAGATGTTCTAATAAGGCAGTCGAGGTGTTTAGACAAAAGTGGACTAAATTATTACTCCCCAAAAAAGTATCCAAAAGTGAAAGTACTCTAGTAGTCCGATAGATTATAAACCTTGAAATTATTTTCAAATTGTTTCTACATTACTACTTGCACTATCTGGGTATTAAGTGACTAGACAACTCAATGAAGAATGACAAACTTATGAGGCGGCGGCTAGTTGAATGAAAATAATTTCAACCTCGAAGTGATTTATATTTATTCAGTAAGAGGGAAGAAGAAAAATATAATAATTCCTTTAATTCTAGCTCAATGGACTCCTTAAATATTATTGATTAAAGAACTTATTTATTCAATTCAATTCCAGTAATGGGGAAACCTCAATCTCTAAGTAATCCATTCGTTACCAAAACTACCGTGAAAAAAAGGAAATCATATTTGTCAATGATGAAGCATAGGCCATAAAGTGACACCAATAGTAACAACATAAACATGATTCATTAACTCTTTCCCTTGATTTTGGCATGTAATTTTGAAAATCTCAAACTCTCTCTCTCTCTCTCTGCTCACAAGTAGTAAAAGAAAATATATGAACAATAAAGATGGAAGAGAGAGATACCTGATTTCTAGTTTGAAGAGAGGAAGAAGAAGATGTGAGCAGAGAAGAGAGGGAAGACGTGACAAAGCCCAAGTGTGTCGGGATGCTAAGATGGGACAACAACCATCAAAGGAGCTAAGTTGTCCGGGTGGATGTGCAGCAAGGAAGCAACCCAAGAAACCTTCCAAGTGGAGGAAGAGAAAAGCTAGAGATGCGAGACATGTGTAATGCAAGGATTCACAAAGGACCGAATAAGCGGATGCTGAAGGTGCAAAAAGGCGTCAAAGGCAAAGGCGAAAGCGAGACTCGAAGGAGCACCAAAGCGGCCAAGGATAAGCATGGAGCTGAGTCGTGTTGCTGCGGGGATTGAGGCCAAGTTCGCGACGAGGATGTCTGCGGATCAGGTGGAGAGATTGTCACTAAGTCCTAAAGCGCAGCAGCTCATATAGGCCGGGACAGGATGTCTACTTGAAACTTAACTCTCTTGTAAAAATCTTGTGTCTACTTGAAACTTAACTCTCTTGGAGCATCTTATTGGTGTTAGAACTCGCCTATTAGTTAAGGTTACATTAGGCGGGCAAGGGAAAGGCTTAAACATGTGCTAGAAAGGAGCTAGTACAAGTGTCTCACGCTTTTTGAAGTAACAGGCCAAATTCTTACCCCGTGACAGTACACCTCTATGCACATCTTATGCGCCTTTTTAAACATTAGATAATTGAGTTAGTCATGTCTAAATATATAAATGTCGAACTAAGTTTCCTTGACGTCAAATGATTAAGTGGAGTTGATTGCAGCATGGGTAGCAAATTATCGATAATAATGTATTCTCAAACTTACTCCAATTGTTGACGTGGGGTTGAATGGTATTCTCATGTTAAAGACTCCTCCATTTGAAATTCCACTCTGCATATCAATTAACAATGATAAACTAGAAATGATTCAAAGGTATCGAACAAAGCTTAAGTAGTCTCTCATAACTTTTGCATGGGAAAAGATGGGACGGAAATAACATGTTGAGAAAGAAATTCTACTTGTATTCCACCAGAATGATTTGTTCTTGTTCTTATTCTTTCGATCTCGTCTATGTAAAACTCATCGTTATGTTCACTACCAGTCAGAAAAGTGCCTGTAATCATTGATTACAAAGAAGTTATTAGAGATAAAAATATCCGTCAATCAGTTTATATATCAGCTTCAAGTGTGTCACTTGTCAAATAAAAAACTCCTAAAAGAAATTGAAAAAGTTGAAGCACTTTTGAAGATCTCTACATGTAAATTCACTCCCAAGTTCGACCCCCTTTGTTGCAGGTAAAGATAAGAGAGCTTTGGCAAGCTCAACTTTCAGTTTACCACATACTGGTGTACCTAGCCCCTGAAAAAAATAATAATAATATTAATATACTATTACGTAACAGATCAGTAATTCACCCCATAAGCACGCTTCAGGGCAGCAGTGGAGTTGAATAAGTCTAAAATGCAAAATAAAGAAATTCAAGAGGAAGACCCTTACTCTTGGGACATTCTTTACGATACATGTCACCACACCACCAACAGATTCTCCTTTCACACGAACTGCATCGATTGCAGCAATCATCTTCTCAGCATATTCTTGATCTGGACACCTGACGATGTTGCTTTCTATCTGATAATTTTCACAAAGGGAAACCACTAAGCAACTTGCAGAGGTTGTGAGCTCTAGTTGCTACTTAGTCATGAGGTTTTGGCCTCCTACATGAATCCTCTTACATTTGTACCAAGCCTATGTCAACTGGCATTCGCAGGAAACAATTAACAGTTCTCCCCGTGTTTGACAACTTTTTATGGGAAAAAAATGGATCTCTCATCTTTATGTAACAAACTTTTCCCACAAAAATGTTTTCCAGCGTCTTCACCTTAACTTTTCTTTTCATCAAGTTGCAATCAGATACAGACCGAGTTGTCAAATGCCTTTAGAAGTTCTAGCTGCCCTAACTTGTCTTAGGGAAGGCATTTAATAGATTTCAACCAACTAAAGGTGCTTAGGAGTTGAACTAAGACATCGGGTGCTACATAGTGTAAAGGACTTCGCCACCACGTCAACTAATTTCATAATCAGTAAATTCTTGTTGATTTTCCAACAGTTTGTCCTGAATCTCATCTACTGAAGATACTATTATTACCCAGAGATTGAAAATATCATGATGGAGGGTCAAAAGGTATTGACTGAGGAAGCAAGGGAAGCGGTCAAGGTAGGAGAGGAAAGGTATTGACAGATGGGCCAAATCCAACAATGTGTTCTATAGAAAAAGAAAGCCCAGGAAGGTAGTTTATATACCTAAGAGTGGGGGTGTGGGCAGAAGTCTCAACAAACAGGACGCCACTGATAACACAAGCCCAATAGTTGCTACAATCCAAGGGGTAGACAACCCAGCTGAGAAAGCAGGGGGGGATAGAGGCACCCATTGAGGGGACAGTTCTCGAGGGCTCAGTTAGGGAGCAGACCATGGAGACCGAAGTGTTGTCCACGGGGAAGGGTCTTGGATTCTCCGGATTCCCAAATCAGAATAGGGTTTTAGCAATGATCCACGAAGAAGACATTCAGATGCATGATATTCCAGGCTGCCAGTTCGATAAGCCAGAGCCATTAGTCCTTCAATTTTTGGCAGTATTGATACCAGACCAGACTCCTCAGTCAGAATCGAGCCTGGAAATTTTTGAAGGGGAAGGGGCTACCAAGATAGCGAGAGCTTTAGCAGAGAAGAAGAGCAACAGTAGTGGGGCCACATCTAGCAGGAAGAAGAAACGTAAGGGGATAGCCCGGGAGCTCAAAAAACTGGAGTGGAGTTTGTTTGTTCCGATGAAGAAGAAAAGAACGTCCTGATCAAGCTCGTTCGCAGGGATAGCAAAGTTCCCATGTCTCTAAACCTCTTAAGCTGGAACGTCCGAGGGTTAGGCAACCCGGCGAAGCATATGGCAATTCGTAATAGCATCAGGGAGCAGTCTGTGTCTTTTGTTTGTCTTCAAGAGTCCAAGATTTCTTGTATGTCTCATTTTCTTGTTAGATCTTTATGGGGTAGTGGCAACCATGGATGGATTGATAAACCATCTATCGGAGCTTTGGGGGCATTTTATGTATCTGGAACTCTGATGATTTTGTGTTAGTGGATAGTCTCATTGGTAGTTTCTCGGTTAATGATGTGAAATCTAGTGAACCTAAATTGATGTAGATTGTTGCGGAAGCGTAATAACTAAAGAACTCATTGCTAAATAACTAAATTAAACAAGATCAAACTAAATAATAATAAGAAGAACAATGCAATCAAGGAGGATTTTATTCGATATTCAATTCAATGGTTCAATAGACAGACTGGACTTCTCTTTTATAGAGATTATTATTTCCTAGATAGACTCAAATAAGAAAGAAAATAAAAGAAGATAACAACTTAAGGATACTTTCCTTGATTGCTAGGACTCATAATTATAGGAACTCAAAATACTAAAATATAAAAACTATGCTAATATAGCAACTTGGCCATCGGGCCCCATAATATCCTGGCCGTGAGGCCCACTTGCCGGATGGTCTCCATCATACTCCCCCACTGTGGAACAACTTGCCCTCAAGTTGGTGTCGTCATAAAGCGGATCGTCCAGGTAACACGGATATATATTAGCAATGTGGAAGGTAACATTGGCGATAATTTTGAAGGCAATCCTTAGTTCCCACTTTGCGCGAATTTTGTCAAAAAGTCGAAGAAGACAAATATGGAGAAAATCACCGACTAAAATCCGAAGCCCATGAAGCGAAGACTCTCGCAAAATCAATAATAGTGAATAAAAATCCAATAAATTTCTGCATCTCCTGTCATCTTTTAATGTGAAGAAAAAGGATAAAGATACCCCATTCTTTGTCATGGAGAAATTAATCTTGAATTTCTTCATCCACTTCAAAACTCTCTTTGTTTCTTCCCTGTTAAGAACAACTTGATTTATTTGTTCACGTTCATCTTCATGAAGTTCATTAACCAAAAATATATCATAAGTTGTCATGCGAAGAATTTGAAAGTAGAGAGAGAAAAAAATAAAGGAATTTGACAGTGAGCTTAGGAATTTTTCTTCTTTGATGAACTTCGATATAATTAGATTAAAAATTCCTTCCAATTCTTTCAACTGATCTTCAAGTTCATTAACTTCATCTAATTGATTCCCTTCTAACCAACTAATAACATAATCAATTACTTTCTCAATCTTTTGTTTATCATTAGTAATTGATATCTTGTTCCTAACTCCAGTTGTTTTATCTTCAACAAAAACATTCAAAATTCTATTAGCATCAATATCAAAACAAAATTTAACCTGTGGAACTTCTCCTGGTGTTGTTTGATTATCTTTTGGTCTTGCTCTTTTTCCCTCAAAAACTTGAATCAAAACCTCAGGTTGATTATCTGAATAAGCTTTGCCACTTAAAATTGCAGTCGGAACAGCTGCTCCATAAGCTTCAACTTCATCTAGATTAATACTTGTACATAATTCTTTCCAATTAAAAAAATCTTGTAAAAGTTGTTGAACTTTAGGTGTTCTTGTTGATCCACCAACTAAAACAACTTCATGAACTGAACTTTTATCAATTTTAGCAACTCTTAAACACCTCCCAACTGGATCTATACAGTTTCTAAACATATCCACGTTCAATTCTTCAAATCTTGCCATAGTTATAGGTGAATAGAAATCAATACCTTCATATAAAGAATTGGTTACAATTGTTGGGTGTGTTGTTAACAACGAAACATGAAAAGTTCCTCCACCAAGATTAAAGATCAAGATGTTGGATTCGCCGGATCGTGGCGCCTTCTTGTCTAATCCATAAGCAATCGCAGCAGCAGCCGGTTGATTGATGATTCTCAAAACGTTTAATCCAACAATTGATCCAGCATCTTTAGTTGCTTGTCTCTGAGAATCATTAAAATAAGACGGGACATTAATGACGGCATTGTGAATCGATTGACTTAAATAAGCTTCAAAAATTTCTCTCATCTTCACCAAAACCATTGATGAAATCTCTTCATCTGAAAACTGGTTTTCTTCTCCTGTGTAATTAACAACGATCATAGGTTTATCACCAGGTCTAGAAACGACTTTGAATGGCCAATGTTTCATATCGCTTTGAACAGAAGGATCAGTAAATCTTCTTCCGATCAATCGTTTAGCATCGAAGATTGTATTTTGAGGATTCATGGCTATTTGATTTTTAGTTGCGTCTCCGCTTAATCTTTCTGTATCAGTGAATGCAACATATGACGAAGTTATTCGATTAACTTGATCATTAGCTATGATTGCAACTCGATCGTTTTGCCAAACTTCTACACAACTATAAGTTGTTCCTAAACCTATTCCAACTTTGTTTCTTTTGTCGAGAGGTTCTTCTTCAACATCATTGTTCATAGTGGTCGGAGTATGATTTTTAGGAGTTGAAATCATTGACGACGGGAATTGAGAGGGGAGTATTTTATTATTCGAAACAACCAATTCTTCTCCAGGGATTAAATACAGATCAAATAATTGTTCCGGACATGGTTTCTTCATATCAAGAACAAAGTTTAGGTTTGATGATGAAAAATTACTTCTTTCTTCATCTTCTTCGGCCATTGAGAAAATTTTGTTCATCTTGTCAAGCACTTCTTCTTCAATACAATTGATCACATAGAGAGAATTAACTTTGGAGTATTGCCTTCTCGATTCAATCTTTGTTTCTGCATGCGAATTAGGGATTGGACTGGAGAACGGCGAATTGTTTCCTTCTTCCTCCGTCTGAAAGAATTTATCTATCTTACTGTCGCGAACTTCTTCTGTAACAATGGTGGTCGAGAGAATATGGGATGGTTGTCGTCTAGAATCAATTTGTGAGTCGACATAAGATGAATACTCATCCAAAGGAAGGAAAGCATATCGAAAAATATTTTTCAGTTGATTCCAATCATCAATAAAGGGCTTTCCTTGATCAACGAGTCTCCATTGCATCTCGTTGTATTTGTCGTAGACTCTTTCAGATAAGTGTTGTTCAACGACAAAAACCTTATCTTCATCACTAACATCTTGGTTTATGAACCAATCTTCCAACTGTTGAATCCAAAAATCTATATGATATTGACCATCAAACATAGGGATTTTGGAAACGACGTTAATTTTATATTGATCTTTTCGATCAACATAGAGTTGTTGTGCGTCTCGAAAAGGATCCCAACCTAAACGTGGAAGATTTTTCCAACATTCAAGATGAGAAGTATCTAAAAAAAATTTATCTGTTCCCAGATTCTTGAGGCTCTGAATACCAGCTGATGTAGATTGTTGCGGAAGCGATTTAACTAAAGAACTCATTGCTAAATAACTAAATTAAACAAGATCAAACTAAATAATAATAAGAAGAACAATGCAATCAAGGAGGATTTTATTCAATATTCAATTCAATGGTTCAATAGACAGACTGGACTTCTCTTTTATAGAGATTATTATTTCCTAGATAGACTCAAATAAGAAAGAAAATAAAAGAAGATAACAACTTAAGGATACTTTCCTTGATTGCTAGGACTCATAATTATAGGAACTCAAAATACTAAAATATAGAAACTATGCTAATATAGCAACTTGGCCATCGGGCCCCATAATATCCTGGCCGTGAGGCCCACTTGCCGGATGGTCTCCATCATACTCCCCCACTGTGGAACAACTTGCCCTCAAGTAGGTGTCTTCATAAAGCGGATCGTCCAGGTAACACGGATATATATTAGCAATGTGGAAGGTAACATTGGCGATGATTTTGAAGGCAATCCTTAGTTCCCACTTTGCGCGAATTTTGTCAAAAAGTCGAAGAAGACAAATATGAAGAAAATCACCGACTAAAATCCGAAGCCCATGATGCGAAGACTCTCGCAAAATCAATAATAGTGAATAAAAATCCAATAAATTTCTGCATCTCATGTCATCTTTTAATGTGAAGAAAAAGAATAAAGATACCCCATTCTTTGTCATGGAGAAATTAATCTTGAATTTCTTCATCCACTTCAAAACTCTCTTTGTTTCTTCCCTCTTAAGAACAACTTGATTTATTTGTTCACGTTCATCTTCATGAAGTTCATTAACCAAAAATATATCATAAGTTCTCATGCGAAGAATTTGAAAGTAGAGAGAGAAAAAAATAAAGGATTTTGACAGTGAGCTTAGGAATTTTTCTTCTTTGATGAACTTCGATATAATTGGATTAAAAATTCCTTCCAATTCTTTCAACTGATCTTCAAGTTCATTAACTTCATCTAATTGATTCCCTTCTAACCAACTAATAACATAATCAATTACTTTCTCAATCTTTTGTTTATCATTAGTAATTGATATCTTGTTCCTAACTCCAGTTGTTTTAGCTTCAACAAAAACATTCAAAATTCTATTAGCATCAATATCAAAACAAAAATTAACCTGTGGAACTTCTCCTGATGTTGTTTGATTATCTTTTGGTCTTGCTCTTTTTCCCTCAAAAACTTGAATCAAAACCTCAGGTTGATTATCTGAATAAGCTTTGCCACTTAAAATTGCAGTCGGAACAGCTGCTCCATAAGCTTCAACTTCATCTAGATTAATACTTGTACATAATTCTTTCCAATTAAAAAATTTTTGTAAAAGTTGTTGAACTTTAGGTGTTCTTGTTGATCCACCAACTAAAACAACTTCATGAACTGAACTTTTATCAATTTTAGCAACTCTTAAACACCTCCCAACTGGATCTATACAGTTTCTAAACATATCCACGTTCAATTCTTCAAATCTTGCCATAGTTATAGGTGAATAGAAATCAATACCTTCATATAAAGAATTGGTTACAATTGTTGGGTGTGTTGTTAACATCGAAACATGAAAAGTTCCTCCACCAAGATTAAAGATCAAGATGTTGGATTCGCCGGATCGTGGCGCCTTCTTGTCTAATCCATAAGCAATCGCAGCAGCAGCCGGTTGATTGATGATTCTCAAAACGTTTAATCCAACAATTGATCCAGCATCTTTAGTTGCTTGTCTCTGAGAATCATTAAAATAAGACGGGACAGTAATGACGGCATTGTGAATCAATTGACTTAAATAAGCTTCAAAAATTTCTCTCATCTTCACCAAAACCATTGAGGAAATCTCTTCATCTGAAAACTGGTTTTCTTCTCCTGTGTAATTAACAACGATCATAGGTTTATCACCAGGTCTAGAAACGACTTTGAATGGCCAATGTTTCATATCGCTTTGAACAGAAGGATCAGTAAATCTTCTTCCGATCAATCGTTTAGCATCGAAGATTGTGTTTTGAGGATTCATGGCTATTTGATTTT
>BEHA01050297.1:10950-29207 GCA_002897215.1 Eschscholzia californica subsp. californica | reverse complement strand
AAACAATTGATTTTTAGAATAATTTGAGAAACTAAAAATTAAAACTTAAGAAACAAAGTAAATTGTGATGGAAACTATAAGTTGGTAAATCTAGGATATTGGAATTCACCACTAACAATCATATTCAAATATAATATCTAATTCAAATTATTATCCCTCTTTTGATAACTCAAAAATTGGTGGAAATCAATCTCCAATTTTCGGAACATTAAACGATAAAGAACTTTTTGTAATTAACTAAACCCATAACCCACTTCACTTAAAATATCATGCAATTAGGAACCAAGTTGTTAGTTTCTTAGGCTAACCGAAGTATGGTTAATTCAAAACATTAAAGCACATTAAAAGAGATAATAAAATAAATACGGTATTAAAATCCAAACACTCATGTTAGGGTTTCATCCTTTATCCTAGTGGGAGAGTTAGAAACCCATGAATATCAAAGACATGGTTGAATTAATGATAAGAGAAAAAGAATTGGAGAGAAAACACCTTTTTTCACTTTTATTCCTTCTGCGCAGCCAAACAGACCCTTAGAGAAAATTATTTTCTCGTCTTCCCGGAAACGATTTCCTGGTGAGAAAATAATTTTCCTTCTCTGGTTTTTCTCTTCCTTTACTGTTTTCTCTTTCTTTCTCTTTCTAAGCTTCCTTTTTCTCTCTCTATAACAAACTATTAACACTCTATTTCTCTTTATAACCGAAACAGTGAAGGAGGAAGAAGATAAAGAGATTTTGAAGCAAATCGGTTTTATTAATATAAAATCTCTCTCTTTCTCTCTACAGTATCTCTCTCTCTCTCTCTTAACTCTCTCTTTCTAACCTTCTTTCTGTCACAAAGATAGGAATCAGAAGAAGAAGAAGAATAAGAACAGAAACAGAAACTACAAATTTCCCTCTCTCTCTAGCTCTCGGCTTTAATGGTGGATGGAGAGATATCTTCTCCTCTTGATTTCTCTCCTTTGTATAGGTTTGAAAGGGTCGGTCTCCCTTTATAATCTTTCCTTTTCTCTTTTGATTCGAGTCGGTTGAAGAGTTTTTAGAAGTCGGTTGCTTAATCCATCGAGTCGGTTTCGGTTTTGATCTTTGGCAACTTTCGTTTTTCTTAGAACCAGGAAGAAGATGATGACGGTTTAAAGCTCGGTGTACCTCTGACGTAACCAAAGTGCCAAAGACACCACGCTTCTCCACAACAGTATACCGAAATGTTACTCATACCGTTGGGTTGCTCTCCTTCCGCTGGATCTGTGCCTTGTGTCCTTTAGACATTCCGGTCAACTGTATTCGACCCAAACTTTGACTAAACTTTGACTCGCTCTATTTTACTTTTTCGGACTCCGATTTCACTTCCGTTTTCTCCTATGGGCTCGTCATGGACTCCATTTCTCATCCGAGCACTAACATTGGCTAATATATCTAGAACCAACAAATGACCATAATGTCCCTAGCACGTCTTTCTCCCGATTTTAACCGTTTTTCGCACCAAACTCCTTAAAAGACACCTGCGTAAGAGAAACAAGTAATTTATCAGAGTAACGGCTCGAACTGGACTAACTAGCCCGAGTTAAGAGATTCAGATGGGATATTTCCATGTCTCATCACTATTCGTTCTTCAACTTCGTTTTTATCCAACTTCGTTCTTCTTCAACTTCGTTTTTGTTCAACTTTGTTCGTCTTCATTCTTCTTCAAGTTCGTTTTTGTTCGACTTCATTTATCTTTCTCTACAACTTTGACAGGGTACAATGGACGAGAGAGAGATGAAACGAGAGAGAGAGAGAGAGATGAGATCGAGAGAGGGAGAAAGGAGTCGAGAGAGAGATGAGACAGAGAGATGAGTCGGAGTCGAGAGAGAGATGAGACAGAGAGATGAGTCGAGGAAGAGAGATGAGACAGGGAGGGGAGATGAGTTTTGGCGATGAGAGATAGGCATTTAGGGTTAATAAGGTTGTCTGAAAAGAAACCTATTTATACTCAGGGATAAAACCCTTAATCTAACGACTGGTGGTGTTATTAATGTCTTAATCTAACAGTTGTCAAGAAAATCGGTTTGGGCTTGGTAATTGACAACCGGTCAGAGTTTCAAAATCGAGACCGACCCTACACTTTAATCGGTCGGTCCTGGTTTGGTCCGATCGATTTTTGGAGATCAGGTTTTTCCAGCCTACGAGACATTGATACATCATCAAGATGTGATAAGGTCGATCATCGCCTAAGTTAACATACGAATGAAAGGGGACTTAAGCCCAACAACAAAGAACCCAAAGTCCGACAAATATATAGTAATTTCTTATGCTTATAATAACCCAAATTCAAACCTAATACCTCTAGGACTTTGGAGTTTGTGTCAACACCATCAACCATTTGGTCAACCAATTGTTGACTTTCTAGTCCGACATTGTTGTTTGGGATATTTGTTGTTTTAACCCCTTTTCTATTATTGAAGACCCCTCTTCAATGCAGGGTCGTGGCCGAGAATGTGGGGTCCACGTGTCAAATTTGAATACAGATTTTTCCTACAATAGAAAATTACAAGAAGAAGTTAATGAGAGTGTAAGATAATTTAACATCTACATGAAAATCATAGATGAATCTAAACATATTTCAAAAAAAAAACCTCTGAAAAAAAAAAAAAAAATTTTTATAAGAATTTTAGTCTAAAATTTCACAATCACTTGTGAACAAAAAAAATCAATGTATTATATCTTAGATTATACGTTTATAGCTACAAATAACACAATGAAATTTCATACTTTATAGATTGTTTGCATTTTAATATAATACTAGGTATCTCCTGCGCCCTGCGGGCGCGGTCAATCCCGTCGGGCTTACGGCAGTCGTGGTCGAAACTTTCATAGTACAAGCACATAGGGTTCAAGCATTCGCTCGGATGCATGTACTACGTTGTCTACGTAAATCATCGTCTAATGTCACATGGGCCGAACGAAAACTTAGACGTGCTAGCACCACATAATATTAAAATAGACAAAAAAAAAAGTGCTAGCACATCTAGGCTTTCGCTCGGTTCGTGTGACATCAGACGATGATTTACGTAGACAACGTAGTACATGCACCCGAGCGAATGCTTGAACCCTATGAAAGTTTCGACCACGACTGGCGTAAGCCCGACGGGATTGACCGCGCCTGCAGGGCGCGGGAGATACCTAGTTATCATAACAAAACATAACAACAATAGACTAAATTACCAAAATAATTAGGAATTGCATGTATCTTTTCAATAACATTGATTTCCTTGAAGAATTTCACACAAAATAAAATTGTAGTTCGATTAAGTAATTTCTTTTTCGCACTATTATCATAACAAAACATATCAACAATAGACTAAACAACAATAGACTAAATTACCAAAATAATAAGGAATTACATGTAACTTTTCAATAAAATTGATTTCCTTGAAGAATTTCATACAAAATAATAAGTAATTTATTTTTTGCACTATTTTCAATACCATTCTTGCAAAAGGTATAGAATCCACCATTTGCTTTCAAGTTCTTCTTACTTCTTCCAGAAAAGATTCAACATCGTTTGTTCGAAACTATTTGTACTAAAATGTGGGAATTTCTCTACTCTCTAACACAAAGTTCATCTTCTCCATTAATCATTTTTTCTGTATCTCATTTTCTCCCTGGTAACAAAATAGACAATTTTTTTTTTAAATTCTGCACAAATTAAGCGTTGAGAAAATATTAACAATAACATCGTATGCAAAAAATAGTCAATAATAGCCACTACCGCCATGTGAGTGGATCGAAAAATATATAAAATATATTTTATACAAAAACAAAGAAGATTGTACAAAGTAAAGAAATTGAATCAAAGAAATTCGAAAAAATTAAAACTTTAAAAGAAAAATAAAATACTTTCCTTACGAAAAAAGAAAATAAAATTGAGAAACAAACACTTGTCTTAATTTCATAGTACAATTGGGACTTCATACGATTGTGACTTCTTTTTTCTACAAAAACATAGAAGATTGTACAAAGTAAAGAAATTGAATCAAAGAGATTCGAAAAAACTAAAACTGTAAAAGAAAAAAAAATACTTTCCCTGCAAAAAGAAAAAATAGAAAAAAAAAAATTCGTAAACAAATACTTGTCTTAATTTCATAGTACGATTGGGACTTCATAGGACGATTGGGACTTCATAGGACGAGTGGGACTTCTTTCAATAGTTAAAAATTGAACCTAACATCAATTAGCAAACCATGATTTATTATGGACAACAAAATTACAATGAGGTGGCGATAAGGTGAGGTGGCAGAGAGAGGTAATGAGATGGAAGAGAGAGAAATGATGACGAGGTAACGGTGTTATAACGGAATCTAAAAAGGGGACCATCTGGGTATTTTTGATAAAGTAGGGAGCTAGACAAGAAATCGATCACAAAATTGGAGACTATTAGGGAAATACAATGGCAATTTCTTCTCTCTACTTATTAACATCACATAGGAAAATCCACCTTCTTCTTCATGGATGGATGGGGTCAGAGTAACCGTTGTTTCGTGGGAAGCAAATATATTGATTGAGATTTCTAGGGTATATAAAACGCAACCAGATCCGTGAACAACCTTTCCACAATTTTCGTCTCTATAAATTTAGTAATGGGTAATGAAGAAGAAAGTTTCCATAGGGTTTATGGAAGAGTGTAAGAGGATGACTTAAAATACATATTCTAACTTGTAGAGATCATTGTTAAATAAATTAGGACAATGTCTCCCAAAAATGATAAGGGGTAATTCTACAAGGGTCAAAATAATATTGAAAATGAGTAGAAAAACACAAAACATTTGAAAATTATTATTCAGGTAAAAAAGTGTGCAAATACTAAAATACCCCTTTTTGTCATTTTGTGTAACTAAATTCTTTGAGATGTCGGATTTCTATAAGAATTATATATTTAGAAATGTTTTTTCATTAGCTTTCTAACAAGATTCACTTTCAATACTTTTTTTCAAAAAAAAATCCCAGAAAAAAACGACGTTTTTTTCCTTTACGTTTTTCTGCAAACGTGTTTGCAACAATCTGTTATGCAAACGTGTTTGCAACAATCTGATCTGCAAACATGTGTTTGCATAATGTAAAATGCAAACATGTGTTTGCATAATGTAAATTGCAAACTGTGTTTGCAAAATATAGACTGCAAACATGATTTGCAAGCTTTGCAGAATATAATCTTGAGTTGCATATCTTGCAAACTTGATTTGCAAATCGAGAATATAAACGAAGAGTATGTGTCTACGAAATCTTGAGGTTTCGCAAACTGAGTTTGACTTTGAGATTTTGCAAAGTGAGTTTGAATTTCAGAATTTGCAAATGCAGTTCGCAAGATTGTACAAACTTTAGTTCTGCTTTCTTATAAAGGTCAAAGTTGTTTGCATCTTTTGCGATGGTTTCGACTCCAAATACTAAAAGTTTAGTTTCATGAATTGAAACTACCGGTAAGAACAATTGCATATAAACAAGATCTATCAATAGTCCCTGTGCTCACATTCCAAAAAACCTTAAATTAAATAAAAGTAGGAAAGCGTCGAACAACCGGAACGAGATCTCAGATCAGGTTATAAGAACATGAACCGACGAGTATAAAAAATAAATAGCTTTCTATTTGAGTTTACCAAAAGATCTAGATCGGAAGTAAAATAAGTATTTAGCTAGTTTTTTGGTAAAACATTCTATTAATATAACAATTTGTAACAAAGTTCATGTTAAATCAATTCAAAAACTAATTTGCAACCCATTTGCAAGGCACTGCAAGCGCATTGCAAGGCTCTGCAAGGTGTTCGCAAAAGTCATGCAAGGTGTTCGCAAGGCTCTGCAAAGTGTTTGCAAGGCGGTGCAAGGTTATGATTGCAAGACTATCCAAGGTGTTTGTAAAACCATGCAAGGTGTTTGTAAGGCTCTGCAAGGTGTTTGCAAAAGTCATGCTAGGTGTTTGCAAAAGTCATGCTAGGTGTTCGCAAGGCTCTGCGAAGTGTTTGCAAGGCTTTGCAATGCAGTGCAAGGTGTTTGCAAGGTTATCCAATATGTTTGCAAGGCTTTGCAAGGTGTTTGCAAGGCAGTGCAAAGTGTTTGCAAGGCAGTGCAAAGTGTTCGCAAGGCAGTGCAAGGTGTTTGCAAGGTATTTTCTTAGACTAGGGTTAGGTTGGTCTTTTCACTAAAATAGAAAATTACATAATTTCCACCAGGGAGGTGAAGTCTAAAAAACTTTGATGAATCTTTTTTAACCAAAGTCATGATTTCTTAGGGAGTTTAGGCCAAATTTCCGTTTACTGATTGGATGCGGGTGTCTGTAGAGGTTTTAACCCAATAACACTTTAGAATGATTTGCGGGTGCCTATAAGGATTGGGGCCTAGCAAAACTAAAAAAGAGAATCCATTTAGGTTGTGTGGAGGGGGTGTGCGTATTGAGGTTAGAACTTAGGCAATACTTGAAAGAATATGAATGCATTTAGGTCGTGTGAAGGGGAAGTCGAAGCTGGGATATAAGAGCAAGTCTAGTCCCAACCGAGTTGAGGCCAAAAATTCAAAATGTTGGCTTCAGCCCGGCTATCCAGCCACACTCGGTTGGGGTGGAGCTCCAGACGACTGCTTCAGTCGCCCCTAACATTAGGGACGACTGAAGCGTGGGGATGACCTTGGCCGTTGGATTATCCAACGACCAGATCTTCCTTTTTCTTTTTTGCTTTTTGTTTGAAAAATAAATTTGCAAAAAAAAAATTTTCTAAATAACCAAAAATAAATTTGCTAAATAAATTTAGCAACAAATCTACAAAATTATCCAACGGTCATGTTGGGGATTTCCATGTATGCAACAAATTTACAAAATAAATTTGCTAAATAACCAATTATATGCTAATAGATTTTTCTAAGAATATATATGCCAATAGTTACTTTTTTTTTGTTATAAATGCTAATAGTTACTTGGGCACCTTCAACTATCTACAAGTTACCTTTGGTGTACAACAGTGTCTGCTGTTATCACTAAATTGGGGATTTATTGGTACATGGTAGCATTACCTAGCTCACCACAATCCCACTTAGGAGAAAGCTAAAAAGCTTCGGGGGAGGACGGTGAAAAATCAAAAAAACTAAATTCGAACGCACCTTATCTCTCTTCTCCTGCCAATTCTCCCTCTCCGGTCATCGTCGGTCGGCTCTCTATCTCTCCTCTCTCTTCTATTTTCTCCTCTCCGCTCCTCTCTTTTCTCTCTCTATCTCGTTTCTCTTTTCTCACTCTTTTCTCACTCTCTCTTTCTCTCTAACAACCGGTGAAGGGGACTCTCCTTCGCCGAAATTTTGACAAAAAGAAGAAAAAAATAAGAGGAAAGAGAAGAATGAGAGAGAAGATAGAGGAAAAATAGTGAAGATAGAGGAAAGATAGGGATGAAGAGAGAAAGAGGGAGATGGATGACCAGAATTGTTGTCGCCGGAAATAATGGTTGTCGGAGTTGATGTTGGTGAGAAGGAAGATGGTGGAAGAAGAAATGAGTAGTGTTTGGAAGAAACAAAAAAAATTTGTTTCGACCAAAACTTATTGCCCCGGAAACTTTGCTTATTTCTCCGAAACATTGGCCTTTTTAGAAATAACAAGTTCATTTTTGTTAGTTTAGCTTTTCTATGTTTTTGTTGAAATTCTTAGTTTAACTCTTTTGTTATTTATAATAAGTTCATTTTGAATGTATAATAAATACATTGTGTATCTATAAAGAAGATAATTTATTTTATAAATATGAAATAAAGATACTTAATATTTATAAATATAGATATTGTACATTTATAATAATCAAATGCCTAAACTAGTTCCATGGATTTTAATAATAGATTTTTTAAAAATCTAAAGTTTATTAAAAAAAATCTAAAGTTTATTAAAAAATCTAAAGTTTATAGGAAATATATTTTATTATTTATAATAAGTTGTATGTATAATACATTTTATATTTATAATGAAGACTTTATGGTTCTCCATCTATTAAAGGGAAGTTTTAAAATTTGAGTAGACATTATAGTAGTTGGATATACAAGCGTATAACAAGAAAAATGTATTTACAACATTTGGTGGCCTTTAATAAAACCAATAATTTTACAGGAATAACCAATTGTTTTATCCGAAAGATAATCATACGTTCTTACGACTAGTATATTATCAATAGAAAGCTGATTGTGTCTAATATCGTGATGACTTATGAAATTCAAATACTTCAGAATTGCTTTAAAAAATTTCTTAGCAATGGGGTGGAAACGTCTGACTTTACAAATAAATCCCTTCTAGTTTTGAACATTGAGTTTAAAGTACCTTCTATTTTTCATATACAAAATAATTGACATTGTTATATTCATGCTTACCCTTGTATGTCAGAATACCAGAATGATCCTCCTTAATAATCTTCAAATCGAAGGAAATGCGGATAACTATCACGAGTCTTCCGTCCAGAGTCGCTTTAAATAACTCGGGAAAATTCTTGGAAGGAATATAGTGTTTCCCGGTAAACAAGTTTCACACATTTTTATAATAATTTTTTTAATTCAAAGTTTATAAAAAAGGCATTTTGTTATTAATAAGTTTATTTTGAATGTATAATAAATACATTGTGTATTAATAAAGAAGATAATTTATTTTATAAATGTGAAATAAAGATACTTAATATTTATAAATATAGATATTGTACATTTACAATAATTAAATGCCTAAACTAGTTTTATGGATTTTAATAATAGATTTTTTTAAAATCTAAAGTTTATAGGAAATACATTTTTATTATTTATAATAAGTTGTATGTATAATAAATACATTTTATTTATAATGAAGACTTAATGGTTGTCCATCTATTAAATGGAAGATTTAAAATTTGAGTATACTTTATAGTAGTTGGATATATAAGCGCATAACAAGAAAAATGTATTTACAACGTTTAGCGGCCTTGTGTAGAGGTTGAACACCGAGAGAAACTAGTGCTGCCTCCTCCCTCTCGAGGCCAGCAACAACATGATAATACATTTGTATGTGCTTTGTTGAGATAACATAAACCAATCACTTGTTGAGGATGTTCCTGAAACATCTTCTGAACCAACTAGAAAAATATTACCACCGACAAACCAGAGGTATTTCTAAACCGACATATGAACCTGAGTTGTCTAGTAGAGTCAAATATCTTATGAGCCACTATGTGTCAGATCATCGATTGTCGGAATCAAATAAGTAATTTGTAAATCAATTATTTACTTTTTCTATTCCTAATAATGTGCAGGAAGTCTTATCTGATCCAAAATGGAAAGCCACCATGAATGAGGAGATGAAGTCCTTACAAAAGAATGACACTTGGGATCTAGTTGATCGTCCAGTTGATAAAAATCCAGTGGTATGTCGGTAGATTTATTTGGTGAAGTACAAAGCAGACGGTACAATTGAACGTTACAAAGCGAGACTAGTGGCAAAAGGCTACACTCAAACTTATGGAGTCGATTACACAGAGACATTTGCTCTAGTTGCAAAAATCAACACTATTCGCGCACTGCTATCGTTAGCAGCGAATTTAGATTGGCCACTACGTTTAATATGAAGAATGTTTTTTTGCATAGAAAACCATTAGAAGAAGTCTATATGGACCTTCTACCAGGATGCAAGATACCAGAGATAATAACCAGAAGGTGTGTAGATCGAAAAAATCATTGTTGGATTAAAACAATCATCGAGAGCGTGGTTTGGAAGATTTACAAAGGCTATGAAAGAATTTGGGTATCGGCAAAGCAATTCTGACCATACCTTATTTATAAAAAGGCAGAAAGAAAGACTCACAACACTTATTATATATATTGATGACATGGTGGTTACTGGAGATGATTTCGAAGAACATGAGGCTTTACAGAATTACTTATCTAAAGAGTTTGAGATGAAAGACCTTGGTCCGTTGAAATATTTTTTTGGAATTGAAGTATCCCGATCTAGTAATGAGATTTACCTATCCCAGAGAAAGTATACTTTAGAGTTGTTACATGAGGTTACATGAGGTGGGTATGTCAGCGTGTAAACCGATTGATACACCTGTTGAAGAAGGATTAAAGTTGTTCGTGGAGCCTAATCAGATACCAATTGATAAAGGAAGATACCAACGACTAGTTGGAAGGTTGATGTACTTAGCGCACACAAGACCAGATCTTGCGTATGCGTTAAGTAATGTTAGTCAATTTATGCACAATCATGGTGAAAAACACATGAATGTTGTTTTACGTATTTCAAGATATTTGAAGGTGGCTCTTGGAAAATGTATTTTGTTTACTAAAAATTCGTGTTGTCAAACTATTGATGCATATACTGATGCAGATTGGGCTGGAGAAGTAAAAGGTAGGCGATCCACTGCAGGATATTTTACCTTTGTTGGAGGGAATCTAGTTACATGGAGAAGTAAGAAACAAAATGTTAATGCACGCTCAAGTGCAGAATCTGAGTTTAGGAGTATGGAAAATGGCATTTGTGAATCATTATGGTTAAGAATCCTCTTGTATGATTTAGGATATCCTCCTGAAAGACCAATTCGGTTATATTGACAATAAAACATCATGTGATATCGCTCAACAATCCAGTCCAACACGACCGTACAAAGCATGTTTAAGTAGATCGATGTTTTATTAAAGAAAAGTTAGACGGCAACATTGTGGAGTTACACAAAGATCTGATTTGAAGATCAATTGGTTGATGTTCTTACAAAAGCAGTTTCAAATCGAATATTTTTTAATTTGGTGGACAAGTTGGGTATGTTGTGATATCTATGCACCAACGGGGAGTGTTGAAATATATTTCTTAAATTGAGATATTAGAAACTTTTAAATATTAGAAACTATTAGATTTTTTAGTAACTAGTAGTATTCTAACTCTATAAATAAGAGACTTGTATCTCTTTTAAGAATCATCAAGGAATAAAATAGCTTCTTTGATCACTTTGAACTGCTAGTACATTACCATGTTAAATGATGTTGTCAAAATCAAAATTTAAATATTGTAATCTTTGTTATTAGGTCACTCACTCCCAATGTGGGACTATTCTCATAGCTTTTTTGCTTTTATTTGCATATACATATATATTAACTTTTAACAATGAACTTTTGTGGATTATTCTTGCAGAAAAAGATTGGGATAGCATATGGCAGACAGAGTTCGAAAAGATCAAATCTTTGATGATCTCACTTATCAGATTCCATTGTGGAAGAATCGCCCACTCTTTGATCTCCACTGCCTTTGCAGGGAACAAGCAACGGAACGTTGTGCGTTAGTACTCGCTTGTGAATTTGTCTAAAGGAGAAAACATATGAGTTTTCGGGGCCCGAGGAAGGCTTCGAGGCGCACTTCACTTTGGATCACCAACCTATTTTCAAAATATCAAGTAGATGGATAAGAATCATGAGGGAGTGTTTCATTTCTCTATCATTATAAATGATCCCATCCATATTATCTATGGAATTCGAACCTGAGGTTAGGCTTTTCAATTGGGCCAAGGGGAGAATGAAAACTTTCACTTCGGAAGGAGGAATGGCAGAGCATAACGAATCGAAGCCGAAGACGGATCAAGGTAGCTTGTATAGATAGCAGCTACCTAAGGCTTAGTACTCTCTTCACCCTTCACCAATCAATTACCGGTGTTTAATCTAGTAAGTCCTAGTTCTATGTTCTCCTACTAGGAGCAGGTTAAATGAAAGGGTTCCTAATCGAATTGTTTGGGATTCAGAAGTGAAAGAAATCATTTTATCGAGAGGGGAACTCTTAGTTAGGTCCCTCAGCGACTTGGATTGATGCCTATCGGTAACAGGAAGCTCAGCTTCCAACATAGGAGTTGCTAAAAGTAAAATTCGGGAAAAAGAACCCATTGTATGGGAAATACCGGGACTGACGGGGCTCGAACCCGCAACTTCCGCCTTGACAGGGCGGTGCTCTGACCAATTGAACTACAATCAGCGAAATTTATAAAGCATTTGAATCTTTTCTTGTCAAACTACCTTACCTCTTTGTAAGTTCTCGTGCCTCCAATTTTACCTTACACATACACCTCAATTTTTAAGGTGCGAAATGGATTATTTATTTGTTAATCAACAATATCCAACACCCAAAATAAATATTTTGGATTTTTCTTTCAGAATGAACTTTTCGAAGCGAATAAACCTTATATTCTCAACCAATTGCCTGGCTACGTAAGTTTTCCTCTTCCTTCTATATTTAAGCTAAATCGATCTTTTTTTCTTGTCAATCAACAATATCTATATATTGGATTTTCAGAGTTAACTTTTCAGAATTTTCTTACAGAGCGAAAGTTATGTAGCAATTAAATCTTATATTTTACAGCAATTGACCGTTTGCGTAAGTTCACCACTTTATTCGAACGCGACCTTGTTTACTTGTTAATCAACAATGTCTAACTCTAATATAATTTTATTGGGTTTTTCTTGCAGAATGAACTTTTTGAAGCAGTTAAACCTGTTAGTACTTCCTGGGACTTTCGCTTATTTTTTTATTATTATTATTATTATTATTATTATTATTATTATTATTATTATTCTAAGACTGCGGTATCCACCTGACCTCTAACATCGACTAATTGTCGAAGAAACTTATGGGATCAGTAGAGTCACTTAGTATTCTTAGGAAGTTTCACTTGTTGGTGAGTTTTCCTACCTCATACTTTACCTTATAGTTTTGTGAATCGAGAAGGTAGCCCTTACATCAATTTTACTTGGATCATTCTCACGATTAAGATCGAACTTGTATTCTTATTCAAAGTGTAAACCTCTGATGAAGCTTCCACCAACTTGTTTACATCAATCTTTATTTATTGGATTGTCTTCGGAGAAAAAACTTATAGAAGCACTACTTGAACACGTTAATAGTCGCAAAAAAAATTCTTCTATGGGTGAGTTTCCTTCCCTCCAAATTTTGACTTTCTAGCTAGCTCACTTTCTTATTATACTAACTAGATTACTATCTTTTTATCTCAGCGTGAAGAATACATCTTTGTACTTGAAGAATACATCTCTGTGCTTGAGCGGTACCTGCCAGGATCCAACTTTGTTTCGGACTATAGCAACACTGTCGCCTTTACATTTTTCATGTGTTTTGAGTTGATAAGAAAATATATGGGCAGGCGGTTTCTTTACGGAAGACTTTATCAACGACGCCTTTAGGTATTCAACTTGACCATTGAGTTATAAAATTCGCAGAGCGTTACTTTTGATTTCTCGTTAGAATCGTGGTAAACCAGTGATACATCTCTTGAGTATTTGTTTCTCTTTGAAGTGCTACTAATCCAAGAAGAAATATTGTTGTATCGGGAGAGACTATTTGTCAATGTAAATCAATCCTCATCAATGCGGGACGAATAATGTTTTAAGGAGAGAGGATTGAATACCCGACTCAGAATATCTATCTATCCCTAATTTTGTAAATTTTAGACTTGGACGGATAAGTACTTCTATCTTTTTCTATATTTGATATTATGTGTGATTGGTAAACTAATTTTCAAGAAATTGAACATTAACAAATGTGAGATTAGATGAACAAAAATGTGAAATTAGGTCTTCTTGAATTCTTGATGTGGGTGTAATTTCACAAATGCCGAATTGTTTTTTTTTTACTGTAGCATCTATTCATTACGTGAAAGTGACCTAGCGCCTTTACAACCAACACATGATAGCTTCCCTTCCATTCCACCTTCTGAAACTGTATATTTCAAAATAGAACCATTAATGTTATGCAATAAAATTCAAAAGGAGAATGACATAAGATGAAAATAGATAGAGCAATCGTTTAAGCCATCCGAGTAACTCGTGGACCAGACTAGGATCATGGGTATCCCGAGTCTATTACGTGCTGAACCTAGAGTTAGTTGTTACGTATTATAGTTTGAACCTCAATTTGAGTTATCGTAGTAGAATTTGTGGTCTATATAAAAGTTGGTGAAAATTCTTCCAAGTTACTTGGATTAGATTGTTGGCTGTTGGGGATCAGTTGTGACAGTCCCATGTCGCTTGGGGAACCTCCCACCCCTAGGCTATAGATGCCTGCTCATGCTTGGTAACTGTCGAGTCCTTTTGGGTGGGCTCATCAAGCCTAAAGCCCTGTACCCATCGACTTGGGTTTGGGTATCAAAAGTTAGGATTGAATCGACAACTGCTAAGACTTGAGGCGCTACATCAGTTGCAGAGGAAATGTTTTTGAATATGGTGTATAACTGTTGCCATCCATTGAAGGGGCTCAACAAAGATGGAAGAGCATTCTTGGTCATAAGACTTGTCCACTGGTTTGATACTTACATGCCCTTTATGCAATTTGAGCGTGTCTCATTCTCTCATAATGTATGCCTCATTATTTTGGTGCATCTAATTGTTTGTATACTATTCATCCAAAGGCTCGACATAATGTCCTAAAAATTTATAGACTGAGAAACTCCATCAAAGTCTCTTCTGTAAATCGAATTATTGTTCATTTTTGTATTACAAGTTTTAAATATGTGATCGCTTAATTTTACAGAAGAGTATATCTAAACGCTACGTGGTTGAAGAAAGTTGTCAAATTCTCCGTCCCTATCTAAACCCAATGCTTCAAAAAGATTATCCATTCCTAATTTTAATTATGTCTAAACGGAACATGTTCGAATAAGTTGTTTGTTCTTGATTTTTATGTATCTAATTAGACGTTACGTCCTTGGCAAAATTGTCAACTTATCACTATGTAAATGCAACGTGTTCGAAGAAATTGTCAACTTCTCTCTATCTAAATGCAACGCTGGAAGAAATTGTTCCTTCCTATTTTTTGTTATATCCAAGCTCTATGGGTTTGAAGAAATTGTCTAGCTTCTCTATATCTAAACGCAACCTCGAAGAAATAGTTCGTTCTTATTTTTGTTATTTATATATATATTATTTATGAATAATTAATTATGGTAATAGAAATTTGAATTTTGAGAAAAAAAATCGATTATATTTGATTTTTTTTTTCTTTTAGTGTTGGGTTTACCAATTTAAGACGAAATCCAATTAATTTTATTTAGTTATTTTGTTTAATAATTTTTGTAGAGTTGTGTATAGAAAGGAGGAGAAATTCGGTTATACTTGATTTTTGGTGTTGGTGTTGTTTAGCAATTTAAGACAATATTTTTGTTAGTTTTATTTAGTTATTTTTGTCTAATAGTTGTCTTTGGCAAAACTGAAGTTGCATATAGTAGCATCCATTTGTTTGCTATTGTCCCATATATTTGTTTGGTTTGGATCTTATCTTATCATCCAGAACTAAATTTTTTGATAAAATTTTAACAGATCCGATTCCACTTGTACAATACAAAGATGGAGAAGTGGACCTTATAAAAAGAATAGGTAAGTGAATATTTATGGTTCTCTTTAACATTTGTTATTAAATCATTTACTCATTTAATATAAGATCTTTCTTGTGTATGGTTGAAGTATTTTTTGTGAATGGTTGTTCAAGGTACACTTTGGGTAAGTTTGACTTCTAGATCTACATCTCTTTTTAATGTAGTGGACTTTTTTTTAAGTCAAATCTCAAGTTCGATCTGATTGATTCAACTTGTCAGATTTTAAAATGTTTGTTTTCGTCTAAAACTTTGATCTCCTACTCGACTAAATGGCCCAATTCAGTTGATTTTGGGTTTATTTGAATTAAAGAATCCAAATGCAGATGTTTAGATTTTTTTTTCGCTTAGTTGTGTTCGGATGATCCTACATTTGTAATATAGAAGAGACACGGGTGATTTCATAAGTGTAAAGAAAATTTTGCCTCTTGAGTTAACTTTTTCGTAAGAAAAACCCGCACAACCACCCAACTAAGTTATCATTTATTCTTATAGTGAATCTTATGTTTATTCTTCTTGCAGAGCAAAATCTTATGTTTGTCTTTGTCCTGGTTGTTTTGAAACACCTTAAATTTAATCGACTAGCTACATGATAAACACGCATAAACCGACATTTTACTAGTTTATAATATTTTTTACTAACTACAGTATTTAGTTTCGTAACAAAGTTAAGTCGTTACCTATTTACGATTGTATCTGTTATGTAACAACGATAATAATATATGGTGGGGGAAACGTACGAAATTAGTAATATGGTGAAATTTATGTGACACCATATGATTTTTCAAATAACTCAATTAGATCGTTCGTCATACTGCATAGTTATTAACACGACTACACAAGTTTCGTGTTTAAACTCAGACTTTACGCGGAAGGAAAAGGAACAAGTTCCAATATACAAATTGTTTATATCACCATTCATCAAACACGTGTGGCTGACAATCTTTGAACTGGCATCGACCCTCCCAAATTTCTCCACCATTTTGAAATCTCAGCCGTTGAAAATGTGAAGGGTTAAGATTTGAAAGGCAGCCTCAGCTATTAAACTAAATCTCCAAAATTCAGTTCTCCGAGACTATCTACTCTAGCAGTGGAAACAGGGGAGATGCTAAATTGACAACCACCAACCTCTGTTTCTTCTTCTTCCTCGTCTCTGTCTCTGTCTCTCTCTAAGTTTCCCTCTTCGTCCTCGGGCAGAAACTCCGGTCTTAAAAGGTGAGTGTCTGGTAATGGTCTTCTCTTAATTTAAATCAAGGGTTTTATGGGTGGGTTTTCTCCATGATTTCTTACTTAATAGAATACTTATATGGATCAGGTGGTGATGATTTTGAGAGGGATGAAAGGTGGTGGTGTTTTTAATCACCCCATGTTCAAAACAAAGAAATCTAAACAGGGGAGAAAGAAGAATGTGAAGAAGACTTCCAGGGTAAAAGGTATTAGGGTTTCTTCTTCTTTTGGTATTATTAGAAATAATGATTGTTTAGTATCTGAGATACTAACAAGACTTCCAGTGAAAACCCTTTTTCGTTTCAAAAGTGTTTGCAAAAATTGGTCTTCCTTAATTCAAAAAGATCAATACTTTATTGATTTACACCTTACCCGTTCGAAAACAAGACTTCGTCCTCGTTTATTTATCGTCGTTCCTCTACCACCCACAGAGGAACATAAATCAGTCGACCCTTTGCCGTATAAGGAATTCCACATCACAGCTGAACTCTTGTTTGAAGAAGAAAAGAAAAACAATGGTGACGACCCTTGCAAGGGTACAAAACTTAAACTAGTACTTGACACAGTAAGGGAGATAGACTCATCTTCGTACGATACCATCTCAAAACCTTTAAACGGCTTAGTCTGTCTAACTGACTTATTTACTAAACAGGCTGCTCGTATATACAATATCAGTACTGGAGAAATATCGCCTTGGTTTAAGTCATCATTGGTACTAGGAGAAAACAATGTGAATAGTATCCTTCTGGGGAGACTCTGATACGGATTTGGTTTTGATCCCGCCACAAATGAACACAAATTGGTTTGCGTGTGGGTCATGTTATCAACTGCCTATTATTATATTTGTGAAGTTTTGACTATCGGGCGCGAAGGTAATAATAATAATATTTATAGTGTAATGCTATGTGTAAGAACTAAAAGTCGCGGAAGCTATCGAACTTATCTTAGAAATTGATCCGATTATGAAGACTAATCGAAAAGCTAAGTCAAAATCAAATATGCGAACAGAATTTAACGAGGTTCGGCTTTAAAGCCTACGTCCTCGGGCGAACAAGAAATCTTTATTGAAGGATAGATGAAGACGACTAACACAACCCGCAAGTTCGTCCCAAGACGGTACCGTATAGAAATTAACCTTCTATACTAAATCTTCGACGACCGAGAAATTAAACACCGCTCAAAACTATGAACAAAATCTCTCTCACTTGCTCACACTCTTTAGCTCTCTCTAAAGAAGAGTTGTTGTTGCTTGTGTTGGT
Organism: Eschscholzia californica subsp. californica; assembly: GCA_002897215.1. Lineage (NCBI taxonomy): Eukaryota > Viridiplantae > Streptophyta > Magnoliopsida > Ranunculales > Papaveraceae > Eschscholzia > Eschscholzia californica. The sequence continues at coordinate 11,357 of BEHA01050297.1, read as the reverse complement.
GTGTTGATTATAAAGCACTCAACCCCTATTTATATATATTATAAGCCAAAAAATTGGAAACTGCCTATTGAGCCAAAAAATTGGAAACCATCCCAATTTGGAAACTGCCTATTGCTGCCTCTTAAACAACCTCTTCAATTTTTAGAAACTGCCTCTTACAATTCTCCACCTCGTACACAATTTGATATACTTCAAATTTTGGACGAACACCAGGATACTCCTTGTAAGATATATCTTCTTTTTGTGACTTCATCCGACTGCGCCATATGACCATGGCGCCTACGTACCCTTTTACAGGATCAAGCCTACCGTAGTTCTACCAATCCTTCACATAAAGAAAACCTTGTCGCCATTACGCCCTTTCGGGCAACTTAACACGAGCCGATTTGTAGCAATTCCAGGCAATG
>BEHA01050296.1:73549-112935 GCA_002897215.1 Eschscholzia californica subsp. californica | reverse complement strand
CCTCCCTGGTTACTCTTTTAGGACCTAACTAAGCTTTGGTTAAATTATTTGTTACTTTGGGGCCTCCATAAGAAGAAGCAGGCTCAATTTTTCATTAAGAATATGAAAGGTGCTTTGGGGCCGTCTCAAATGAATTTTAGGGTATATATCTAGCCAATCAAGATCGTCTAGGGACAACTATGTTGTTAGCACAAAAATTTATTTGATGGAAACTTACTCCTTAATTTTCATCTTCACCTTACCTCACCTGATCACTTCACCTTACCTCACCTGATCACCACCACCATCTCTGTTCACTGCCACCATTTATCTCTCTCTCCCTCTCCCACTCTACTCTCTCGATGAACAGTCGATCTAGTTTGGGGGAATATCAGAACAGTCGATTTGATATAGAGGGGAAGGGAGAGAGAGGAGAGAAACGATACTGGTGGTGGTCGAAAGTAAGTTGAATATGAACATTAGAAACTAAAAAGCAAACTAAGTCAATTGAACACAATCTTTATACCCCAAAGAATACTTTAGATGTCCCAAGGGCTCGGCCACATGAAATTAAGTTACGTTTGTTTCCTGATTTTGGTGTCATCTAAGAAATCCTAGAGTTGGATGAATGGACTAAAAACAAGCAGTCAAAGGGAGAGCAATTATTTGCAAGCACCATCATAGAAACTAAAAACTGATCCAACTTTTTCAAATAGAAGTAAAATACATGTCAAAGAGGTTAACTACTCGTCCCTATTGTCGTGAGCAATATCAAAATATCAATTCGAATGAATCCAGATACAATAATTATGTTGCTCATTTTAGGAAAACTGATGTATTCAACTTAAAACAAAGTATGAATTACTCAACAAAAGCTAGCAAAACCCAAAAACCGGCCATCAAGATAAACTCCATCTAGTAAAAGAAACCTAGTACTTTACCACCGACGTTCTTTCTCCTAGCCTCTTCGTGATCCATGATTCCTGCTGACGTTGTTAGCACGATGTAGCCAAACTGCACATCAAGGAAGCAAGTGTCACGAAAAACCAATCATAGTGATAGTTAACTATTTTGTATTAAGACCATACATGAGCTACGGTTAATCGAGGTACAATCACTTTCTTGCTACTTATGTTGAATTAGAAACAAACTACAAACAGTATGCAAAAAGAACAAAAACAGATCGAATTATTGTGAAGTACAATAATCTTATCACGGGTTACTCACAATGTCTATATATATATAATATCAGGAAGGAATTCAGAGGACTAGATGAATATTTATACCTGTCTAGATGGAAGCAACCTAGCAGTCCAGGGTTCAATCTCCTTGACCCCAACATCAAAACGAGGACTAATAACCCCACACTTGTTAAGTCTTCCATTTAGTTCTACAACAATCTTGCCAGAACGATGGTCATCGACATACTCGAACTCCCCAATATAACCTGTCGTGCAAACCAACTAGTAAGATATCCACTGGGAAGAAGAGAAAAGGCCCCAGATGAAGGCTTAAGGGTGGCGAAAGTAAGAGTACAAACCATGTTTCTGCATGACCATGAGGAACTTGATGATCACTTTTGAGGACGGCCTGATCATGACTTGTCGCTTTCCTCGCTTCTCCGCATTATACATACTTTTAAGAGCATCATTTAAGACACTAACTCTAACCATCCTTTCGTAACCTGGCTTCCCCATGCAGAGTAAGAAACAATAATTATGTTAAATGAGATGGTTTAGACGAAATAATATCAAAGAATCACTTGTCGGGGACGACAATATGAAGTTTAAAAAACAACATAGTAAAAGTAATTACGCAATTTAATGAAGACAAGGGGTCATATTCAATGTTAAAACTTAAAACCAGAATGTAGTGTAGGAAATTTTACGCGAACTCTAAAATGTAAGTTACAACCAACACAAACTCGAGTACAGGTGGAACCATCGTTCTTTTAACGCTGTACGAGCATCAAAATGGCTTACCAACTAATGCCCTATTTAGTTGTGTTTCATAGATGATGGGTTTGTGGTTCTAGGTCATTAAAAAGCATATTAATATAACTACCTTCAGAACCTTAATGTGAGGACACAATAGCTGACAAAACCCTAGCATGATACCAATTATATGCTTCTGCAATATGTTCTTCCCTCAAATGTTATCAAAGGTATATCAATAGAGATGTTTCAGGCCACATTTACCCTAAGTGTGTAACTAACCCATTGTAGGATCGAATAACCATTAACTGCAAATCAACCATTTGACTCACAGATCGTAGTTGGTTTCTAGCTAAACACTATGACCTCTAAAGTAACTGAACTTGATGATCTTCATCAATCAATTTTTCCGACCATTTGATTGTATTGCCATCTTGAACGAAGGACGTTTCCTCCAGCTTCATATCAATGTTTTTTTTTACTAAATTGTAAGAAATTTTGATAAAATACCAGCAAATATAAGATACAGAACTCCAAAGCCTTAGATCAGTCTAAACTCGATCCGTTACAGTCTTACAGTTATCAGAGAAAACCCTAATCTGAAAAATGGAAATGAGATCCAGTGAACGAACCTGGTAGAAGATAAGCGGCCTTCTTCGACTGAGAAGAGTCAGGAGAGCTTTGAAAACTAGGGTTTTGGCTCCTGAGGGGAAGAAATGAAGAACCATTAACCCTACTTATTTACACTTAGTCTGTTCAATTACAAATTTACCCTTATCTTTATTTTTCCGCCCATGGGGTTGAAACTCAATTAGGGGGTAGTGTGGATTGTGATTTTGGTTGACATATGGGAGTCTATTATTGTTTTCTTTTTTTTGTTAAGGAGGGAGTCTATTTTTTTTTTTTGTTGAAAAAAGGAGGGAGTCTATTAGTTCAACAAAAAAAAAAAAAAAAAAGGAGGGAGTCTATTATTGTGGTATTCAAATTCACAAATTTGAGACTTTCTTAATGTTGGAGCATTTAAATCTAGACTTTGAGAGTTTATGAATGTACTCGTACCACTTGATGATGGTGATATTGATACTGAATTAATTTTTCGATCACAACAACAACAACAACGTGAAGAAACAAATGACTGGCGCGACAACATATCGAATAGTATATGGATAGATGCTCAACAATGAACACTTTAGCGTATTTCGTTTCATTTTTTTTTTGTAAGGACTTATTGGAATGAATATTTTAGTTCTGTATGAACAACTTTTTTGTAGAGATTTTTCCGAGTGAATATTTTACTTTGAATAGACCTTTGTCGAAAATATGCAAAGGATATATGTAACGAGTTATATGAATATCAATGAAATGCCAAAATAGGTATCAAAAATATGTTATGAGATTCAATAGAAATATCCCTCAAAATGTCAGGTGAAATACTTCTCAAAATGTCAATAGACATTTTTTCTATACACTCAAAATCTCTAAAATGTCTATAGACTCTCCAATATCAACAAAAATCTAACAAGATATCAACTGACATGAAGTCTACGAGAATCACTATCCACTCCCCCTAAGTCGTTGAGGTTGACTAGTTATTAGAGCATCTCCAATGCAAGACTCAATCTTAAAATCTTAAGTGCCACCTAGGACTTCAGAGTTTTTTTTGAGAAAAAAACCTCTCCAATGCAAAACTCAATTGAGATCTTAAGTTGATGTGGAAGCATTAAGTTTTAAGATGTCTCAACTAGAAACTCTATTTTTGAGATCTCTTTTGAGAATCTTAAGTGTCCTAGTCATCAAATTTAATTTTTGAACCAATAGAAAGCTTTTCTTCCTCAACCACTTTTTTCTATTAAATGTATGTATGACATGTGTATCTATTAGAGTTTTTTAGAGTGTTGCATTGGAGAAGGACTTGAATTAGAGACACTCAAGTTAGCCACATAGGAAAGAGAATCTCAATTGAGACTCAACACATAAGCCAAATAGAGTTTTTTTTAAGTTTTGCATTGGAGATGCTCTTAGTGTTTCATAAAAAAAGGACTAGTTATTAGTGTTGACAATCTCAAAGACCTAGCTATCTTTTGGGGAATTTCTATGGGCATTACCCAAGTTGCTAATAGCTGCCATCTTGCTCCCTGCCTTCATCAAACAATGTCTGGCTAATAGCTGCCATCTTGCTCCCTGCCTTCATCAAACTATGTCTGGCCCGAGCCGCGTCGATAAGAAGAGTCAAAAGCTCCCGGACTGAGATGTATTCCAAGAATGGCCCCTTTATTGTTTATATCTTCAACAAACTTTTCGTATGTGGTCGTTAAGTATGAAAATACATTTCAAAAGTTATTTCTACGAGATCAAATATTTCAATAAAAAAGTAGAAGCACTAACGACTCTGGATGTTACTTTATGGCCACATTGGAACGCCACCGGCTATGGCAGACGGTTTCTAGACCAATGCCTCTAGTTGGTAGATCTAGCTCCTTGAAGATCCTATATTACTTACAACCCAAAATCATATAAAAGGGATACCAAATGCCCAACAAGGAACACTGTAGGAGGAAATCAATTAATCAAAAGATCAATAACCAAATATGTATGAAGTAAACTAAGTATATATTATAAATTTATGATAAAAATTCGATGTATTTCATTCTGAATATCTGTTATCTTCTTACTACTACCGAAGAATCTGAACCATCTATACTCGGTGTCGTCTCAAGAAATGATATCTTGAGTTCATCCTGTAAAAAGAGAAACCAAAAAAATACCTAACAACAATGTTTAAGAACTTATTAGTCGATTATAATTCGATGTTGTAGGAAGGAAATAATCAACCACGAAAATTGAATTATTTCAAGGTGACAAGTTTCCAGATAAGTAGAGAGACAATTCATCTCTCAAGAGAAAAGCATTATTATCGACGAATTCACAGTTTTGCTGGCTGTAACCTGAGTCATGATGGTGAGTCAATGGTATTTCATCTTGAACTTCATCTTCCATATCGATCGCGATATTATGAAGCATGCAGCAAACATGAATTATCCTCGGTAATTTATGTTTATCGGGTCTCCACATTACTCCTTGAACGATCTTCCACATCTCCTTTAACCTTGCTAATGCCCTCTGTGCCACCATTCTCGTAGCAAAGTGTCGCTTATTGAATTCCGATCTGGACCCATCTGACAAACTCTTTCCTTGGTAAGGAGTGATGAGCCAGGGTAACAGAGGAAAACCCACATCCCCAACTATGTATTCTCTCAATTCTGATCCTTCTGAGAGTTGTACCGTCTTCCCATTAAGCCTCTTCCCTTTCTTACAAAAGCTGAAGAAGGCGGAGTTTCGAAGAACTGAGGAGTCACTCAGGCTCCCGGGCCATCCAGTGACAATGTCTCTAAATCTCATATCGGGGTCCACAACGGCCTGTAAAATCATACTGTGATTATTTTCATCGTCATACCAGACGTCATTTGAGTCGACTGCAGGCAAACACATCATGATATGGGTCGTATCAATTGCTCCACAACAGTTGGGTAGGCCTTGAACTTTCTCAAACTTGGATTTGATTTCTGTCATTTCTGTCTCGGTAGCGGGCCAGCGAAGGTGGCGAAGCCCTTTTTTTTCCATAGCTTCTACAAACCGCCAGGTTACCTGAGAAACAGTTGATTGGTTCACCCCAAATTTGTCACCTACCGTCACTAACGACTCGCCTGAGCTCAACCTTCTTAGAGCAACAGCTACTAGATCGTTTACACATAGAGGCTTTCCATCAGTAGCAGCAAAATTTGACGATTTCCCTGTCATGTCGTCCTTCACCAGTGAACAAATGTAGTTGAAGGTCTTTCTTGAGATTTTGAAGACAGACTCAAAAGTTTCCAAGTTCTCTGATTGGGACAAAGGACCTGCAAACAAGAAAAAAGAAGATCATATCAGTTATTGCATTTCATGTTTGTAAAGTACCTTTTCTCTTATTTGAAGATACATTTCCTACTTCATATCTGCAATCGAGAAAATGAGTATCAAGTCCTCCAAACTGTATCCAAGAAGATTGTCCATTTGAGAAGGTAAAAGAAACTTCTTGTTTATATGTACTTTATGTCTTCTTCACAATGTAATGTAAGTTACCAAAACATAACAAAGGTCCCAGTATTATCATACATACAACAAAGAAAGAAAATATCATGCTTGCAGTGACATAAGTTGCACGAGTAGGGTTTGACTTGGTATTTGTTAGGTGTTTATAGGGCCTAGTTCCATGGGTAGGATTCGACTAGATATTTGATTGAATTTGCATTTTTAACATACATACATTTACGTGTATATATATATACACACACACACAAATATATAGGTTAGGAAAAGCTGAATTATTCAATAAATAACATATGCTTATAGACAAAGTTGGATAGGATCATCAACTAAAGAGAAAGTGGACGTCATTAGATTCTAAGAAGTCATAAAACTAGAAATAACCAAATGGTGTCAGTTGGAACATCTAACTAAGGACAGTGATCCTTGACTTAAATCAGTCGCTTACAAACAAACCAGGTAGTTTACGAGACACATCCTTCAGATTGACAATTCGTGTTGTTTAAGATTCGTTAGAGAAAAGGAGCAACAATGAAAACCAATCAATCAATTGTCAATATACAAACAAATCACAAATGTTACATGTCTAGTTCTTTGCAAATGAGTGTAAAACATCTCTGAATGTTTTCTTCTACTTCTCACTCAATGAAAAGTTCCTAAACAAATCTGTTAAATAACATTGTAATATACATTGTAGTTTTAGCAATCACGAAGTATTGAAGATTTCTTACACGAAATAACAATTTGAATTTGTATTTCAACATCTCCGGGTGTTTCTGACGTTGTGATGAACTCACTCATAGGTCTGGTCCTTTCGGTTTCCATAATCATGCTAAACTTCTAAAGTGACTCACGAGACAATAACTAGATGGAAAAGCTCGAATTCTTTTTTCAAATAGTCAGCAGCTCTTTTGGGCTTATGAACTAAGTATTAACAAACTACAGAGTTAGCCCGCCATTAATAATAGTAATCTCAGTTGTGACTAACAATGAGAAAGCACCTAAAATATGCTCAGTCATAAATCACAAGAATATCCATGAATTAATCCAACCTTCACCATTTTGTTTATAGAGAGAAACCCATTAATATTTTCGATTTAAATCGTATATAAGGTAGATAAGTGCGAGTTAGAGTCTGGGACAACAGGAAAGTCAATGGCACTGAAATATCCAAGTTGAATGACTCCGCCAGGAAAGGCTTACTTTCTATGTAAAGGAAAATGGATTCGTGAATCCTCCCGATTGACATATATATGTATGTACGAAATGCCTAACTGGCAAAAAGTGAACTACAGAATAACATCTCGAAACTAGAAAGAAGCAAGACAAGGCATGTATAAGCATCCTAGATATGTTTTTCTTGCTTCTCCAAATGATATTAACTTAAATAAGCAGATAAAGAACATCTAAAAATCCTCTAAATTTAACAATCTTCAAAACTGAGATGACCTAGTCCGCCTTCCAGTATCAAACAAGTTGGAGTTCAGGGTGCATTTAACTAGTTGACCATAAACACATAATTTAACTTCTTAGACTGTGTTGAGCCTTTTTGGTTTCTGCTATAATTCTCTTATCTCAAATCGAACTTCAAGAACACCAGGGAGAGATACAAGTGCTTGCTTATTTTGCCAACAATATAGAGAAACATTGGGGGTACTATATGTCACCTAATCCTTTGACTTTGGGAACTCGATATTCAAACTTAACCTTTAAACCATGAAAATACGGGTTATTTTACTGAAGAAGTAAGACTAATAACAGTATTATCATGAATTTAGGGGTAAGAAATGGTTGAAATATATTACACTGTCAACCTGAAATTGGTAATGGATAAAGTAAAAGTTTTTGGATTATGTGAAACCAACACTAGCCGCACCTATTCATGAATATTACTCATTTCTTGGGATCTGACCTATAGCGTAGCCATCTCTTATTGATTAAATGGAAAGTTTATACTGTCTCTTGATTAGATCGACACTAGTTATTCCAATAGCAAGTGGGTCTTGCCAAATTCTCGAACAACATACGAAAATCTTGTTTTCTTCTTACATACTTCTTTTTCAAATAGTTCCTTTACCTCTAATAACTCCAATATTGAACACGAGCAACCCAGCATGATGAAGAAATCAGTGCTTCCACTTACCAGTACCTAAAGCTAACATAATTGGTCGAGATCCTAGTACTATCCTGTCCCTAGCTCTTGGCACAATAAGTTCTACTTGCTCGTTCATATTCCATAAAATGGTCGCTAATGCATTGTGTACTTGATATTGCAAGAAATAGCAGAAATCAAGCTACACAATTTATTTTGTTCAAGGAGGAACAAAGTGCACTACTTAATCAAGCCCATTCTTTTGCTATGAACATTATACGAAACATCATGGTTGACGGCTTAAGCTTACGAAAATTTCCAGTGCGGAGAACATCTTTCCTCGGGTAATGTTGTTATCATGCATGACCAGATCAAACATGAGCACAACTTTTCGCCTATTACTTAGAAGGTCACCAGATATTTCCAACGTTCTAAGAACTTGATATTAGTTTTGTCGGAGCTAACCATAACAGCATAGACATTGGCTCTTCAGCTTTTCAGAATGCTACATTTATGATGAATATAAACATATAATGTACCATTTGAGTCTTCTCACAGGTGCTTATGTAAACATGTAGCTGTCGAACATAGTGAATCTTTGATTGACGATCTTAAATAGCATTTCAATAGAGTTCCCACCAAATAGAAACCCAGTGTGACTTCTATTAGTCTCCCCATGTCCTAAATGTTGGAGCTAGTACTTCAATACCCACAATCTTGAAGACTCATGGAACCATCCATATTACCTCTAGTTCCCCATCCATGAATGGCAGCACAAAGTACATTTACTTAAAATCAACTATCCAATTAACAAGGTTGACCCGTAATTGCTTTTGAGCAGATTTTTTTATGGAATTTCCTTGACAACCCTTACCTTAATGTCTTTTAAATCGTTAACAAAATTAATACACAGATCAAACTAGGGCAAAATGAAGTGATTAACAATGGGAGCTCACATTTATGCAGACGAAGAGAAGAAAACAGAACGAACTAATCAATAACAATACGATGTTCATAACCATATAGAGTTTCTATATCCTATTTCCACCCTCTTCAAAAAAATAAAATATCCTATTCCACTATCCAAACATAAAGAAGCAATAAAAACAAATACCCAAATACACATTATCTCCTTCAAAGCAGAAACCATGAACAACACTCAAAACAACAATCTGGGAAGATATCAATAACTTGATAGCTCAAAGAAACTAGAGATTGGGTTACCCTCCTAATATTTTACCCAAATGTATTTTTGAAACATCACCAATACTAATGGATTCTTATCAAATATGCACCAACCAACCTAATTACCAAGAACTAGATTAAATCTCCATCAAACACAGAAAGAAAACCTAAGTTATATATACCCTGATAGAAATATAATACTTAAAACAACAAAAACAATAAATCATATAGAAACCCAAATAACACCAATATCTAAACACACATAAAAAAAGACAGTGAAAATGAATAAGAATTGAAAGAAGAAATCAATACCATTAATCCTCTTTGAGAACTTATCCCACCAATCAATGGGTTCATCTTTTTTAGGAGAAGCCGAACCATTTCTTTCGAGTTTCTTCTCAACTATTTTCCTTTTCCTCTTGACACCTCTAATGGGTCCCATTGATGAAAACTCAAATACCCAAACTCAAGATTTAAAGCTAATAACAAAGTGCACTTACCCACAACAAACCCACTGGTAATGATGTAAACAAAAGATAATCAGATAAAAGTTGGATGAATTCGAAGAAGAGAAAGAAGAAGAAGAAGATCCATTAACAAGAAAATACCCAGATTTCACACAAAGAAGAGAGAAGTTTTTGAGATCAAAGATGGTAAGGCTAGTGATGGGTTTGATAAGAAAAACATGCAAATACGACCCTTTTTAATTATGTTAAGAGGGTTAAAAGCTTTTGTGAAGTTACACAGAGAGTGTTAATGGTGGTTGTTTTTTTTTCTTTACTAAAAAAACATGCAGGGAAACAATAGAGGAGTAGAAGAAGGAAATGGGGAGGAGAGAATAGAAAGAGATTTGGGTTTGAAAGTGAAGCGATTGAATGAATATATAAGATAATATTCAAGGGGAAGACAAGTGGGTTGTTGTTTGTTAAGGACAATGTAACATGAGAAGTGAAACACAAGACATTGTTACCTCTCTCTCTCTCTCTCTCTCTCTCTCTCTCTCTCTCTACATATATCATATATGGTTTGGTTATAGTTTGGGCTAATTCATTTGGACTTAGGATTTGCACTTGGACTTGGACTTGGACTTGGACTTGGACTTGGACTTGGACTTGGACTTGGACTTGGACTTGGACTTGGATAATAGATTCCATTTTGTGGTATTTCTCATTTTCAACATTTTTTCTTTATGTTTCATATGCTATGAAATTTTTGATTATTCTTAGTTTATGTTTCACGTACATATTAAAGTGCAATTATATGAACCGTTAGATTCATTACGTAAAGAACCACGCTTTTTAATTGAGTATTTTATTTTCTCGCTCAAATACATAAAGGTTATAATATATTCTGACTTTGTAAGTACTTGACGTTTGTTATAAGTATGTGAGAAACTTCTATTTATTTTTAAATCTCAAGGCCGAATCTTAGAATACAATCTATAACCTTTGTGGTCGATTTTGTTTTATAAATTCCGTGACATGTGTAAATTGTATGCAAACCCACTTATCTTACACTAACATAATTTTCTTATACAAAACCTAAAGTATTAAAAAGTTTGTTCCTACTAATAAGAGCAAGTTGCTTTAGACTGCTCTCATCAAAAAAAAAAAAAAAAAGTTGATTTAGATTGGCCTAGTAAGATCTTCACCTTTTAAGAGCCCTAGGATCACAATTCCATTTTTATCGTTCAATCATCATTTCAAAAGACTAAATAGATATCCGTTCTAATTAAATGTCAATTTTCCAAAAGTTTATTTTATATAATAAATTATTATTATTTTTTAAATATATTAAAAATTGGTTGATAGAATGATAGGTGAAGAGTTTACTTTCTTACAAACCCTTGTGGTAAAGCAATATTTTCTATTTAACAAAATTTTTGGGATATTTGAGAATTAAATGATAAACTTTTAAATGGAAACTGTGATAATTTCTCTAGATTGAGGCAATTTTCAACAATAAATGCTCATTATTTGTGTCTGAGAGATAATTGGACACATAAGAGGCAATTTCATCAATGTGGGACTATTTTTAATTTGTTCTATTTTTGTAAGTCAATTACTTTTTAGGATTTTAGGGCTAAAAATATGTGAATCCATGGTTAAGGATATGTGTAGATCCAATATATTTTACCTATGGGTTTAGTGATAGAATATAATGAAAGAATGCCATTTATGTATTATCATATCTATAGATGATAGAATTGAGAATCAAGATCCACTTTAACCTAAAGCAGTAAGCAGTAAGCAGTAAGCAGTAAGCAGTAAGCAGTAAGCAGTCTCTATACATTACTACATTAGGCAGGTGAAAATGGGCCTGGGTTAAAAGTTTGTATCCTGGGTAATGCTTGGTCCAGTTAGCCTGATTAATAGGGCCTTTTATAGGCAAGCATCTTCAAATTAGGCTATAAGGCACCAAACTAGCTATAAGACACCCTATGGCTAAATTTCTAGCTCTTTGGGGTGCATTGGGAATAATGTGTCTGAAGCCGAACCAGGGGCCTTGAAGATGTCTGTTTCTTTTGTTGTGGGTGTGGGGTAACTGTGAATTTAGACATTCATAATCAAAACTTTAATTGGTTTTTGTTATATGATATTATGAAGATATAAGTTTCTAATGGAGACACATTAGAGTCGATCAAGACCTTTAAAAAAAAAAGAGTCGATCAAGACATTAAAAGGTTTGCAGATGTCATTGCTGGCACTAATTCCACCTAGAGGTTCATCACTCATGCAAGTAAGTATATGTATGTACAAGTAGTGTGAATGAATGTAAGTAGCACACTACTTCTAATATACCGAGTCTGTTTGGTTTTAGCACTGGAGACTTAAATACTCCCATTCACCGGTCTTAAGTTTAATATTTCGGATGTCAATCTCATCCACCTCGCAGTCACAAACTTCAATTCTTAATTCAAGAGGTCAACTAATAAACAAATAGGTTAGATTTGTGATCATTCAACTCGATCAAAACTAATTGACAGTGATTAGAGATGACATAGACATTATATTATTGGTTACTAAACATACCCATTCTTGATGCGAGCCCATTGTCACATGCCCCTCACATATGTGTTCTCTGAGCTTAATATTTTTTCATTTTTTAACTTTGAGTATGTGGGACTATAATTATCACGTGTAGGACTAGTTCTGATACACGTTATATTCGTGGTCATTCAATCAAAACTATTTGGCAATGAGTGGAGAGGACTTGGAAATTATTTTTTTTGTGATTAATGTATGAATTTAAAACTATCGCTACATTCCCTTTCACGTGAGGCGTTCTTTGAGCCTAATTTTCTTTTTCGTGACGCGAAGCAAGTGTGGATTTTACACGTACTGCATGTGTGCCTAGGTTTGATTTTTTGTTAAACTATGGTCATCTAAATCAAAACTAATTGACATTGAATTGAGATGACTTGATATTTTTTTACGAGTTCTCATTCCCCAATGTCGGACTATTCTAACACATCAATACATTGAAGTAATTGTCAGATAAGTGAAACCCACTTGCAGGAACCAATTCTTCCCGGTGCGAGCCTATTTTGTTCCAATATAAATTCCGGACTTGAGAATTCTTAGTATTTAAGAAACCTAGGATTTTAAGTAGCCAAACAAAGTAAAGATACCTATTTTTCATTATATCTTAGTCTTTGTAGGAATCCTACTTAGAAATCTTGCATTCAAACCCTCATAAAAGTTCTGTTTAGTCTTAATTGAAATTTCTCGATGTAGCTTTGTAAATTAACACATGTCACTAACAATAGTCATGAAAGTAGATATCCTTAGTTAAAATTGACACTTAAAATCTACTGAGAACTTCTTAATTACCTCCATATCATCATTGAGTTTCAATTAATCTACTAGGAACTTCTTAAATAATTACCTCCATACCATCAATGAGTTTCATTAAAGTCTCACATTAGAGATGGTTTTGTAGAATATCCCCGTGCTACACTGTTTTTGATAGTGATCTCTCAATGGAGATTAAAAATAGCTTAAGTTAAACAAAAAAGTTTAAACAAGTTAGATATTTGGATCCAAAACAAAATCATTAATAAAAAAGAAATTGAACTATGAGATAAAATTAGATTTCCAAGTTAACAAGTCAAAGTTAAGCTTACAACTTTCAACAAAAAAAAAAAAAAATTTAGCTTACAAATCCAAACAAACATCTGAAAACAAAATTAGATTTTGGGTCCAAGACAAAAACTTATTAGTTAATTATCTCCAAGACTCCCAAGTTTAGGACTCTGTCAACTCCAAAGCCATCATCATCCACTTTCTCATTTTTTATTCTTTTGGTTTTCTCCATTTTTTACCATCTTAATTTTACCTTACAAACTTCTATATTTGCAATTTACTAGAAGTAAATAAAGAAAGTATTGATCATTTCTCTAACGAGCTCGGTCATTGCTAAGTCGCTTGCTTCCGTGTAGTGTTGCTTCTCTCAAGATGCTGTTTTCACCTTCTTTCTTAGATGTCATTTTCAGTTTTCTTGATTGAGCACGTTCGTCTCTAATACTTTCAACATCTTTCTTCTCAAATTCAAGCTTTGTGCTTCTGAAAAAATAAGAATAAATAGAAATCAACAAGTACTTTATTTTAATAAGCGAAGTACATATCAAAAATATTGTTTGATAAATAACAAATTTTTATTTCTTCTGAATTCCTTAAAAATGTATGGAACATTTTTTTATGTGTTGTTTCGGTCAGAAGAGGTTTATCATGAACAGTATCACAATGATATACCATGGCAAAATCTTTTCAGACGTTATTTAACAAATAACAGTAACAGTATGCCCGACAAATAGCCTGACCGAATCCCAATACTTGGGCGGGCATGATATAGTGAGAGAAAGCGTAGCCCGATACGATACTTACGGGACGTACCATCATTTTTGTTTAACAAAAGATAGCATTTACTATTCATATCTTTGGAAGATGCATATCTTCATGTCTTGAAAATAGTAAAGCAATTGTTAGATGAGTGAAACGAATCTAATGGACCCTAAAAAAGTAGGGGAGAAGCCGTTACCTATCACCATTGATGGAAGTTGACCTTTTAAAAGCTGAAAATTCATGATCTTTCTTTGTCTCCATTAAGCTCCTAGTACTAGGGTTTCCAACGGAACCCACATGATTCAGTACTTCCTGTTGTAATCTAGTTCTGTAGTGCGAAGTTAATGAAAGCCCTTGATATCTTCTCGATGCAGATGTGACTTCACATTCTTTATCGGCAAATGATCCACAAGAAATTAGTTGTTTTAAAACAACAGAAGCTTTTACTCTTCCACTTGATTGATTATCAGCCGTTAGATTTCGAATATCTGATTCATTGATGATGATATTATTATTATTTGTAGTTGAAGAAATACGATTATTATCTGCTTTAATCAAAGATTCTAGGGTTTCAGAACTGGAAGATGAAGGTGGTGGTGAAATCTCTTCTCTGGTTAGTTCTGTCGCAAATGAAGGTCTTTTCTCTTCTTCTTCTTCTTCTTCTTCATCATCTTCGTCTTCTCTGATTAATCTTCGTTGTCGTCGTCGTTTTTCTTCTGTTTGTGTAGCTGCATCTGAACCTTTTCCGGCGTATTCACCGGTTGATTCAGTCTTATAAACCTTATACTCATGAAGATCTATTGAACTCCAAGACTGATTTCTCCTCTGTAGAGCAACCGGAAACTCACTATTTTCACCGGATTTATGAGTTTCCGGTACCTTCTCCGGAGATCTAAAACTCAAGCTCGTTTCAAGTAACTCTGAACCTTTAAGAACGTATTCATGACCGTGAGCTGGATAAATGAAATCTTCCTCTGATAAATCTTGCCATACAAATCCATTTTTATAGCTCCTGAATCAAAATCAAACGAATCAGAAGATAAAAAAGAGGAAGAATTTCTTAATTAGGTTAAAGTTTGAAACTCTTATTATAGAAGGGGAAATGTACCGTTTAGAAGACCAAGAATACTTGCTTGCCATTCCTTTTCCTCTTAAATTGTTCAATCGATTGATTACATCTGATGAGAAATCAACACAAAGAAAAAAGATTCAGAAAACAAAAAGAAGAGATTCTTAACCTAGATGAGATGATGAAGGTTTGATGCTTTTTTACCTTTGAGATAGAGACCATCATGATTTGAAGAGAGAGAAACTTCGATAAAATGAGGATGTTGTAAATGTCCATTTTTAGAGAGATAATAAACAACAGGAACTCTTCTATGATGTTCATTTTTTGGTTCAATCCAAACTTTAGTTCTTTCAGGACTAATTCTTGTGTTATTATCTCTCCATTTCTGAATATCTGTTCTTCCTCTTGAAGAAACCGCCATTGTTGTTGAAACTCTCTTTCTCTCTCTATTTCTCTGTGTGTGGAAATAAAACAGAGGAGGATAAGTAGTAGTACAGAAAAAGGTGAGAAGAAGAGGAAGAAAGATACAAAGATTGTAAGTAGAAGAATACAAGAATAAAAGTCTTTAAATAAATACTACTAGAATAGAGAGGAAGAAAAAGTTATACATTTACCGAAGAGAAAAAAACGTTGATTTTCAAGTTTTAGAGAGAGAAACAAGAGAGAGAGAGAGAGAGTGATGGTGGGGAAATCAAAACCTAGTTGTGGGTGGTGGGAGAGTGAGATTTAAAAAGTCAGAGAGGTGTCGGTGTGGAAGAGCAGGCAAAGTAAACGATATTTCACAAAACAAATAACAAAAAACAAAACATTTGTTTAAATCTTACTCCATTTTATTACTACTAGTACTGACTCACTCAAATTGAATCAAGAAAAACACCCCCCAAAGTGTATTTTAGACTTACATGACTCTTTTTGTCTTCTGATTAGTTCGATTTTGATAATTATTCAAAATTGAATCATGAAAATAAATTATTCAAAAATGATTTCGAAGTTCATGACTCTTTAGATTTCAAAGTGATGTACATCATTATGTTACAAGCCAATGTGCACATTTCCTTTATGTGGACAACACCTTTGTTATTTGAATAAATTTATTTCGTTGTCGATAAAAATATAATGCAAATATACAAAATTACATCTTTTGTTTTTTGAAAATTGACTACGATCAACGATAGTAATTACATTTGACATTGATACATCAAAGATTTTGTAAGTTCAATGACCGTTCATTCAAATAATCAAAGATTCCACCTTCTCTGATACTCGAACCTGGGACCTCCAAGACTTTCTGGAATTTATGTCAACATTTTACCCTCAAATCCTAACATTTTACTAGATACTATAATTGAATATAAACGTATACCTATTTGCTCATACTTGGCCAAAATAAATTGTGATGTAAAAATAATTATTAATATGTTGTATCTATATTGTAGAAAATAAAAATGAGATGTGCTTTAGATTAAATCATATTTTAGTATTACAAAAGAAGAGAGAAAAAAAGATGTGCCCCAGCTAACACTATCTGTAAATGTAAGTGCCAAGTTATGCACATTTTCTAGAATTAGGGGAACATAAACCTTGAATTAGGGAGGCGTTGACAGTATTAGTGTTGTTACCACATGGTTCTACAAACCTAATGATGTTTTTCAACATGCCCTAATGTGCCCAATTCATCTTCTAAGTCCAACTCCTCTTCTTTAAAGCAGGTCGAACTTACGAGTCACCTCTTCGATGTAATAAACTAATATAATCCCTGGGTGTTAATATCATTTATAGAGATACATGTGTCAATCTCAAAATAATGGGCGATCAGTCGTACACTAATCATTTCTTAGTCAACCTCAACAGAAATAATGAAGACTTTGATCAATTAATTTTTGTCTACTTTAATTTAGTTCGGAACTATTCCGAGAAAAAGTATTAGGTTTCTCCTACGGAATTTGGTTCCATTAATTCGGCCCGGCTCCTCAATATACTTCAAAAATTTCAAGATTAAAGAGGAGGGGAATGATGGAAGCAAAAGCTAGGTTAATTTGCAAGGGAACCTAAATGCACCGGCACTTTTTTGTGGCACAGGTGTGTTTCATACGATTGTTTTTGTTGGGAGTGCATGTAGAAAGGAGGATCTTATCAAAATGGAGGCGCCTTTAGAGCTTCCCTTCTGGGTTGGGCTTCATGTACGGCTGTTATGCGGACCCACATCAGATACTTCCTCGGCCCAACTTGACGATGTGTGTCCCAAGTATTTGATCACCAGAAGTTGCTACTATTTGATTTGTTTATCGGACTCCGTTAAAATACATTAACACTTATGAATTTAAGAATTATAGGATTATACATGGTCCGTCTTATTTCAGAATCATATGATCTTGTCGCAACCTTTTTTCTATTAGAAACCTTACTCACAAAATTTATATTGTCATATGATCTATCATCTATAAATTGTTAATTTAAATAATGAATTTCAAACGATTCGTTCTTATATTAATCTCATCATGTACAAGTACAGTGCAAAAAATTAAGCACGTAAAAATTGAGTGAGAGACAGGGTCGACTCTGAGATTTCAGAGACCCGAAGCGAGTTTTAAGAATGTGACTCACATGTGTTTCACAATAAAAAAAAATCTGTATATTAGAATTTCTAAGTTTTTCTTACACCCAATGTCAAATTTGAATATGAAACTTATGTTAATAACTATGCAGTATGACTTGAATGATCAGATTGAGTTACTCGAAAACGGTTCAGATTCGAAGAGAGCCCCTTTCAGTCTTTAGTCGAACTTCTAATTCAGTAGTTCAACAACATACTCGATAGAATTGGTGAGTCAGTATTTTGGTCTGTTTTATTTTTATTTTAAATAGTAAAAAAAAAATAGCAGATGAAAAAACTATGAAGCCATGATTCTCTGAAAAAAAGTAATAGAGCAAAAAATTTCAACATTCTTCTTTCTTTTTGGTGGTGTGAAGGTGATAATGTTAGTTGTGGTATGAAGATGGTCCTATGTTGTAGTAATGGTGGTGGTGATGTTAGTGGTGAAGCTGTAGTAATGGTGGTTGTGGTAGTGGAGGTATAGTTGTAGTAGTGGTGGAGGCGGTTGGTAGAAGTGTGGTGGTAATGGAGGTATGCCGGTGGTTTAGCATAAGACAAAAACAAAAGGTTGGGTTGAAAAATATTAAGATTATAAAAGAAATTCGAAATCAACACCTCAAGTTCTGTGTTCATAAAAAAAAACACCTCAAGTTCTGAGCATCTCCAATGCAAGACTCAATCTTAAAATCTTAAGCGCCACCTAGGACTTTAGAGTTTCTTTTGAGAAAAAACCTCTCCAATGCAAAATTCAATTGAGATCTTAAGATGACGTGAAAGCATTAAGTTTTAAGATGTCTCAACTAGAAACTCTATTTTTGATATCTCTTTTAAGAGTCGTAAGTGTCCTAGTCATCAAATTTAATTTTTGGACCAATAGAAAGCCATTGTTTCTCAACCACGTTTTCCTATTAAATGTAACCACTTTTTCCTATTAAATGTATGTGTGACATGTGTATCTATTAGAGTTTTTTAGAGTGTTGCATTGGAGAATGACTTGAATTAGAGACATTCAAGTTAGCCACGCAGGAAATATTTTGAGTTTTGCATTGAAGATGCTCTTAGAGTTTAGAGTGTTGCATTGGAGACATACAAGAATTGAGGATCTCTATTTTCGACAACTAAGAGTGAGAATCTCAATTGGAACTCGACAAATAGAACAATGGAGATTTTTTTGAGTTTTGCATTGGAGATGCTCTTAGTAGGCCCTTGCACTCAGAAAAATAAAATTATTTTCTCTCAAATATTAGTTTTCCTCGTGTTTGATAGGTTATTTAGGGAGAGAAAAATGAAAGGCACGTGGCTCACTTCCCTCAAAAGTGGGGAATTTCATGACCCAGGTTTTACTCGAGAAATTCTTTTGTCTAAATGTGATCCAACCATAC
The DNA here is from genome assembly GCA_002897215.1 of Eschscholzia californica subsp. californica. Taxonomy (NCBI): domain Eukaryota; kingdom Viridiplantae; phylum Streptophyta; class Magnoliopsida; order Ranunculales; family Papaveraceae; genus Eschscholzia; species Eschscholzia californica. The sequence goes on along the minus strand of BEHA01050296.1, from coordinate 93,774 downwards.
TGAATTGATTTTCTCTTTCTCCCTCTCCCACCTCTCATCTCTCACATATGTAATACTGAACTCTATAGAGCCTACTCAATCACTACATAATTCTTGCTTGAAGTGTTTTGCTTATTAGTTGTTTTGTGTTTAATTGGATTGATGGATATATCTAAATGTTGCTTTTATAATTCAGTCTAAAATCCAAGTTTGTTTCGTGAGAACGTGAAAACAAAGAAAAGAGAGGAATGAAAACATAAAGAGAATAGATTAACCAGGAGCATGAACTACAATGCTGGTCAGGCCAAGGGAGATGCACAAGCCATCCAATGCTATGCAATCTATCAAGGAACCTTGCCAACAGGCAGGGCAACTGGTGAAGGAGAAAGCACAAGCTGGAATGAAGAACTAAATTCATGTTATCTAGTACAATTCAAACACAACCTAATTAAGTAGTGCCAACTAAAATAAGATCAATACAATTCAAACACAACCTAAGTAAGGCCAACTAAAATAAGATTAAAAAGTACAACTCTAAGAAAAAAATATGTTTTAGCTTAGAATTGAACCTCGGTCATTTGGTCTTACTATCATTCTACCAACTGATCTTAAGAAGACTTCTAGATACTTTTGACAATTTTTGTTTTAAGAAAATAACTAAATGTGCACCATTACTTTTTTATCTGTAGTTATTCTTCTGTGACGTCCTTTGGCCCTGGGGTTCGTAGCGAGACTTTGTTCGCTTTGCCCCAAGACCGACCTTGGTGAGAGAATGTAAGAGAGAAACAAAAACAAGGAGAAAGCAATGGTGGTGGTATTGGTGAACTGGAGAAGCTGAAAATAAAGATAAAAATAGGGAGTTTCAAAATGGATGGCCCCTGGATATTTTTGTTCTCATAGAATATCACAAATTTCATTGTGTCCCCCTCAATTGGTTTTTTTTTTTTTTGTTAAAAGTATATATATTATTCAACTAACGCAGAGTCTCATTACAATACATATTAAGAAGAAAATACGGAATACAATTCCACTTTTTTACTCTTTCCTTTCGACGCGCCCATTTCGCTAACTTGTCTGCTTGAGTATTCTGATCCCGCTTGATGTAATTGAATTTTACCTGATGCATCTCCTTCTTTACGTTCCTGATTTGCCGAATGTGTACTAGTGATTGCCATTGAACTTGATGCTTTGAGTTATTCAAATGTTTGATCAGATTTATATTGTCGCTTTCAATGATGACCTGCATATAATTGTTTTCTTTTGCCCAAGTAATACCGTTCAGTATGGCTAAAGCCTCTCCTTCCTCACTGTTCCTTGCCTTCCAATATTCACGCTTGCAAAGATAAACTTTGACCTATAATCATGTACAATCAGACTAGTTCCTATTATTTGAACCACATTAACAAAAGATGCATCAACGTTAATTTTCACAAACGGCTGAGTCGGAAGTTGCCATTTAGAAATGACAACTTTATCATGATTCACTTTTTCTGCACTAATTTTAGGAAAAGTTTTGATCGATTCTATTACTGTATTCACATCATAAACCGATTGTTGAAAGCAGTGGTCACATCTCGTTTTCCATATGTACCATAATATTGTTACAAAATGAATATTGTCGATAGTACAATTGGTTTGATCCTGATTTTACCAAGACATAATCCATTCAGAAACCGAAGGGAGGTGTTCTGAAATAATGTTAAAGTGAAACCATATTCTCTTAGCTATGGGACAATACAATAGAGCATGTTCTATCGTTTCGATTTCTGTACAGTTTGGACAATGAGTTATATTTCCGATGTATTTACCTATGCTATGTCTCACTGGAAGTGCTTTCGTACAAATTTTCCATATGAAAAGTTGGATACGAGGAATAGTTGGTAATGTCCAAATGAAACTCCAGTTAATATCTCCTAGAGAAGAAGATTGGTCGGCTGAGCTAAGATGCTGATACATGGATTTAACCGTGAAATTTCCTGATTGCGTTAGCTTCCATTTCATTTTATTTATTCCTTTATGTTGAATCGGAATTGCTTTAATTAGATTGCAAATATTATCAGAGAAAGTTTGCCTGAGGATATTCTCATCCCAATTGTTATTACAAATAAGTTCAGACACTTTATTCAAACCTGAGTTATTAGTATTTTGAATTTGTTGGACTTCTCCCGGAATCCAATTATCTTTCCAAATATTAATGTTTTCTCCTGAATGAACTTCCCACGTGATGTGACTATCTATGAGATCATAATGCCTTATCAGAGTTTTCCATATCCAGGAGTGATAAGCTTTCACCGGACCTGGGTGATCAGATTGATGGAAATACTTAGCTTTGAGGAATTTCACCCAAATCGCATCTGAATCAGTCTTGAGACGCCAAGCCAGCTTGCTAAGTAGGGCTTGATTATCCAGATGCGGATGGTGAATGCCTAACCCTCCTAGTTTTTTCGGCTGACAAAAATATGACCAAGCTTTGGTACATATACCTTTAGATTTTCCCCACCAGAAAGACTTCAGAGAAGTCACTATGCGTTTACTTATGCTCTTTGGAAGAGCAAAGCATTGCATCTGATATCGGGGAATGGATGCTGCTACGGCCAAAATAACTACCGTGCGCCCTGCCTGAGAAAGGAATGCATGATTCCATTTAGATAATTTATTATCTATTTGATCGAGGATAGAGTTAAACACTTTAGTCTTCTGAGGACCTATGAACAGTTGAGTTTCCAGGTATTTTTCCGAAGTGGAAGCATATTTGACTTTTAGAGTTTTCATAATGATACGTTTAAATTTAGGATGAGAATTTTTGGAATAAAAAATATTAGATTTGTTGTAATTAATCATTTGGCCAGAAGCCGAGCAGAAAGAGGATAAGATGGCTTTAAGATTGTGGACATTCTCAATAGAATTTCTCCCGAAGATGATGCAATCGTCAGCGAAGAGAAGGTGAGAAATCGTTAGGTTTTGGTTTTTGGTTTTTGGTAGGAAAACCTAAGAATTTACCATCACCTATATTAGCTGAAAGCATACGGCTGAGACCCTCCATAGCAATAGTGAAGAGAAAAGGGGAAAGCGGGTCTCCTTGCCTAATGCCTCGAGTAGGATGAAAGGTAGGACCTGAATGACCGTTAATGAGCACCGCCATGGAGGTCGTGGACACGCAGTTAAATATCATTTTTCTCCAATGGTCAGAGAAACCTAACTTCTCCATAATATCTATCAGAAATGGCCACTCAATTCTATCATAGGCTTTTGACATATCCAGTTTAAGCCCGAAAAAACCTACTGCACCTTTCATATATTTAAAAGAATGGATGAGTTCCTGACCCATAATAATATTATCCGAGATTTGTCTGCCAGGGATGTAAGCTGCCTGAAAAGTAGAGATGATGTCATTGAGATAAACTTTAAGTCTCTCTGCTAGGATTTTTGTGATGATTTTGTAAGTGGTATTAAGCAAACTAATAGGTCTATAGTCCGCCGGATTTTGATCCCCCTCAATTGGTTGTACCCACAACCATTTCGTATGTCCCTATGCACTGACATTATTAAATTTGTATTAGTTATCTTTTGTAATTTTTTTTTGAAATGTAGATACTTCATTCATTAGCCCAACCAGATTAAGATCGTTTCACGAAGTATTACATCACTTACAAATCAGTCCCCATCAAGTCGAGGCGTCTGATTCAAAAGCTCATTAAAAAGTGGGTCGAAAGCTGAAAGTGTTAGGTTATGGGCGAGAGTATTCTGTCTCCGGGGGCAATGTTGGAATTTTACATGTGCATTTGACAGAGAAGCCCTAATTTCTAGAAGTTGCGGTTTGATGCGCTAGGGAATCACATCTTTTGTGATTTGTACGTGCCAAGAAGTTCCATTAGTGCCATTGCATTTTTTTTATGAGATAGTGCCATTGCATTTATAACTGTCTCCAGTACGCTTAGGGAGCTCGTCTATTGGGACTCTCTAAGAAACCGTGTAACTCTTTTAAACAAAAAGACAAAACCCAATTCACTTTCTCTCTCTAGAATTAGGTTTTGGCTTTTTTGTCAAAACAAGGTAAACGGTTCATATGGGAGTCCCAATTGACGGACTCCCAAGAATTATTCTAACTGTCTCCTTTACACATGAAGTATAAAAAAAAGTTGGTTGTGGAAAGGCGTATACAGAACTTTCATTGCAGACATCCTAAGAGTTGATCGTTGTTATCTCATTAAAAAAAAAGGGCTAATCCTTGTTAAATATGTTATGTCGGACAATTGTTAATTTCTCTACAAATTTTGTTCACGTAGAAACATTCTCCCTAAAAATATTAAGAGCACATCCCATGTAAGACTCAATCTTAAAATTTTAAGTTAATTCCACCTAGCACTTGGAGTTTCTTTTTGTTTTTGAACTTCTCAAATGCAAACTCAAATGAGATCTTAAGATGATATGGAAGCATCTAGTTTAAGATATTTTGAGATATGTTTTGAGTATCTTAAGTATCACAATTATCAAATTTAGTTTTAGGACCATTAGAAAGTCTTTCTCTCTCAAATATTTTTTTCTATTAAATGTATCTGTGACTTGTGTAACTATTAAATTTTTTTTGAGTGTTGCATGAGAAAATGACTTGAATTAGAGACACTCAATTTAGCCATAAAGGAAAGATAAGCTCAATTGAGATGGGTCACACTTACTATTATAGAAATCATGATGAATAGGGATTAATCTGAATGTTAATTATAAGTAAAAGAGATACACTTCCTCTCATATGTTTCTTTTGCAAGAACTCTATCACATACCTTTGGATCTGATAGATTCACTATTTTTTTTATATGGTCTTCAAGTCGATCCATAAGTGGCTCCAGGCAATATCATAATTTTATTAGAAAACTACACAAAAGATTAAAATAACAATACTCGTTAATAGTTGTTTTTAATTACATTATTGAAACATATAATTTTTTTCCTTTTTGTTTCTTGATAGTTAGTAAGAAAATGACATATACTCGAGCTTACATAAATTCTAGCTAATAACAATAGATGTTTTCAATAAAAACACGAAGTCAAGTAAGCGAAATATAAATAAAAAATAACGAGTAATAAACGGATAAAGAGAAAATTCAGTGGTGCCGCTAACACACATTCACAAACTTTAATGGTTTACAAAGTACGGGGTAGAATAGATTTTCACTTTGGGGTCGTGGGGTATGTGTTGGGATCAGAGCCTATTTTGGCTCGAGCCGACTCGTCAAACTCAGAAACGGAACGCACCATTGCGTTCGTCTTGTCGAGCTCTTCAATTTAGAGCCAAGAATCACTCAAATCCGATTCTGGATGAATGAGAAATTCAAGGTTAAAGTTTGGACGAATATCGGTTAAAATAGGTACTAAAACGTCAAAAGGGACAAAGTTATATTGGGGACCATTTGGGCGAAGCGAGCACGTCCAGATCTGGACGGCTCGCGTTCAACCCGTGTTTTTAAGAGCAAGATCTGACGGGTAGGCGTTAAGATTAGCGGGACAACGTCGGGATCACACGAGACGCTTATCCCGTGTCGGGCTTGGTTCGGGATTTCGCTAGATCTTTGATCTAACGGCTAATCTCGTCATCTGGTGGGCAACTCTCGGGATGGAACTAACACCATCTAACGATGGGCGTTTCTCCCGAGTTTTTAAGGCCAATCCGACGGCCTAAAAGCTTGCCGAAATTACCAGTTAAATAACCAACTCTTCTCAAAGAGTTGTGTCCCAAAAAACCAAGAGTTATGTCCCCAAAACTCAAGTAATGTGTCCCAAACTAATGTACCTATTCAATTCCTATATAAACCCACCAAACCCACTTCATTTTTCATCAATTCAATTCATTCTCTTCTTCTCTTCCCTTCTAACAATTAGAATTTCTGGTTAGCCTAGAATATCTAATTAAGGAAGTATTTCTAGAAGTTCTGGTTAGACTAGAATATCTGGAAAAAGGAAGAAAGAAGTTTCGAGTGAAATTTGAATTTCCGAAGCATCTAGAAAGTCATCCGCATTAGTCCAAGAGCTCATAATACTTACAAAGGTTCGTCCGCTTTCAGAATAAAGAAGTACCATCTTAAAACTCTAAAAGGAAAGTCGTTGTATCCCGAAGGCATACACCCTAACGTTTGGTACTGTTACGGGGGTGTAAAATGTCTTAAGGAAAGAGAATTTATTCTTGCCTCGACTACATTGACACCTATCTCGGTTAGCCCGAAAGAAGGAATATTGATAAATCATTATTCTTTAATAGTTTATCTCTCTATAAGTTAGAGAAAGGAAACTCTGTCTAAATCAAGCCAAGACAGAGAGAAATCGACTTCTCGATTGATAACCAGAGAAACAACAGTATGTTTCCCGAGGGCCGTGGCTAACAATTTAGGGGCCAGTGGAAACTTTATTTAGTACAAATGCGAGGTAAAAAAAAATTACATGCGAAATAATAAACAATAATTTCTAATATTTTGCCTACGAAATCTTTGATGAATCCAAACTCAATTAGTGGTGTTGCTCAATTATGGGGTTAACATTCAAATAAAACTTGTTTATTGTGGGGGTAAGAAATCGCGGGTCAAGAAGTCAGCTGGACCGGGTCGTTGACCAGATGTCGAACCTCCACCCGTTAATATTTTTGCGGACACCGACAACGTCTTTGGGCTCAACCTGCGACAAAAGAGACAACAACACACCTGACCGTGAGGTCTTAGGGGACACCGGGATGGTGCCGGCATAAGGGGGCCCCGACGGTCAAGTCAGTAAGCTTGCAAGAGAAGTAATATGTAAGAGAGTGACATCCTTGGAATGTTACCGTTGGTTGGATAATGGTCGGGGCTTAGGCACGACTCGTAGAGTGGCCGGAGCTCGCTCTCTACGGATGACTGACTTGATTGGAGAGAGAATATGCCTATAAGGTATGTCCTTAAGTGAAGCATCCCTGGAGTGGTTTGCCTTATCCAGGGGTATGTATCGTAAATAAGTGGGAAGCTTTAAGGACCTGACCTTGTAGGTATTCACGTGGGTGAGATAAGGAAAACCTGACCTCTAGGAGAGATAAAGTAGCCTGCCTACTTGATCGTCATGAGAGATAATGATAGGTCGCCCTTCCTTGGTCGTCAGGTCACCCTAGAGAGAGAAAAAGTAATGAGGTTTTTTCGATGATTACCAGATGATCGAGTATTTTAGTCGGGAACTCGATGACGATGTTGAGTCTGTACTTGATGTGTTTGCTCGGAATCAGATGATCCGTATCATCTTCTTCTTGGTCCTTTTATAGAGTCTTCGATCGACTGCCACTCGGTGATGAGTTGTCATCTTTAGTGGTGGTAACGCATGAGTTGTCACCATTAATCTGGATTCTGTAACCCCCTAACGGATATATCCGGGATGTTGTCATCTTGAATGACTGTAACGTTTCTCCAACGGATATACGGTAGGAGGTCCGTTGAGGATTTGAGGGCGGACCCCTTTATCCAGAGCTAGATGTGTTTTCGTACTTAGGTTGCTGAGGAGGCGAGGACATACCACTTCTTCCAGGGCTGGAAGTGCTTACATATTTCAGTCTAGTGAGGAGACGAGGGCAGACTTCTTCCTCCAGGGATGGAAGTGCTTCTTGGTGTTGCTTCGGGGTGCCCGAAGATAAATGGGCCGGACCCATTAGCCACTAGTTCATGGGCTTGGTCATTGACTTTTCACATAATCCGAAATTAGAGTTCAGAGAAATACATTTGATACAAAGAAAGAAATATATTATACTGAAATTTACAGGGGGGAGAAGGGCCTGCAACAAAAAGAGACACAAAAGAAGGAAGAGAGATATATAGACGGAGAGAGACTTATTTTTAAAAAGTTGGCAATTGAGATTTGCGAAAAAGAGACGAAATTTGTAGCGAGTAAAGAGACACGATTTCGGTAAGCTTAATATATTATCTGCTATATATACAGTACACTAAATTATTTGACTATAAGAGTTATAATGAAATAAAATAAATCAGCGCGATGGCTATTCAACGTCAACAGTTGGTAGCCCAAGTGGTTCCAAGGTGTTGACATAAACTCCAGAAAACCCTAGAGGTCCCACGTTCGAATCCCAGAGAAGGTGGAATCTTTGGTTATTTGATTTGGAATTATTAGGGTATAAATAATGCAGTCGGGCTGTAGGCCATTGTCTTGTTGGGCTATAGGCCAGGTCTTGTTTCAGTCTGAGTGACCAGTTATTGAGCTTATCACATCTTCGATGTATCAACGTCAAATGTAACGACTAACGTAGATCGTAGTTGACTTCCAAAAAAAAAATGGCTATTCAACAAAGAAAAAGAACATGACATGCATAGAGCTAAAATATTAATTCTACGACAAGTATAATATGGTTATGAAGAAGTGGTCCGCTATCCCGGTGCTTTTTAATCTGGACCACCCGATTAACAGAGCAAAAGTATTCGTATCTTCGTAATATTTAATTAGATTCTTTGCTTTATCATTTCTTAAGTATAAACTATTTATTACTATATTATGCATGATATAATATAAAATGAAATCATAAAAAGTTTCAATTCTTATACCATGCTTAAAATTATATGAAAACAAACTATAAATCTTCCCCTAATAAAACATTTAATTAGCGAAACTCTGTTGTTTTAAATCATGCAAAATAGATCATTTTTCTTCTTACAACTTCGTTATTTTCTGATTTTCCTTTTAGATACGATAATACTGATCATGGTTTCGAAAATAGAAAATTACGTATATTACATTTACACCAAACATAGGTGGGTTTAGTGTTATTGTTATGTACAACATTTAGTCAAGCTAATTCTGATTGAAATCAAATCTAAAGAAGACATATCTATTCATAGTGGAGTTAGAATTAAAATTTTCAGCTTTTTTTACCTAACTAAACTGATTTAAATTTACATGTTTCTAAATTATACAGGCAAGTTGACATTTTTCTGAATAGCTGTGATAGAGACAGTGATTTTGAATATATTCATACTTTTTTCATTAGTGTACTTTAGTTAAGCAAGATTCATCATGGAAGTAAAGTGGGCCATGAATCTAAGATTAAATTTTTTTCTTTCTAGATTCTCGGTTGACACCCTCCTTAGGTAAAAACTACAACTCTTGGGTTGGAGTTGCAAATGGAGTTTAATTATTATGAAAATACTTTAGTTTAGCAAATGTTGCAATTGTATAAAATAAAGATGAATATATGTTCATTCGACCGCCATCCCTGCTTGATTGGTGTAATTTGCATCTTCTGATATCTATATTTAGATATGTCCGCCAAATCGTACTCAAAGAATTTGATCATATATTAAAAGAATCATCTTCACGAATAATTGTCACTAAAATTTTCTTTTATCGTGAAAAATAGTTCGTACGTTTATGATCTATATGACCCCCACCATCAAATCATAAAGGTGGGTGATTTGGAGAAATAAAGAAATTATCTGGGATACAGAGTTTTGCATAGAAATAAAAAGAATTTGGAATATTTTTCCTCAAAACACTTAAAGCCTTAAACTCTTAGGCCATGTTTGGCGCGCGGGAATGGAATGTTATTCCCAGGAATCACATTCCCGAAATGTGATCGTTGGGAATCAGATTACTGTAGTTTGATGTTTGGTTTGCCCAGGAATGGGTGATTCTTGACATATTCCTAATTAGGTGTTTGGTTCGTATAGGAATAGAGATGTAAATATTTGTAAAAGTTCACTTTTACCCTTACTTAAACTACATAAAATAAATATTTTGTTAAGGATATATTTGTTAATAAATATTAATATATGTGATTCGGGGGGAATGGGAATCACAAACCCACCTCCCCCTAGGTTTGCTATTACCCCTTTTTGTGAGAATCACATTTCCGGGCCCACACCATTCCCGCGAGCCAAACAATGATCTGGAATGAAATTCCCGGTAATCACATTCCATTCCACGCCATTCCTGCGAGCCAAACATAACCTTATAATTTTCAGCTTCTTCTTCCCTCTTCTACTACCACCGTAAACTCCGGCGACCACCACCACTAATTCTGGCGGCACCTCCTTCATTTCCGACAAGACTTTTTCCTCTCTCATCTTTTCTCTCTTTCTCCCTTTCTCTCTCTTCCTGTGTCCATCTTCCGCCCTTCTCCTCTCACATATGCTCCAACGAAGGGGAGGAGCCCCTTTGCCAGAGCTCTGATTTCCAGGCGAAACCAGATTTGATTTGTTTAGTTTTTAGACGAAACCAGATCGGTTTCGTTTGGAAACCATAAAACCAGCGAAAGGGGCTCTTCGTCTTCGTCGTAGATATAGAGAGAGGACACAGAAAAAAAAAAAAGAGAAAGAGGAGAGGGAAAAAAGACCAGAGAGAGAGAAAAGAAAGGGAGGGAGATAGAAGATGAGAACGTCGGCGAGTTAGCTGGCCGACGACAATACCGACCACATAAAAGAGAGGGTGTGTTTGAAAAAACATTTTTAATTTTCCACCCTTTGATATTTTATTCTCAAAAAAAAATTTCTTATTTCCCCAAATCACCCACCATCGTAATATGTGTTAATGGCGGTAATATTATATTTTAGTAATGACTAATTATAAAATGATAAAGTATGCATGTTTATAATATTAAGAAGTAGTTTGGGTATGCTATTTAGAGGTTTAGTTTTCATAGCTAACCCGATAAAATTATTGAAGTTTTACTTTGGGTTGTTTAAGTACTGGAGTTCTATAAACTGATTAAAGTTTGTATAAACTAATATAAGTCACCACGCAGGGGCGCCCCGAGCATATCTGGCCCCAAGCCAAGTTAAGAATAGGGGCCCTTAATGTGTATGTACAAAATTGAAATAAAATATTTATAAGTTGGTTTTGGGGTATTCGAACTTTCGACCTCTGCTACGTGTACAAAGTACTTAACCGCCGTACTACATCACGACTCTTGTCAATTTCCTAGTTTTATTTTATGTATTATAAGGGTCACAACCGATAGAATTCTTAAGAATAAACCCTTAATGAGGTTGGGACCCAAAGCGGCCGCTTTGGGCCTGGACCGCCCCTGTTACCACGGTCCAGGACTCGGGGATTTCACAAATCGTCTCTGTTTTTGTCACCTAAGCCCGACGAATACAAACTATTGTTTAAGATCTGAACGTGTGCCTTTAGTTTAGACTTGGGACACTCGTCTAACCAACACAATAATAACAACAATGCTCATTCTGCTCCAAATTAAGAGTTATTTTGAAGATATAATCTTCTTTTACAATGTTTGTTTTTCTATTTTTATCCATATTTATTATAAATATTTCTATTGGAATTTAAAGAATTATGGCAGGGTATTATTTCTCTCACTTCACTTACCATAAGGGAGAAACTATTGACAATTGACTTTCATCCATTATAGAAAGTATGATGTTTTATACTCCCTCCGTCTCAAATTAAGAATCAAGTTTGAAACAATGGTCTGACAAAGTTCTTAATTACTTCCATGTATTAATCGAATAAAATTAAAGAACAAAATATTCGTAGTAAAAAAATAAATTAATTAAGTATTCTTAGTTAAGTAATTTTGATTTAGTTACGTTTTTGGTTGTTGGCCAATATATATTTGAGCACAAATGTGTAATATAGAGATGAAGGGTAGTGTTGGAAATTTAATGAATTTTATATGATAAAAAGGGAAATGAGTCTCTTATTTTGAGACAAACCAAAAGGGAAACTGGGTCTCTTAATTTGAGACGGAGGGAGTATAAAAAATGTGTTGGATTTTAGTAATTTAAACACCGGTATATGGGTATAACTGGAAGAAGTGAGGCTTTTAAGTAGGGACGAACCCGAAAAGAATACCAGACTCTTAATTTGAGATAGAGGGAGTAAAAGAAAAGAAATCGCATGTAGGTCTTTACGTTAAAAATACCTATTTCATTTTGTACTTTATATAAATACCAGGGTAAATAGATTGAAGTAACTCATTGATCGAGTTTGACCATATCAATCCATTGTGTAAAGTCTCTTGTAAAAACCAAACTAGAAAAAACAGATTTTCACGAAAAGAACCAAATTGATTATTAAGCGGTTAGAACAAATAAACAAGTGTGTAAATTATAATAACCACACGAAATGATAATCAAACTTAATGAACAATTTGAAACCATTCAAAATGATAATCAAATTGATTAGAAAGAGTTAGTTATATGGCCCAACAAATGTGCTATATATAAGAAGAAATTTTGGACTAAATTGAAGGATATATCAGTACAACAAGTGATCTTCTTTGGCTGTGGATATCAGTATAACAAGTCGATCCATACACATTATATAGTATTACTAGGTATAACCCGTGCCTTCGGCACGGCGAAACTCGTAAAACACATAGAATTATCAAACAAATCCTTGAATGAAATCATTAATCATACAGTGTATCCATAAAAAAACACATGTTGAATACCTATAGTAAACAAATTAAATTCAAATTTCTCAACTCGCATAAGCAAATAGGCGACTATTGAAACTTAAAAGTAAAATTTCCCATTGAAGTTATTGGGACTAAAATTTACAAAACAAATCGAAGAACATACATGTATCTATGGAGATGAGGATGCAATAAGAGAAGGGGAGATAGACTGAGAGTAATAACCAAAACCTAAGGAATTTAAAAAATGGATATGAATGAGGGGATTAGTAACTGGGAAACTTATTAAAGCATACATAGACAACAATGCTTGTAAAAGTGAAAACCGAGAACAAAGTTTAAGCAGAAAAATGAACTTTTATTTTGTAATGTACTTTGTGAGTGGACTACAGTAGAAGAACATTTTCAAGATATCCAGGCTAGGAGAATTTAGTGTGATATTTTTTGTGCAATGCCAACAATCACGGTGAACTTAGGTTTCCACCTCTCATCAAGGAACTTGCAGGCTCTTAACAATCAATAATATTAATGTCAATAAATATCCATCTCTAATTAATAAAGCAACAATATCTTTCTGCAATCCATAAAAAATCTCAGAGGTTGGGACTTACGAAACTCCATATTAAAGTGTCACCAAAAGGACCCAAGTGATTATCCATACAATACATGACTAAAGTTTCTCTCAACAAACATACCAACCATCAAGCATCATATAAATAAAGATGGGTTTCAATCTCGATGAACTTATTAACGGCACAAGAAGCTTATGGAAACTATATTTGCTAATTACATATCCTTCTCACAAAAATACTAAGTCATGAGGCAAGAAAAAAGAAGAATGGTTATTTACCATCTGAATGCAACCTCCACTGCTAAAGGAATAAAGTTCAAAAAGGATGGGTGAACACTTCCTCTTGTTTGATGGAGTCACCAAGAAAATAGTTCATATACACTATTTTCAAGATTGTAAAATCTGTTGTACGTGAAACTTTCAAGTAAGAAAGAAGATTACATTCATTGTGAACTTCAGTACCACATACACACTCATCTAAAAACCATACACAAGTGAAATAATACATCCATTTTAGTATATATTACTCAGATATTTACCTTAGTCAAACATAAAACAAAGATCAATTAGGCATCTACAATAGCAACCATACCCAAATTGCAAAATGAAACCTACCAAAATCCTTTGTTCTTCGAAAGTTGTACTTACAACTCAATGGTGGATATCAGCATAATCTAGATCATTTGCCAAAGACCCAAGATAGAGAAAATGATGAATTTTCCCCCAATTACAATAGAAGTCTGAAATCAAAGTGGATCCATAAAGAGGTTTGGCAGGAGTAGCTCAAAGGAAATTCAAGAGAAAGAAAACACGAATATCTACAAAAGGTTCCAAATTTTATCTGATGAACGGCATTAAGAGACGAATAAAACATAGAGCATGAAAACCTCGAGTTCGGGTAAGGATTTGCATGGCATAACCTGAGAAATCTGCTCGTCGATGTTATCATGAGAGATCACTGAAACAGGATCCGCATTCATCTTTTTCTTCATCTTCTTCCACTTCAGCTATCCAACCGAAACCAAAGAAAACAAAAATATCAAACTTTGTACTTGGATTTCTTCGTCTTCCTCGTTTCTTCTCCCGTTCTCCGGAGTGGAGGAGAGTTAGCCAGCGAAGAATGGTGGTGGTGTAACCAAAAGAGGAGAACCCTTCCCTTCTTCGATCGCATTTATTTAGGGAAAAATAAATTATCTTGAAGATGATTTATATAAACTACAAATCAAACAAAAAGAAATCATATAAACTTAAATAAAACTTACTTGAAACCGTGAAGCCGCCTAGAAAAAACTACAAAATTAAACAAAAAGGAGGCAAAAATTGTGAGTCTGCTTGAAGATTTATATCAAACAGGAAAGCATAAATTGTCAATCAGGAAGCATATAAACTTAAAATAGAGCTTACTTGAAATTGGAATTCTTTGAATCGACCTAGAATAGACTTCAAATTGACCGAAGAAGGAAGCATAAATTGACTGAAGACGAAAAAAGAGAGATGTTATAGAGGTTTACTAATTACTATTGCCTTGTAACTGATCTTTCTCATTTATGATTGGAGAAACGGAAGGAGTCGAAGAAGGGTAGTGCTTCTTTGAACCCCCAAAGATTTCGGTAATTGATGGATTGAAGAAAGGGAAGGAGTGGGAAGAAGGAAAGTGCTTCTCTAACTCCAACGAATAATTTGTAATTGATGGAGGGAAGAGCTAGTAGCGCTCATGTGCTTTAGGGAGTTAATTCCCAATTTAAAGCAACAGACAACCGTTGGTGTTTTGGGCCCAATGACTTTAGAGTTCCTATAACGCATCTTAGTTTAAAGGAGACATTAGAGAACCTGATGCTAAATTGAAAGTGACATGTCATGTTTTGGATTAATCCAAACAATCCAATGGTTGATATCAGTGTTGATCTGGGACGGACGGCTGGATTTATCTCCAATGTTTGTCCCAGTCAGCACTTTTCAACATGTTTTATTATATAGATTGGCTTATAGCATATCGTATGCTAAAGAACAAATGATTTTGGATCTGAAGTGTACTTTATTTCTCCCATAGGGACCCATACACATTCATTAATAATGAGAATATTTGGTAATATGTATTTAAGAATGTATTATTCAGAAAATCAGGAAAATATTGTATTTAGTAATGTGTTCAGAAATATCTTAGATTTTAGGAAAATAGTTGTACGTATATATTTTCTTGTTATTCCGGATCAACATAAGATCCTTTTATTTGTATATATATACATATACACATATTCCTAAAAAGAAAATAAGACAACTTGATTTTCCGCAACTTATTATCGTATTAGAGCCATAGTCGTTTGAGAATTCAAGCATGGCTGACAGTGGGAATAACCCTATCAGTGAGATGAGGAAGACGATATCACCATATGATATCACTTTTCTTGATAATCCAGGTTTGTTGATCACTCAAGTTCAACTTAAAGGAGAAAATTATGATGAATGGACTCATTCATTCAGAACGACTTTGAGAGCTCGAAAGAAGTTTGGGTTCATTGACGGAACGATAGTGGAACCAGACCAAAAATCGGGTGATATGAAGATTGGTGGACTATTAATTCATTGTTGGAATGATAATCGAGATCGGTTTTCTATCACTAATGGACCAAGAATTCAACAATTAAAATCTGAACTTGTTGATTGTAAGCAAAGAGGTATGACTATTGTAGACTACTATGGTCGACTCAAGAAAATTTGAGATGCACTTGGAAATAATGAACAACTGCCGACGTGCAAGTGTGGAAGGTGTACCTGTGATATCAGATCAATTTTAGAGAAGAAACAGGAAGAAGAAAAAGTGCATTCATTTCTTATGGGGTTAGAAGATAATGTGTATGGCATAGTCAGATCTAACATCTTAGCTCAAAACCCACTTCTTAATCTGAACAAAGTATACTCAACTTTGATTCAAGAAGAGCGAGTCAAAACGATCTCTCGAGGAAAGGATGAACGAGCAGATATCATGACCCTTACTATCAAAACACGGTCAGATGGACGCGAGAAATCCAACTTGGTATGTTCATATTGCAAGATGGTTGGACATGAATCGAAGAGTTGTTTCGCCTCAAATGGATATCCAGAATGAGGGGGTGATCGACCTCGCTTCAATGACAAAGGAAACGAACGAGGAAGGAGTGAATCGAGTACCCGAGGGGGTCAAAGTAATTATCGAGGTGGTCATTGTGCTAACGTTGTTCAGACTGCCTCTACCGAAAATAAAACAATAGCTAAGGTAAATGACTCCATAATACCACCAGGGTTTTCTGCCGAACAGTGGCAGCAAGTTTTTGGAATGTTAGACGGAGCAAAACTTGCTACAACCGAGAAGATGACAGGCCAGTCAG
Source organism: Eschscholzia californica subsp. californica (assembly GCA_002897215.1). NCBI lineage: Eukaryota > Viridiplantae > Streptophyta > Magnoliopsida > Ranunculales > Papaveraceae > Eschscholzia > Eschscholzia californica. Next base: position 77,471 of record BEHA01050296.1, on the reverse strand, counting down.
TTTGTTGGATAATAGACACATGTGCTTCTAATCACACGACAGGAACCTTTGGTGATCTTCATGATGTGAGAGAGATCAACTCATGTGCCGTGGAATTACCGGACGGAAGTGTAACTATGGCCGAGAAAGGAACTATCATTCTTGACGAAAACTTCGTCATGGAAAATGTCTTATATGTGCCATTTTTGAATTGCAATTTAATGTATGTTTCACAGTTAACCGACGACTATGATTATTTTGTCGGGTTCACTAGAAAATTGTGTGTTATACAGGACCTCACTTCGAGGATGCTGATTGGTGCGGGTGAAAGACGCAATGGACTCTATTATTTTCGGGGCATACCAAGGGAAGCACAGGCTTTGGAGATAAATAAAATGAACCTATTGATGTTTGGCACAAACGTTTGGGTCGTCCATCACTTCAAGTGACAAAGTTAGTTCCTGAACTTGTCTTTCAACAAAGTTGTAGTAGTAATAATAACTTGCAGCAGAATTGGGATGTTCGTCAAAGAGCAAAACAAAGTAGAGATAAATTTCCTATTAGTGAGAATAAAACTTCTAGTATTTTTGAGCTGATTCATTGTGATTTGTGGGGTCCTTATAAGACAACCTCAACTTGTGGTGCATCATATTTTTTAACAATAGTGGATGATTTTTCTCGTGCTGTTTGGATTTACTTACTTGTCGACAAGAAAGAAGCACCGCAAACATTGAAAATGTTTTTTTCAATGGTTGAACGACATATTTTTTAACAAAAGTAGAGATAAATTTCCTATTAGTGAGAATAAAACTTCTAGTATTTTTGAGCTGATTCATTGTGATTTGTGGGGTCCTTATAAGACAACCTCAACTTGTGGTGCATCATATTTTTTAACAATAGTGGATGATTTTTCTCATGCTGTTTGGATTTACTTACTTGTCGACAAGAAAGAAGCACCGCAAACATTGAAAATGTTTTTTTCAATGGTTGAACGACAATTTGAGAAACGTGTAAAATATTACGAAGTGATAATGGAACAGAATTTACATGCCTACGTCAATACTTTCTAGATGAAGGAATTGTATTTCAGACATCTTGTGTTGGAACACCTCAACAAAATGGGAGAGCCGAGAGGAAACATCAACATATTTTAAATGTGGCTAGAGCTCTAAGGTTTCAAGGGTCACTTACTCACTTACCATTGATTTTTGGGGGGAATGCATATTAACTGCAGGTTATTTGATAAATCGGACTCCATCTTTAGTATTGAACGGGAACACACCTTATAATATATTATACGGTAAGGAACCCACATATGACCACTTGAGAATATTCGTTATGTTATGCACATGTGAGGAGAGGAGATAAATTTGCTAGTAGAAGTAGACGGTGTGCTTTTATAGGATATCCTTATGGAAAAAAAGGTTGGTGTCTATATGATTTGGACAAAAAGGATATCTTTGTATCCAGATATGTGGTGTTTTTTTAAGGAACTTTTCCTTTTGCTGACACATCTAGTCTAGAAGCAAGTGAAGTATTAACAGTTGAACTCGTAGATGTTGATTTAGAAGAGGATCCGATATTAAGGGGGCACCGCAATAGAGGCAGATTTAATGGAGTCAGCTATGGTCCAAGAGACGCGCCAATGGATTTGAATCTAAGAGATGATGAAGAAGAGTTGGGCAGAGGTAAACGACGAAGAGAACCTTCAGTTAAACTGCGTGATTGTGTAACTAATGCAACCCGGAAGTTGAGTCCATCTGCCTCCACTTCACTCGTACCACGACATCCTTCAGGTAGTCCTTATCCTATAACTCATTATGTGAATTGCGATAAATTTTCTGTAAAACATAGACATTTTCTCGCAGCTATGACAGTGGAACGGGAACCTACTCATTATTCCGTGGTTGTCAAAGACAGCCGGTGGCGGGATGCCATGCATCATGAAATTGATGCTTTGATTTCCAATGAGACTTGGGAAATCAAAGAATTACCTGATGGAAAGAAAACTCTAGGGTGTAAGTGGGTCTACAAGGTGAAATATAACTCCGACGGAACTATTGAGCGATTGAAAGCCACGCTAATAATCCTTGGGAATCACCAAATTGAAGGGATTGATTACATGGAAACATTTGCTCTTGTGGCTAAAATGGTTACTGTGAGGGTATTTCTTGATGTTGCAGTTGCAAGAAATTGGGAAGTGCATCAAATGGATGTACATAATGCTTTTCTCTCCTGGGTTTCAGGGGGAGAGTGGGACGAAAGTCAGTAAACTCAAAAAGTCTCTTTACGGGCTGAAACAAGCACCATGATGCTGGTTTGCTAAATTATCTACTGCTTTGAAGAAATACGGATTTTGTCAATCATATTCTGGTTATTCCTTATTTACACTACGACGTGGTTTCGTTTTTCTTAACGTTTTAGTGTATGTTGATGATCTTATTATCTCAGGCAATCACTCTGACGATATTAAAAAATTCAAAGATTATCTCAGTAATTGCTTTCACGTGAAAGATTTGGGCACTCTGAAATATTTTTTGGGATAGAAGTTTCTTGTGGTCCAGATGGATTTGTGTTATGTCAATGCAAATATACGCTTGACATTATTTCTAAAGTCGGGTTGCTCGGACCTCGACCAGTTGTTGTCCCGTTGAAACAAAATCACCAATTGACCAAATCTACCAATCAAGAGCTTGATGATCCAGAACCCTATCGTCGATTGGTGGGTCGGTTGATTTATTTGTGTTTTACTTGACCTGATTTATCGTATAGTGTGCATATTTTATTTCAGTTTATGCAACAACCTCGAGTAGATCATTGAGAGGCGACATTACGGGTTGTTCGTAATCTCAAAGGTACTCCAGGTCAAGGTATCCATTTGCAGAGCAAGTGTGATTTGCAACTACATGGATGGTGTGATGCAGATTGGGCTGGTTGCCCACTCACCTGAAGGTCTCTTACTGGTTGGGTGGTTTTTCTTGGTGATTCACTCATTTTGTGAAAAACGAAGAAACAACACACGGTGTCTCGCTCTTCTGTTGAAGCAGAATGTCAGTCAATGGCAATGACCACTTGTGGATTGAAGTGGTTAAAATCTATTTTATCAGACCTTGGCGTGTCACACCCACAACCTATATCTCTTCACTGTTATAGTCAAGCGGCTTTACATTTATCTCAAAATCCGGTTTTTCACGAGAGGATGACAAAACACATTGAAGTTGATTGTCACACAGTTCGCAATGCACTACTTGCTGGTACTATTGCTCCATCTTTTGTTCTGTCCAACTCGCATCTCGCTGACATTTTCACTAAGGCATTGGGGACTTGTCAGTACGATTATCTTCTTCGCAAGTTGGGGATTCGCGACCTCCATGCTCCAACTTATGGGGGGTATTGAGAATATTTGGTAATATTGTATTTAGGAATGTATTATTCAGAATATCAAGAAAATATTGTATTTAAGAATGTGTTCAGAAATATCTTAGATTTTAGAAAAATAGTTATACGTATATATTTTCTTGTGATTCTGGATCAAGATAAGATCCTTTTATTTTGGTAGTTTTATTTGTATATATTCAAAACCCTAAAAGGAGAATAAGATAACTTGACTTTCCGCAACTTGTTAATTAACTATTTAAAATAACATTTAACCATAATTGACATTTTAAAATCACTGTTCCAACTATATTTACTTTTGCAACAAATATAGTTATATTTACTTTTTTTTTTTTTTTGTTGAAGATAGTTATATTTACTTGCTACAGAGAAAAACTATATTTGACATTCCATAACGTTTTGTTTGATCATGTCATGTTGTAGATGGATTTCACTTATTATTGGAATTCTGATTTTACTAAAAAAAAATGTTTTGTTTGACGGCAGTTAACCAAATAGGCCCATGGGCCGGCTAGGTACGGAAGGTGAGCTGGCAAGGCCTAGTTTG
>BEHA01050296.1:30583-53136 GCA_002897215.1 Eschscholzia californica subsp. californica | reverse complement strand
TTCATTCCCACAGATGTAGCCAGTTTTATCCATAATTTATCAGAGAACTGTACTTTTGGTGATTCAGTCTAGTTCACCGACATTTCTTCACTATCACGATCGACAGACTCCATCCGAGGAATAGAATCTGGTAAATCAGGGATATGGTTTTCACTGTTACTTTCTGCAACTGATAATGCTGAAGCCTCTTGGAGCTGAAGAGCATATTCTAAGTTCCATAGAACATCACCCATTGTTGGTCTGTCAGTTCCATATTCAGCTAAACATTTCTTTGCTGTTTCACCAAATTTTCTGAGAGAATCAAGATTTACTAGTCCAATGAGATGAGGATCAATTAGCTTCTCGAGTTGTCCCTTCTTTTGCCAATGCATTGCCCATTCTGCTATATTCTTTTGTTCTCTTGGGAGAGATGGATTTATCGCCGGCCGAGCACACAAAACCTCCAATAGCACCACCCCAAACGAATAAACATCGGATTTCTCAGTTAATTGTTGTCGACGATAGTATTCTGGGTCTAGATATCCGAAGCTTCCTTTCACGGCAGTACTTACGTGGGTTTGATCCAATGTAGGACCTAACTTCGATAACCCGAAATCTGCAACTTTTGCCGTGAAGTTCTCATCAAGTAGGATATTAGTTGTTTTAACATCTCGATGAATAATACTATCTGATGCACCGGTGTGAAGATAGTGTAAACCTTTTGCCGCTCCAATGCAGATTTCAAGTCTTTGTTTCCATGAAAGTGATGGAAGATCCGACCCGTATAGGTGATTTCGGAGAGGTCCCTTAGCCATGAACTCATAAACAAGGATCATTTCATTAAGTTCTTCACAGTATCCTATAAGTGAAACTAAGTGTCGATGTCGAAGTTGTGAGAGCATAGCAATTTCTGTTCTAAACTCAACGAGTCCTTGTTGAGATCGGGAGTTTCCACGTTTTATAGCAACTATAACCCCATTTTCTAAAACTCCTTTATAAACCTTTCCAAATCCTCCAACTCCGAGAACAAGATTTTCGTCAAAGTTTTTTGTAGCTTCACGTATCTCTGAAAATGAAAGAACACGGCCTAAACCAAAAGAAGGCGATATTGACGAATAACTTCTAACCGAAACCTTGCTCTCTGAATTGCCTGCGTGGGTCGGGAGCGATAACCAGATCGAGTGATCGGGGTTTTGCTTCTTCGGGCGTTGGAAATATAAATAGGAAACAGCTATAATTAGCATCAAAATTGCAGATCCCACTATAGAACACACAATAACCAGTATCATCACCACTTTATTCTTCTTGTGAGTCTTTATACTAGTATGATCTGTAAGAAAAGCTGGATCCAAACTGTTCTTAGTATTGCTTATTTTCATGATTTCTAACCCATTCAAGATAGCATTAGGTGGGTGATTTCTCATAGTGGGAGGTCCTACTTGAACTAGTATCTTATCTGAATGTCTCGAAACTTTGCTTACAAAATCGATATAAGAAGCTGCAGATAATTCGTTTGTTCTAGTAGATAAATCTAAGGAATTTATAGCAGGGTGGTTGTCGATATATACATTGAAGACCAGGTTTCTAAGAGATTGACTTATAAAATCACAGAAATGCAGTCTAATGAAGTATGAAAATCCATGATCAACTTCAAATACCCATGAAATGTTAAACCTTTGATCACTTACATTCGCTTCCGCCATTTCTTCAGCTGTTGAATAAACCGAATTCGGAGCAACTTCAACAGATGTTCCAGTTGGGTACTTGATCAAACTAGGGTTTACAGAGATATTTCGGGCAGAAGCAGGATGAACCAGGAATTGTTGGTCAGATACCCAAGTTCTCCATAGTGTATCATTCTTCGCCATTAATGGAGGCCCTCCCATGTTAACTCGATAAATCGTCTCAAATGCTGTATGATTTGAGATCTTAATCTGATGAGCTAAAGGAATAGGGGTAATAGAAGACGTAAATAGTTTATTCGGTACAGATATAACCTCTATCCCGTTGATGAATGCTATCGATTTTTCGGATGGAGAAAATGTTAAGACTAATGAATTCGAGCTTGAACTACCCACATTGATCACAAATTCTTTGATAATATGAGTTTGATTCTTGGATGACTTTGAAAATGAGAATTCATGAAAGAGTATAATTCCATTAGCAATAACAGAGAAAACAGAGGATTTTAGGTCATAATGGGGATCATTAACAGGATAGAAATGCAACCTTAACCAATGTCGACCGATCTGTCTAGTTTTGATGGTATAAATTGAAGTAACTTTAAAAACCCTAGCAGTTTTGTACAGACTTGAATGTTCTAGATTTACAGTAGTATCAGAAACAACAATGTCGGAATTTGGTGATAAACCCAGATTGGAATTCTTTGAATCTGGTTCGAATATTCGACCATCTTCAAGTTTTAAAGTTTTAGTTCCTCCACAATCAAACAAAAAATTATCAACAGGAACAAAAGCAGAGGAAACAGATCTATCCAAGATGAAGAAGAAGGAGAAGAAGCATGAAAGAGAGATGAAATTGAAGAAATTAGAACTACCCATCTCTTCATTCACATTGATCAGAACAAATTTAGAATACCCATCTCTTTATTCAGTCAAGTGACAGAAATTTGAAGTGAAAAGGATGAAAAGATAATTGAACTTTGTGTTCTGTTTAGGAAGTGAAAGAGAATAATTGAAGAATGTGACAAAAGAGAGTCAAGAGAGAAATAAGTGAATGAAGTTGACTTTAGAGAGAGAGAGAGAAGCCAACTAAGGAAGAAACTATTGGTGCTGGTGATGGATGTTAGGCTGTTCTTGCTATGATCTGAGACTGTCATTGGGGGCTGAAGAATCAATCAGAGTATAATAATATTAAGTCCATGAATATCTCACATTGTCTAAACTAGATCTGTTATAATGTCAGGGTCAAACTCAATTGTTGCTAATAATAGATTCCAATTAAAAATCAGGATCAAAGAACAGTTGTTGTAAGAATTATAAGATATAAGGCCCCTGGTATTTAAAGAGAATGGTGGAGTTGTGTACAGTGCAAAAAAAAAAAAAAAAAATCAATTTTTCTCCTCTTTTAAGTAAATTTTTGGTATTTACATATTAGGTTAGGGTCTCAAATGATCCATCACAAATACCACCAAAACTTAAAACATCACTTAAGAAATTCATTTTTGTTACATCAATGGGGATGTTGACATTTGAGTAATGGAGCAGTTAGATATTCAAGAGACTTCAATAATGGAAAAGGTAGACATTCATGATGTACCCAACTACCAAAAACCATTATACTCGTAACAATTCTGGATGCAAGGTAAATCATTTATGATGCTACTTGAGGAAAATGAAAAGTTTTCGTTTTCTTGACTGTCTACAAAATTTTTTTAACGGTGAAGATTTCGACCTATAAATGCATTTAACAATGAAGATTGTAGGTGTTGTGGTTCTTTTGAAGTTTTCCTTTAAAACTGTCTTTCTTCTTTAAAACTTGTCTATCAATACTGCCATTTTTTAACAGAATTTTGAAAGAAAAATGATTTGACTTTATATCTGATTTTCTTAGTAACCACTGTAAAAGAAATCATCTTACATCTACAAACCCATCTTACCTTAAAATGTTTTCGGTTTAATTCTGTTATGGGGCATATTTGTGACCAATTGACCATTTTAGTATTGGTAGATGCACAGTAGATTGTTTTCGGTTTTTTCGTGGGTTTGGTTAGTATTGGGACATATTTGTGATCAATTGCTCATATTTGCTCTTTGAATACCAACGGCCAGATATAAGTGTTAGGTTATTTAGTTATCTCTCTCCTACAAAATACAAGTATTAGGTATTTAGTTATCTCTCTCATCTCCACGACCATCTCGTCTTAGTGGCCCGTTTTGAATTATAAGTTGTCTCATATGATTACCATCAATTATTTTTCGAATAAGCAGGGTCTTCAACCATATATCTAGCACCAAAAAGTAGAATGAAAAACTTACAAGATCAAAGCAAAAGTTAATCAATTTCATTAGCAGTTCATGTACTGCAAAACCAGATATAAACTAAAAAGACCATTTCTGCAAATGCCTTACCAAAATTTCTAGACAATTCACTAAACGGAAAAAAAAGCAAATTCGGTATTTCTGCTTGAGGCTTGCTTAACTGATAACCCACAGAAGAATAAGTTGAACTTAGATTATACCGATCTTGTTGGCCACATCCAATGCATCGAAATCTGGAGTCAATCTAACATAAGCTTTCTTGGTTCCATCAGGCCTGAAATTCACAAAACACATACAAGTGCACAAAGATCAAACTCATGCCTTTTTTCAAGATATAATTATAAATTTATAAAATTTTGCCAAGTGAACATCGTAAATCACCAAAACGTAAAATAGAAGGATAGAGGTTAACCTGATCAAGGTATTAACTTTCTTGGTTTGAATATCGTACATCTTCTTAACAGCAGCTTTGATCTTCTTCTTGTCTGCACGAATATCGACAATGAAAACCAGAGTGTTGTTGTCCTCAATCTTCTTCATTGCAGATTCAGTTGTGAGTGGGTATTTTAGGATCTGATAGTGGTCGAGCTTGTTCCTCGGAGGTGCACTGATTCGAGGGTACTTGGGGTTTCTTTCAGTCTTAAGTGTCTTTGGGCGATGGAATGTAACTGATGTCCTGATCTTCTTTGCCTTCTTTTTCAATGTTGAGGCACCTGATTTAACTGCCTTGGCAGCTTTCAAGGCCTGTGCCTTAGGATCAGCTTTCTTTGTTGCAACTGAGTAACATTAGAAGAACAGTTCAGGTTTGGACTGGCAGGAAAAGCCGACAAATTTGGATAATGAATTCCGCTATGTAATCATAATATAAACAAAGACTGGAAAGTTCAAAAATCCAATTACGAAAACGACGAAAACCATGGTAAACTAAATAAATTAAATATTCATACATATGGGAAAGAAAGTGATGGGGAAGATTTCTCTCATGGATAAATGTATGTGGAAGGGAAATAATTAAAAGAATAAATTTTCTTCGGAATTGCCTACTAGGGTTTCATCGAAATGTTCAAATATGTATCAAGTGCTAACCAAACCCCACGAAAAAACCCATATAAGATGAACAACAGAAGACTATATAATATTGAAGTATTGCCGATGGTTCTCTGAATATCAAGTGCTAACCAAACCCCACGAAAAAACCCATATAAGATGAACAACAGAAGACTATATAATATTGAAGTATTGCCGATGGTTCTCTGAATATCAAGTGCTAACCAAACCCCACGAAAAAACCCCTATAAGACGAACAACAGAAGACTATATAATATTGAGGTATTGCCGATGGTTCTCTGAACTATGAAGATACATTAGTTCAAGGGATATTACCCATTAAACCTACATTTAACATTGACATGATCGATTTCTATCTCACAAATCCCATTATTCTCTCTTCCCAAATGAAATTAACACAAAGAAATTGTAAAATACTTGAGAAGATCGAACGAAGGGTTTCGTTACAAGCAGCAAAACCAGCAATGCTAATCTTTCTTCTCAAAGCTTGTTAGATAATGAAAATTAAATACTACAAGGACTTACAAAAGTTTTCTACAGAATCATTTCAGACAAACCACAACCAAATCAGAAACTTTCAACCATCAAAATGATTTACAAAAAAGAAAAAACAGCAATAAATCTAGAAAAGGGCAAACATATATGAAGAACTGAAAAGAACAATCTGAAAGTTTAGTGAAATATAAACCTAAAAATGCAACAGATAAGATTTAACTACATCTAGAGTGTCAGATATTAATGATGAGGAAAGTAGTACCTTTGGAAGGAGGAGCCATTGTATGCTAAAGAAGCTCTACTTTACCTGTTTAAACCCTAATGGTAAGAAAAGGGTTCGTTAGGTCGACGAAAACTTTAAGCTAATCCAAATGCAATTTTGATATAATACAGTTTATGAAGATTTGTGAACTTAGGTTTTGACATACCTTCGGTAGAGGCGTGATGCCGCGGATTTGCTGGGTTTAGGGTTTGGGGATGGGTACAACGAAGAATATATAGTTTAAGATGTAGGGTTAATTCCATTTTCACCCCTAAAGATGACCAACTCACCAAAATGGCCCATAGGGTTGACTAGCTTCTAATATGGCCCCTTTTTCATATTTTTGTCGGTCAACTTTGACATCAGACATTTCTTTTCTGTTTTACCCTTCTATTCCAAATTAGTATTCCTTCCATCCCAATTTGTTTGACCTTTTAGGAGATCCAACTTATTAGAAGTAAAGGTAGATTGAGAAATGACGATAAAATTAGTAATACATCAGTCTTATTTAAAGTAAGTGGACAAACATTTTGAGACTTCCTTTAAAGGAATAAGACCCAACAAAAATGGAACGAAGGGAGTAACTTCTTTGTCCTTGATCACTTTCTTCTTCGGAAAATTTTCGTCGACGGATGGTCGGTCAACCACCTGCCGGCGACGATCAACAATTTTTTTTTCTTTTACTCCATCAAATTTAACTGACAGAGTAACAAATAGGATCAATTTTAAATTTATGAAAAACAGGGAACCAGAAAAGAAGCTGGTCAAACTAGGGGGCCAAAATAGAAATAACTCAAATTTATATTATGTTAGATGGTGTTTGTTTTTTTATTGGGTCTGAATCTGAATTGGCTTAACTGAATTGGAAGAATCTGAATTGACTAAATTATTTCACAAGTCGGATGTTTGGTTTCTAAATCTGAATCACCAAGTCTGAATTGAAATTTTGACTTTTATACCCTTATTAATCTTGTTAATCAAACAACCCTTATAAGTCTTTTTTAACCAAAGAAAACCCTAATTACCATTTCAATTTTTCTCACCTCTTTTCTGCTCTCTTCCATGGCCTGCCGCTCCCTTTCTCCATCCCAACGATTGTCTTCTCTCTCTCTCTCTCTCTAGAAGATCAGAAGTGTCTCTCTCTCTCTGTCTCTCTCTCTCGAAGATCAGATGGTATCACTCTATCTCTCTCGAATATCAGCAGCTTTGTCACTCGAAGAAGAAGATCGAAGCCCTCGAACATAAGGAGCTCTCTCTAGAACGAAGATCAGAAAGTTAAGTCCTTTTTCTGCTTCGACTTCTACCAAGAGTGATCAGAAAGTTAAACCCTTTTGCTGCTTCGACTTCTACCAAGAGTATCTCTGATTTGTTGTGGTTTGTAGTGGTGGTGGCGGCTCTGATTTGTGTTGGTGCTCGGATTTGATTTGTGGTGGTGCTCGGATTTGATTTGTGGTGTGTTCGGGTCTTGGTGGTGGTGGTGGTTCTCGGATTTGATTTGTGGTGTGCTCGGGTCTTAGTGGTGGTGGTGGTGGTGGTGGCGGTGGTGTCTTGGGCTACTTGAAATCTCAGAAGGAATTTTTTTATGAAAGGCAGGGTACATTCGTCATTTGACTCATTTCAGAAATTGGGTTCACATTTCAGACTCGTTTTGAAGTCTGAAACAAGTGTGCTCTAATTCAGTCTATTCAGACAATTTCACAATTCAGCTAACTTTTCAGATTTGCCTAAATTATAAAACAAACATCTGAAATCTGAATTTTGACTCTATTCAGATTTCAGATCTGAAAAAATAGAAAAACAAACACACCCTTAGAGTTAAAAATCTAAAAAATTTTGCAACCCTCCTGCACGTTGCAACAAAGATATTGCAAGTTGTTACAAAGCGGCGGAAAACCTCTTGTAAATTGTTGCAAATTACAAAAATACCTAGACAGTGGAAGACTAAACAAAACTGAGTGATCATTTTTCACCAAAACAAAAGTTTAAAGGGAGGTTTTGACTAAATTCCATCCTTTTTTTTTTGGAAATCAAACTTCGTATAACGGCCAAAAGGCTAATGAGAATTACAACATGAAGTTTAAATGAACAAAGACATAACCAAACGAGCCAACAAGCCAAGATATGCCCACTTGGGTTGCCTCTGGAACTACCTGGTCTAACTGGTGGGCTACTTCTGGTACAACCACCACTCGCCATTTAAGGGTAGTAATATAGTCGATGCTTCGTTCACCTTCTTCTTCGATGATCAAAACACTTGATCCTGGAGAAAATGAAAGTAACAAAAGGTCCTAAAGACCAACATAACAGGCCCTAAAGACCAACAAAGAGACATAACCTTTATTATAGTAAATATGTAGAGAACTAGTAACTCTTTCTTCTTCCTTGCTCCCCAACACGCACTTAATCCATCTTTGATTCCATAATACCACCATATAAATGAACCAGTAATTACCTTGTAATCAAGAACAAATCTTTCCAGTATTTAATTCATTTTCAAATCTGGTATAAACCCTAATGGAACAAGTTCATCTCTTCATTTCTTCCATTCGACAAACATTATTGATGTCTTTTCTACATCCATTGATCTTGCTATCAAGAACCTCATCATTGTTTCATCACTATAATCCTGAGTTGAAATTTCTTGATTTTCTATTCTGCCCAAATAATGGTGAAGAACACATCAACACATCTATACTTGAAATAAAGAAAACAAAAGAGAGAAGAAAGATGGGAGAGAAATAGAAAAGAGAGGATCCTAGAGACTACACATGGAGGAAATACTAAATAAAACAAAAGAGAAATACTAAATTCCATCCTTGAAAAAGCTTATGCACTTCAAAAGATCTGATTTTGTGCTAGTGATTTTCCTTTTTTTTTTTTGTTGAGAATAGTGATTTTCTTTACACTATCAAAAAAAAAGGGCAAAAAGAATAAACTACTATAGAAATGAGTATAACAATTTGAACTTCAAAAACGACTGAAAATATAGTTTCTAAACTTATATCCAATTTTACCTATCACAATAAACTCAACTTTATTACATACAAAAATTACAAGTTACACTTTATAGTTCGACCATTACAAAGTGATATAAATTTTGTTTTAAGTACAAAATGATTGAAATAAATATGTAATTACAGTCTTTCGAAATTTCAACTACTGTATCACTTTATGGAGTTGATATGTATATAGTTATGCCTGATTTTCTTACATCATATAATTTTGACTGTTCACCTCGGGGCCAAAGAAATCACCTAATGATCCAGGTAAATCAGATCCATAAACATGGCCCATCTTGGTTCGCTTAGTTTCCAAGTACCTCTTGTTTTCTTCGGTTATCGGTGACATAACAGGAACCCGTCCCACAACTGCCAAACCATAGCCCTTCAGACCGATGAATTTGGCAGGATTATTGGTCATCAAACGCATCGTCCGAACCCCAATGTCCCTTAGAATCTGTTAGCAAAAACAATAATATATTTCAGACTCTTCGTTTTTCTTCAAATTCCAAATATGAAGTGGATTTTAATCAGAAGGAAAATATCTGGTTTCCAGTCGAGTTTGAAGTATTTTGATGGGGAAAGATGAATTAAATGGTAGCAGTGAGTCTAACCTGGGCTCCGATACCGTATTCACGAGCATCAGCTGCGAACCCAAGTTCTAGGTTAGCTTCAACAGTGTCATGCCCTTGATCCTGCAAATTATAGGCTTGTAGTTTATGTCCTAAACCAATTCCTCTTCCTTCATGTCCACGAAGATAAACTACGACTCCTCGACCAGCCTGCTCAATAATTTGCATTGCCATTGCTAACTGGGTACCGCAATCACACCGAGCCGACCCAAATATGTCCCCAGTTAAACACTCTGAATGAACCCTTACGAGAGTATCTTGTCCATCTCCAATACTCCCCTGAAAGAAGATTACGGAAATATATACCAAGTCATATATATATATAATGATACGGATAAATAAGAGTGCTTGTGCACTGAGAAAATTCAGAGAACCCAAGAACGGGAGTTCTAGTAGTTACGTTGAAGTTGTCTAATGAAATGTACTGAAAATGGAAATTTACCTTAACGATCGCTACATGTTCTGTTCCATCCAACTTTGAACGATAAGAGTAAGCCTCGAAAAGACCCCATTTTGTCGGCAAACGTGAAACACCAGTTCTTACTACCAACTTTTCCCTCTTTCTTCTATAACTGCAAATGTATAAGATAGAAGTATAAGTCAGCCAAATCTCTTCTTTTGCAGTTCCATAATAGTACGAAGATAGAGTGGGAGAGAGAAAGATTTAATTCGATATTCAGTGCTTTTAGAACTGATACAAGTATTTCAGTAAATGACTGATCCAGAGAAAATAACAATGATAAATTAATAGCTAAACTTTGCAACTCTAAACGTACCGGATTAGGTCAGTAATAGATATGATTGGTAAGTCATGTTCCGAGGCCAATTTGCTTAAATATGGCAAACGAGCTATTGAACCATCTTCAGCATCAATAATGGCAGAGAGAACAGATACAGGATGAAACCCAGCCAGACCAACTAAATCAACTGAAGCTTCGGTATGACCTGCTCTACTTAGGACCCCACCATCTCTGTACTTCAGCGGAAATACATGTCCTGGCTTTCGGAAATCTTCAGCCCTAGAACTAGGAGAAGAAAGGGCAAGTACAGTTTTCGTCCGGTCTAGGGCTGAAACGCCCGTAGATACACCAATTTTGGCGTCCTGAGAAAGTAAACAATGAGAACGATCCAGCATGAACAAAAGGAAGTTTCATAACCAACAATATAATGTCTATGGCCTCTCCACTATTACCTATCAGTTTTGAGTTGGATGTCGGCAAACAAAATATGGTATCAAAGTTAGGCCCATTGGTTACACTTCAAATAACTAAAAGGACACGTATCAGGCTCAAAGAACGCCACACGTGTGGGGCCATGTTAGAATAATCCCACATGGACAAAACGGATGTGTCGTGACCAATAATATAATAATATTTAGGGTCTGTCTAGAAATTGCCAATCAGTTTTGAGTTGGATGTCGAAAAACATAAAATACACCCAACAGAGTTTGTTGAGCCGCAAACTTGTCCAAATTCTAAATATTTTATCTCAAGCAGCCAGCTGATTCTAATGAATTCATCGTCATCAAATATCTGATTTGCTTGCTTACCACTGTGATTGTAAAACTCGGGGCAGACGAATCCTCATCCCCGCCTAAAGGTGACATTAAAGGTAGCTCTAGCCTCTCAAGGTCTTCATTTTTCATGCCTACAGATATAATTCCTGATCCATGTTTAACCATAAATGCCATTGACTGAGGATTTGCTAGAGCTGCTACCATGATAAGATCTCCTTCAACTTCATCATTTTCATCATCTACAGCTATCACAAACTAAAATACACAAAAAATGAACAACTGGGTCAAGACTCAAGATAAAATTGATCAAAAGTCATATGCAAATTCATTAATTTTCATCATCAACTCAATCACAAACTAGACCAGAAAAATGTTCATGGCTTGAATGAAATGTATGAAGTTGATCAAACTCACTTACCCTAATTACCTAGTTAGTGATCACACACAGAATCCTTTAGTTATGAATAAAATTCTAAAGTTCTAACCTTTCCTTGGCGTAAAGCAGTTAGTGCGTGCTCAATGGAAGAGAAGCCATCTGATGGACAATCAGGATCACCCTCTGCTTCACTAACAAAGAAATCATCAGTTTCTTGAGTAATCTCTGCATTTAAAGTCTCAAAAGGTACTAAATTTGATTCTTTAAATGAACCCAGAAGAGATTCATTTTGATTTTCTCTCACAGGACTTTCATCAAACATGTTCCCATTAGTCCCAATTGCTCTGCACCCAGAACTTGAACTAATGGATACCAGATTCTGAGTAGCACCAAAGTAACCATTATAGCTGAAACTGAAATCAAACCCATCAATTACTAAGAAAAGTACAAGAATTAATCCCAAATTTGCTATATATATATAAATAGGAAGGGGGAGAGAGAGATTACAGAGTACCTTGTGGAAGTGATGAATTTATGATGAAACAAGGGCTGATTGAGCAAAAAGCAGTCCATGTAACTGATGATTAAACTTAAAATCTTCTTCTCTCCGAAAAAAGGGTTTTGGAATTGAAGAAATGGGTATGAACTTAAAGTTGGAAATGAAGATTTATTGATGTTAGTGATGGAAACAGGACAAGATTGAAGCATTAAAAAGTGGATAAAGAAGGTTATCCAATGAGAACAGATAGAGTGGAAAGGAAAAGCAGTTTATAGTTTTACGTGGACCAAATGTATTAGTAAAATCCAAAGGTAACCCGAGTGTTTGTCTTGTACGAATTTCCATGGAATTCTCACGAATTCTTTTGGTTATGTGGTGTAGAAGGACAATTTGTTTTGCTTTGTTATTTACTTTTTATTTTTGAAGTAATCACCATTTTATTCATTATAACCATTAGTAATTATCTTTCAACCCAAAAAAGAAAAACTATTAGTAATTACAACGTGGACATGGTGATCAGTTGGATGCCTCTCATCCAAATGGATAGCAGTCACTGTTTTTTTTTGCTTCTTTATGACAGCCTCCATTATGATGGTCTATTCTGTTTGGAGAGGAGAGATTCCTCTGTTCAGCTCTGCTTCTTGGCTCTGCTCCGCTCCTCTTCTATGCTCCTCCGCTCCAGCTCGTGGCTCCTTGCTCCAACTCTTGATTCCTTGCTCCTGCTCCTGATTCCTTGCTCCTGTTCGTCTGTTCCCGAGGGGGAAAACCTACAAAGGGTTCGAAAACCGCTCCGACGCTCAAGACAGTCAGGGTGCTATTTGCAGTAAAAGAATGAATGTTGATCGATCCTTTTGGGGGGTGAGTTATGAGAACTCTGAGTTTGGGGTGATCTTTTCTGGAGTGAAGAGGTCGTGTCCTTTGAAGGATGAAGTGGGGGGTCTTTATAGGCGAAGTTAGGCCGACTGTGATTAGTGGCGGTGGTGAGGTGGTGGTCGTCAAACCGTAAGAAAAGTTACCTCTTTTGCATATCTAGGGTTTCTCTTCGAGTCTATCCCGGATCTTTGATAAGTGAAAGTTCCTAAGTTCAAGGATACTTTGTATATATCTTGCCGGAGTGATAGACTTTAAAGGAGAAATTTCATCTTCTAGATACGTGGAGTCCAATCGGGCTTAAACACTTCAAGATGTGAGGCCGACTGAGATCTTTCTAGAAAATCCGGGATTAAGTCATTAGGTCGCGCAGCGCTGATATCTCCCCAGTTCTGGGCGTAAGATATGGGCCAAATTCGTAGGGACCCCCCTTATTCCTTTTAAGATCCCAGGGTTGATCCATTCATGCCAAGGGCGTTTAGTGCAGAGCTGATTTCTCCTGGCCGACCTCCCAGTTAGGGGAACGTGTGGTGGACCATCTGGTGTTCAGCTGTCCTGTTGCCTTAAGCCGAGTTGTTTCAAGAGACTTCAGGTCTGATCTTGACTCTTCAGACGTTAGTCAACGTCTGGACATTTTATGCATCATCAAGCTCTACCTTTTCTTCTTTGGTCAACGTGCTACTAATGTAAGCATGGACGAAACTACAGCTAGGTCGAAGGGGACCATGACCCCCCTCGACCTAGCCTTAGCGGGCCATGACCCCCCTCGACCTAGCCGTAGCGGTTTACATTATAGCCTCAAGTCACAAAGGTTATGCTATTATTTTGGGTAACACGCAACATATAACAACAAAGTTTAATTGGCCCGCTGGTAGAACTATCTAGTTACCACCTAATTGACCCAGGTTCAATCCCTTGGATCATCAATTTTTATATATGTAATCTTTGTTTTAAAATTTTTCTCTAATTCTAATTACATTGGCCCCCCTAGATCATTAATCCTGGTTCCGTCCCTGAATGTAAGTGACTTTCAAAGGAGAATCTCCAATCTAGACAGGCAGGGTTGTGTCAGTGGTCCTGTTGTTGGGTTTTGGTGTCACCTAGTGTTCTAAGAGGAATCTTAAACATCTAACATGTTTAACACTAGCGACGAGGATCACATGTAAGAACTAAAGATGAAATAGTAAGGGGAAGAAGATTACCTTAATCGCTTTTCCTCGAACTAAATCCGATCGACGCCTTTATCCCGAAGATGA
The DNA here is from genome assembly GCA_002897215.1 of Eschscholzia californica subsp. californica. Classification (NCBI taxonomy): domain Eukaryota; kingdom Viridiplantae; phylum Streptophyta; class Magnoliopsida; order Ranunculales; family Papaveraceae; genus Eschscholzia; species Eschscholzia californica. The sequence goes on along the minus strand of BEHA01050296.1, from coordinate 39,183 downwards.
GAGCTTCAATTGTAGCTCCTCTACTTGAGACACCCGAGCTAGTTGACTTAATCTCCCTTCTTTAATGTCAGCTATGACCTTATTGAAGGTTGAGAAGAAGAACTATTCTTCTTTTGACTAGATAGATAGGATGTGAGCTTTTTCTTTAAAATCTCTCTCTCCAATAGTTGTCTGAGAGATTGATTTTTTTTAGATAAAATTCCACACTACTGATGTCGAAAATTAGCTCCCGGTTAAATCAGCATGAAATAGGGAGTTGATGCATGACAACCTCCGTTATGATGGTATATTCTGTTTGGAGAGGAAAGATTCCTCTGCTCAGCTCCGCTTCTCTGCTCTGCTTCCCTGCTCCTGGCTCCTTGCTCCAGCTCCTGACTCCTGACTCCAGCTCCTGATTCCTTGCTCATGTTCGTCTGTTCCCGAGGGGGGAAAACCTGCAAAGGGTTCGAAAACCGCTCCGACGCTCAAGACAGTCAGGGTGCTCTTTGCAGTAAAGGAATGAATGTTTATCGATCCTTTTGGGGGTGAGTTATGAGAACTCTGAGTATGGAGTGATCTTTCTGGAGTGAAGAGATTGTGTCCTGTTAAGGACGAAGTGGGGGGCCTTTTATAGGCGAAGTTAGGCCGACTGTGATTAGTGGCAGTGGTGAGGCGATGGCCGTCAAACCGTAAGGGAAGTTACCTCTTTTGCGTATCTAGGGTTTCTCTTCGAGTCTATCCCGGATCTTTGATAAGTGAAAATTCCTAAGTTTAAGGATACTTTGTATATATCTTGCCGCAGTGATAGACTTTAAAGGAGAAGTTTCCTCTTCTAGATACGTGGAGTCCAATCGGGCTTAAACACTTCAAGATGTGAGACCGACTGAGACCTTTCTAGAAAATCCGGGATTAAGTCATTAGGTCGCGCAGCGCTGATATCTCCCCAGTTCTGGGCGTAAGATATGGCCCGAACCCGTAGAGACCCCCCTTATTCCTTTTAAGATCCCAGGGCTGATCCATTCATGCCAAGGGCGTTTAGTGCAAAGCTGATTTCAGCTGTCCTGCTGCCTTAAGCCGAGTCGTTTCAAGAGACTTCAGATCTGATCTTGACTCTTCAGACGTTAGTCAACGTCTGGACATCTTATGCATCATCACACACCTTTTCTGTTTTATAATGGTCCTTATATAGAGAACGAGAATGTTATGGAGCCCAAGAGGGTGACCAGAAGGATGCCCAGTCCAGTCACCCTCCTGACGTGGCATTCCCGTTGAAAACTTTGACCAAGATCTGACGTTCAAGATTGAACGACCAAGATTTAAAAAAAAACCCAAAACCCCCCAAATAATCCAAATCAGACTCATTCTCGTCTCTCCCTCTTGACCGTCTCCCGCTCCCTCTCAATCTCTAAGCCAAATCGAAAACCTAGCTTTAACGGTGATTGATACATAACATCAAAGCTTGCTCACCTCCCTTATCTCTCTCTCTATTTTGCATTTTCTTACACAAGCTTTACCGTATTGTTCTCAAATCAAACCAAAAAACGGAAACTCTATATGGCAACTTCTGACTTTGAACTTGAAAATCAAAGGTAATTTCTAGTATTTGGAGGTGAAACTCAAAGCTATTTATCAGATTTTGGAGGTGAAAGGTTTTCAAATGGTGGAAGTGAATCTAGAAGAGATTTTTCGAATCCGCTCCTTATTTTTTTTGTTGCAAGAAAATTGGTCATGAATCTAAGGATTGTCGGTTTAAATGCACCAAATGCAAAATTCCCTATCATTCTCAAAGAAATTGTTGGTTTCAAAAACGAAAAAGTGAAGATAATTTTTCTGAACAAAAACAAGAAGCACAATTATTTTCTTGCATGAATGTTAAAACACTCCCATCAGATATTAGTATTTGGATAGCGGATGCAACCATCACATGACAGGAAATAGAGAATTATTTTTAGAACTTGAAAAAAATGTTTCTACACAAGTAAAGCTTGGTGATGGAAAATTAAAACCTGCTGGAAGAAAAGGTGTGATTGCAGTAGTCACAAATAAAAGTGATAAATATATTCATGAGTTCTTTATGTACCTGGTATAACGCAAAATGTCTTAAGTGTTGGGCAACTGATGAGGAAAAATTACTCTCTCCATTTTGACAACAAAGAATGTGAGATTGTTGATAAAAGAACAAATCTTGTTGTGGTTACTGTCCAAATGACCTCAAATAATGTCTTTTATCTTATCATGCCAAAATGTGAGAATGTTTCATTCAAAAGTGAAGTTGATACGGCTCATATTTGGCATTTGAGATATGGTCATCTGAATTGTAGATGTCTGAAATTATTAAAAGATAAAAATATGGTGGTTGGTTTTCTTTACATTTCAAAAAATGATGAAATTTGTAGGGTGTATTTACGGAAAAATGTATAGACTTATTTTTCCAAAAGTCTCTTCAAGAGCACGTGCACTACTTGAATTGGTACGTGCCATATTTTTGGACCGACTAAAACACCTTCACTTACTTTCTCTTATTTGTTGATGATTCTACAAGGAAGATGTAGATTTATTTTCTTGAGCAAAAATCAGAAGCATTAGGATTTTTTTCTAGAATTTTGGCCCTTGTGGAAAGACAAAGTGGTCAAAAATTGAAGACTCTTAGAACTGATCGAGGTGGAAAATTTATTTATAAACCTTTCATGAATTACTGCAAAGAAAAAATAATTAAGAAGCATGTTGAAGGGAAGAGGACTTCCAAATAATCTAATGGGTTGAGGCGGTAAGTACATTTGTATTCTTATTAAATCGGTCTCCAACAAAGGCAGTTCAAAATATTTCCCTATATGAAGCATGGCATGGGAGAAAACCTTAGGTAGATTTTTATAATTTTTTTGTTCTTTTTTGAATTGTTCAGCGTGCCTCGAACCTTTGACCTCTAAGGTAGAAGATATACCTCTTACCACTCCGACCAAAGGTTGTTGGCGTTATTTGGCATATTCTCACATTCCATTGAGAAACGGAAAATTTGATGAGAAGGGTGAGAAATTCATCTTCATTGGTTATAGTAATGAATCCAAAGGTTACCGTCTTCTTGATCCCATCTCTAATAAATTGGTGATTTCTCGAGATGTTATTTTTGACGAGACGAAATCATGGGAATGGGGAGAAAGTTCTTCCGAAAATGAAAATAAATCTAAATTTTTCTAAATTAATGATTGTCAAGAAGATCAAAGTCCTCCTTCATCAACTTTATCTGAGATGCCACAAATTTCTGAAAATAGAGGATTTGAAAACTCTTCAAATTTTGATGAGGATTCTTCGGATTCTGAAACACCTCCAATGAAGACAAGTTCTCTAAATGATATCTATGAATCATGTGAGTTTGCTTTCTTCACATTTGAACCACAAAATTTGAAGAAGCAGAAAAAGAAGTAGTGTGATTAAATGCCATGAATGAAAAATTGTCAACTATTCAAAAAATTCAAACACGGGAACTTGTAGATCCTCCAAAAGAAAAAGATGTTGTTGCATTAAAATGAAACTACAAGACCAAATTTGATGAAAATGGCTCAATTAAAAAACATAAGGCTTTTCAACAAAATAAATACATACGGCTCGCCTAGTTACAAAGAGTTATTCCCAACAACCCGGTGTTGACTTTTATGAAACTTTTGCTCCGGTAGTAAGGATGGAGACGATCAGAATTGTTCTTGCATTAGTTGCTCATATAAAATTACAAGTTTTTCAACTTGATATTAAATCAACATTTTTAAATGGAGAATTGGAAGAAGAAGTTCAGATTGAGCAACCTGAAGAATAAAATAAAAGGAGAAGAAAATAAAGTATATAGAATAAAGATGCTAATTTCAAACAAATAATCGATTTATTTTCTTTCGTTTTATTTGATAATATTATATCATTTTTTTTCGTATGTATTTTTACTATTTTATCACCGGCATACTAGTATTTACACGCGGAAGGTGCTCAATTGAAATGTTTGTACACGATGCACGAGTTATACATATTCGTACATAATGCGATAAATAAGAATGCATTAGACCCTTGTACTTATTCAAATAATGTGTTGAACAAGTTAGCTGTGGATCTTAGTTTGTACTTATCGCAAAATTATTTTGGGTCTTGCTCTAACATGGATCATTTTTAATAGTTGTCTCCCTTGGGATCCAAACAAAAGTTAGTTTACTTCAATATCTCAACATTTTTTCTTGTTGAAGTTCAATATTTTTACATGACATAAGACTGGTAAGAAACACTATTGTTGCATGAGCCCTTTACTTGAATGTTTGAAATCATCTAACCTTTTATTACCATTATTTCATAGAATTACTTGTATTCAACCAAATTATATTTAATGATAACCCCTATTTTACACTATTAGTTTAGAACACTAGAATCAATATAGTTTTATTACACCAATTATTCAATTAATTATAGAAACACCGATGAAAAAAATTTACGATTTCAGGTATTTATTGATAAAGCTATGCAACAATTATAGTCATATATGTTATCATGCTACTATCGATTACATGTTCTGATGTTCACAATAAAAAGTTAATGTAGGTAATCACACATATAAGATGACCTTCCCATTTTCATGATCAACAATTAACATAATCGTACTGATTCTCATTGGCTACTAATTAGTTGTATATTCCTACATTTTGTAGATGATTATTGGATTTGATTCCTTTGAATATAAAAAAAAATCAATAAACCAATCTTAAGAAAGACGTGTGAGTTATTACTTCAAGGGAATTAAGTACTTTTGCCTTATCCAAAACAACAAAGTACACTAAATACTAATCCATTCACCATCCTGATTTCATTTAACTTCACTAAATAGAACTCTATTATACTTGACAACAGTATTTGAATTCTTCACCAATAAGTAACTCTATTTGCAAACAAATTTTGGGTGACCAATAACAGATTCAGTAGCTATATCTAGGTTGTTATAGCTCAGTTCTTGGAACAGTAGATTAATGACTTTTTTGCTTTAATTAATTCCTTATAAAAGAGAGACAGAGTAGAAGGGAATTGGTTCTTTTAATTTTTTGGGAAATGCTAAAATCACAAAAGACTTTGACAAAAGAAGGTACCCACCCAGCTGATGTGGTATAGAAAGAGTATGTCAATGTTTCTAAAAGAATGAGAAACATTTTTTCGCCTTGATGTTGAAATTTCTAAACAATTGCGAGTTCAATTAAATCCATTTTAACTAATAGTAGTTAAATCACAGTCCTTTGTCTCATGAGCCGCAGAATTGTGAGCATTTGGAGAGATTTTAAAACTCATATTTAGACTTTAAACTTTAGGACTTCAATTGGAAGACGTAAGTCAATAATGTGAATTGTTCTTCATTTCTCTGCAATCTTTGGGCCTAGTAACCATATATCCTTCTGAACCCCTCAGCGGAAACCTGCTTACCTTGGACCAACCAATTATATATTTATATAATTATGATTTACAAGTTGGAGCTGAGAATATTTTATATCATTTCTTTTCTGATCAACCAAGTTCTAATTAAACTCCACATCTTGAATAACAATATGCCTCCAGGGCTCCACCTTAGCTAGAAGATCGCATAAAGGCCTAGACACCTTACGAAAGTCCTAGATAAACTTCTTGTGGAATCCTACATGTCCTAGAAATGACCGAATCTCCTTACACCTTTTGCGAATAGACAAGTGAGGAATCAAATTAATTTTAGCACGGTCAACTTCGAGGCTTAGAAGTTACAACATGACCCAAGAACTTTAGCAGAGAAATATAGGGAGAAAATGAAAAAAAAATGGAAAAAAAGAGGATGACACGGGAAGAATTGAAGAACAAATTTAAAGAAAAACATACAAAAAAAAATTACGGAAGTGCTAGAATCACAAAAGATTTTGAGAAAAGAAATTACCCCGCTGATGTGGCGGTTGTGATATTCATCTCTCAACGGCCTAGATTTAGTCAAACTTTCAAACCACAACCGCCACATCAGCTGGGTACCTTCTTTTGTCAAAGTCTTTTGTGATTTTAGCATTTCCCTTCTCCATCGGAAGTGCTAGAATCACAAAAGATTTTGATAAAAGAAATTACCCCGCTGATGTGGCGGTTGTGATATTCATCTCTCAACGGCCTAGATTTAGTCAAACTTTCAAACCACAACCGCCACATCAGCTGGGTACCTTCTTTTGTCAAAGTCTTTTGTGATTTTAGCATTTCCCTTTCTTCCAATTGTATATTATTTTATTCATTTCTAGATTATTCTAGTTTTTGTGAATGAAATCATTTATCACATTATTATCGACTTTATATAATTAACATGTGCCTCGTGTACAAACACTTCAATTGAACACCTTATGTGAGTAAATACAAGTATGCAGGTAATAAATAGAAAAAATACATAAAACTAAGAAAATGAGATAATATCGTCAAAAAAAATGAAAGATAATAAATAGGTTATCTGTTTCATACTTAATTGACAAATGAAGGAAGAACATAGGATAATATAACCATTAAGGCATTAATTCTAATGTCGATTTAAATACTGTGAACTACAGAATTTAATAAACGTGGTAAAAGTACAATTCAATGAGACTATGGAAAGTGGGAATTGAAAGACGAATCTTCTACCATTACCTAAAGAATGTCTTTGGTGAATGCACGAAGAAGAAACTGTCGGGGCAACTTCCTATCTTTGGTGAATGTATGTAAGCTCTACTTGAACTCTAAATGTTATTTCCAATCTTAAAATTTTTATTATCATTTACAATCTCTATTTATAGAGATAGAAAGTAAAGGAATAACAAACAATAATAGAAAATGTGAAATCAAGAAAAGTTAGTTACTAATCTTAACTAACTTTTCTTTCACAGGTATTACTGCTGGGAGTGCCTTTAGCAGATTGAATAGAGTTGGAATTGAGCTGAGACTAGAAACAGACCTTGACCAATTGACTATTGACCGAGACCCTTCTTAAGATGTTGACTGTATAAGAATACAAAACCCTAATCTTCATCTTATTTGTTCTTTCACAAACCCTAGTTCTCACAATGTACGAAGAAGAAACTATTGGGACATGATGAACAACAACAGTTCCATTTAAAACGAGATCACGAACATAATGAAAATCCACCTCGATGTGCTTGGTTCGTGCATGGAAGACCGGATTCAAGCAAGATATTTGACACTAATGTTATCACAGTAGAGATCGAAGGGTTTTTGCAACTTACAATGAAGTTCATCCATCAGGTACGATATCCAGACCACTTCTGTTGCCATATTCGATAAAGCTTTGTATTCAGCTTCTGTGGATGACCTAGCCACTGTGGCTTATTTCTTAGAACTCCATGATACTAAGTTTGAACCTAAGAAAACACAATACCCTCCAGTAGAATTGCGAGACTCTGGACAACCTGCCCAATCTGAGTCTGAATATGCAGTGATGGTTGATAAATCACTCGAAGAGAGTCTAATACCAGAACCCATAGTCTCTTTAAGATATCTCAGTATCTTCTTGACCACCATTAAATGGGTAGAAGTGGGTTGATGCATAAATTGGGTTGTATAATTTACAGCATAAGAGATATCATGTCTTGTTAATGTTAGATACTGTAAAGCTCCTACAAGACTTCTGCACTCTGTTGGATTAGAAAGTATATCCCCATCATTGATAGACACTCTTTGACCACTGCTCACAGGAACCTTTGAAGGTTTAGAATCAAGTAAATTTGCCTTATTGAGTAGTTGTAAAGTGTATTTGTTCTGTGATAGAATCATAGCATTAGAATGTGGCTCATAATTGACTTCAATGCCCAGAAAGTAAGCTAAGGGACCTAAATCCTTCATTTTGAACTTACTGTTATAACTGAAAGTCGCGGAAGCTATCGAACCTATCCTAGAAATTGATCCGATTATGAAGATTAATCGAAAAGTTAAGTCAAAATCAAATATGCGAACAGAATTAACGAGGTTCGGCTTTAAAGCCTACGTCCTCGGGCGAACAAGAAATCTTTATTGAAGGATAGATGAAGACGACTAACACAACCCGCAAGTTCGTCCCAAGATGGTACCGTATAGTAATAACCTTCTATACTAAATCTTCGACGACCGAGAAATTTAACACCGCTCCAAAACTATGAAAAATTTCTCTCACTCTTGCTCTCTCTCTTTAGCTCTCTCTAAAGAAGAGTTGTTGTTGCTTGTGTTGGTGTTTATTGATGATACTCAACCCCCTATTTATATACTATATAAGCCGGTGGGATTGGAACCAAATTGAGCCAAAAAATTGGAAACCATCACAATTTGGAAACTGCCTCCAATTGTAAACCGCCTCTAATTCTTTCAAAAAACAAACCGCCTCTTACAATTCTCCACCTCGTACACAATTTGAAACACCTCAAATTTTGGACGAACACCAAGATACTCCTTGTAAGATATATCTGCTTCTTGTAACTTCATCCGACTGCACTATATGACCATGGTTGCCTATGTACCCTTTTACAGGATCAAGCCTACCGTAGTTCTACCAACCCTTCACATAAAGATTACCTTGTCGCCATTACGCCCTTTCGGGCAACTTAACACGAGCCGATTTGTAGCAATTCCAAGCAATGCTGAAA
>BEHA01050296.1:16837-27315 GCA_002897215.1 Eschscholzia californica subsp. californica | reverse complement strand
ATCCCATCTTCTCTTCGTTCAATCTCAACAAGGCTCTGGTACCAATTGTTATAACTAAAAGTCGCGGAAGCTATCGAACCTATCCTAGAAATTGATCCGATTATGAAAATTATCGAAAAGCTAAGCCAAAATAAAATATGCAAACAGAAATTAACGAGGTTCGGCTTTAAAGCCTACGTCCTCGGGCGAACAAGAATCTTTATTGAAGGATAGATGAAGACGATCAACACAAGCAACAACAACTCTTCTTTAGAGAGAGGTAAAGAGAGAGAGAGCAAGTGAGAGGGAAATTTTTGTTCATAGTTTTGAGCGGTGTTAAATTTCTTGGTCGTCGAAGATCTAGTATAGAAGGTTAATTTCTATGCGGTACCATCTTGGGACGAACTTGCGGGTTGTGTTAGTCGTCTTCATCTATCCTTCAATAAAGATTCTTGTTCGCCCGAGGACGTAGGCTTTAAAGCCGAACCTCGTTAATTTCTGTTTGCATATTTGATTTTGGCTTAGCTTTTCGATAATTTTCATAATCGGATCAATTTCTAGGATAGGTTCGATAGCTTCCGCGACTTTTAGTTATAACACTGCCCATATCACAAATGAGGGTAGATAATTGAGCTTCTGAATCCCCAGTCAAAATTATATCATCAACATATAGTAGGAGAACCATAGTTGATGAGGAAGAATGAAGTACAAACATTGACTGATCAGACCTGCTCTTTCGAAACCCATAATCATAAAGAAAGTTGGCAAATTTTGTGAACCAGACCCTGGTGCTTGCTTTAGACCATATAGAGCTTTATGTAAAGCACAAACATGATGCTCCTTTCCTTTTTGTATAAAACCTGGTGGTTGGATCATATAAACTGCCTCAGATAAAGTCCCATGCAGGAAAGCATTAGAGACATCCAACTGTTTGATATGCCAAGACCTAGTAATGGCAATAGAGAGAACAATTCTGATAGTGTTTGCTTTTACAACAGGACTAAAGGTTTCATCATAGTCCACCCCTTCTTTTTGATGAAAACCTTTTGCTATTAATCTTGCTTTATATCTCTCTATGGTTCCATCACTTTTCTGCTTCAATTTGAATACCCACTTGCATCCAAGTACATTCATAGTACTATTATATGGTACTAAAGACCATGTATCATTGTTTTGAAGAGTTGTATACTCCTCATTCATAGCTTGAACCCATTCACTGTGTTTTGCTGCCTCTTTATAAGATGTGGGTTCAGTAGCAATTGAAGGATGGACAAGTAGGCTACATTTAAACTGTGAGGTGATGAAAAGTGAGCAACAAAATCAGCTGGAAGATGTTTTTGCTTTATAATGCCATTTCTAGCTCTAGTAGTGATAAACTCAGTCTGTTCATGGTGTATAGGAACTATTGAGGTTGCTGGTGTACTAGTAGGATTACTAGAAATGGCCTCCTCATGTGAAGCCAGACACCTAGATACTGGATTAGTTGGTGAGCTGGTGATCACACTAGATGTCCCTAATTCAGTAGTATTAGATTGAGAATTGACTACAGAGGGAAAGGGTAATGAGATATGCTGCTCAGAAATCTGATCACTACCAGACTGTGCTTGACTGATGTTGGCATAAGGAAAATGGCCTTCATCAAAAGTAACATGTCTGGAAATATATATTCTTTTAGTGACTGAATCATAACACTTATAACCCTTGTGCGCATTGCTATATCCAAAAAATATACACTGGATGCTCTTAGGACTGAGTTTGTCCTTTCTTAACTCTCCTAAATGTGGATAGCAAGCACACCCAAAGGTTTTGAGTGTGGTGTAATCAGGAGAAACATGAAAAAGAGTTTCAAAAGGTGAATAACCTTGTAATGTTGGAGTGGGTAATCTATTTATGATGTAAATAGCTGTATTGAAAGCATCAAACCACAGAAATTTAGGTAATGAACAATGAAAAGAGATTGTATTACCTAATTCAGTGATATGTCTATGTTTCCTCTCAGCTTTGCCATTTTGCTGAGGAGTATATGGGCAGGAACATCTAAATAAAATCCCATTTGTATCTAGAAAAGATCTGAAAACCCCTTGCTTGAGTTCTGGAGCTCCATCAAATTGAAAATAGACAATCTTCTCCTTGAGTAAGTTTTCACATGTAGATTTAAAGTGAGTGAAGCATTTTAGTCTGTCAGATCTTACTTTCATAGGATAGATGCAACTATATTTACTGAAATCATCCAGAAAAATAATGTAATACCTAGCACCATTAGGTGTAGGTGTGGGGGCAGGACCCCAAATATCACAGTGAACTAAGTATAAGGCAGTATTGGTGGTTGTGGAAGAATTAACAAATGGTAAGCATTTACTTTTGCCTAACTCACATGATTGACAGAACTTTTGAGCATTAATATTAGCTACTGCTATCTTGTTTTCAGTATGTAATTGTTTAATAACACCATGATGAGAATGCCCAAGCCTAGCATGCCAGACATCATAGGAAGAGACTGTCTGAGATACATTAGCTTCAATATTTCAATGTTGTAGAGTACTAGTATGTACCTCTATTGGATAAAGATTATTTTTGACAGGACCTTCAGCCAAGACCTTCTTTGACCATATATCCTTTATGTTGTATTCCCAAGGTAAAAATTCAACTGAACAAGAATTGTCCTTGGTAAACTTTTAGATAGAGAGAAGATTTTTCTTTAAGTGAGGAACACACAGCACCTTATTCAGATTGAAATCATGATTAGATGTAGACAATGTGGATGAACCTATACTAGTGATGGATAGGAACTTTCCACTACCTACCATTACAGCCTCTGTACCTTGATAATGGGTGATAGAACTTAAGTTGTCTGGATTATGAGTCATATGACTGCTGGCTCCTGTATCTGTTAACCAAGATTTGTCTTTGATTCCCACATTGATAGTGTTAGTAGCCACATAACATGTATCACTATCTATAGAAGTAGGGAAATCATCTGCTAAGCAATCTAGAAATATATCAGCATCATCATCAATATCTCTGTGACCCATAATAGCAGTGTGACACTCATGAAACACATCCTCATTATAATCCTCATATACATAATCATATAGAACAACATTGTTACACTTTAAAAGAGTTTCATCTTCATAAAGATATGATTTTGATTCTATAGGTGAGGATTTTGAATCAGTCCCTTGTTCCTCTACTTGAGGTTGTGACTCTGTAAAATAACCTGAATGAGGTTTGTTTGGTTTATACCTAAAATAGCACACACCAGCTGAATGACCCCATCTTTTACATATTCCACAGGGTATAGTAGAAAAATCAAATTCTTCTGCCTTCCGGTTCTTATGTTTAATCTCTATATTGCTAGAATTTTGAGAATTTGATGATGACCCATCTTTTCTATAAGCTTGATTTCTATAGTAAGATGGAGAAGGCTTATTATGCTGATTTGAATTTGTTCTCCTAACATAGTATACTTCTTCCTCTTGTTGTTTAGACAATAACCATTGTTCATGCATAACAATTCTTGATTTAAGTTGTGCTAATGTAAGATGTTCATTATTAGCTCTTAAAGCAATAGTGAATTGATCATAATCAGAATTCAAACCCTGAATAGCAATTCTGACAATTTCAGTATCACTAATCCTATCATGAACAGAAATGAGAGAGTCTGCTAGCATCTTTAATTCTCTTAAATACTCAGTTATAGATGCAGTACCTTTCTTGATGGACTGTATTTTCTTCCTAAGTTGGTATTTTCTTGATTCAAGACCCTCATTATAGGTAAGATTTATACATTCCCAAATTTCTCTAGCAGAAGATAAACTATAGGTATCATAATAGACTGATTTAGAAAAAGTACTTTTAAGATAAGACTTTACAAAGCTCTCTTTACTTCTCCAAATTTGAAAGTCAGGGTTAACTTATTCAACCCCATGAATGATCTTAAGCAATGGTGGAACATCAATAGAACCATTGACAAAACCTAAAAGATCATAAGTGCTGAGTAATGTTTCCACTTGATCTTTCCACATCAAGAAATTGGTATCATCAAGTTTCTCAGTTATAAAACTAGTAACAACAGAAATTGGTGGAAGATTACCTTGATTAGATGCTGCCATGAAAGCTGCAGAAAGTTGCTGGTGAATTGCTCGAAAAAACAGTAAGTAACTTCTTAAAAACCTAAAAACTTCTTTGTTGTTTCAATTATTGATCAATTTGTTGCATGAAGATGATCAATCTTCTGAATTCTATATATCTTCTTCTGAATTTTATCTAACTTCTTCTGGATTTTATCTAACTTCTTATGAATTTTAACTCTCTTTTGAATTTTAATGAATTTTGCGAGATGATGATGCTTGATTGTTGTTGGAGTTCATAGAAAAAGCCCTAATATCTTGGATCTAAGCTGAATCTGATACCATGTAAGCTTTACTTGAACTCTAAATTTTATTTCCAATCTTAAAATATTTATTATCATTTACAATCTCTATTTATAGAGATAGAAAGTAAAGGAGTAACAAACAATAACAGAAAATGTGAAATCAAGAAAAGTTAGTTACTAATCTTAACTAACTTTTCTTTCACAGGTATTACTGGTGGGAGTGCCTTTAGCAGATCGAATAGAGTTGGAATTGAGCTGAGACTAGAAGCAGACCTTGACCAATTGACTATTGACCGAGATCCTTCTTAAGATGTTGACTGTATAAGAATCCAAAACCCTAATCTTCATCTTATTTGTTCTTTCACAAACCCTAGTTCTCACAATGTACGAAGAAGAAACTATTGGGGCAACTTCCTTGGTTTTGACGCCGAAACATAACTCAACTATGGATCTTATTCGAACTTTGGTTTTGATTCAGAAACATAACTCAGCTCTGCATCTCATTAGAACCAGGGCCGTGCCTGACAATTTAGGGGTCCAGTGCCAAATTAAGGACTGTTTTACACGTAAGATAATAACTAACAATTTTAGAGTAAATTGTGTCATAAAATTATAAATCAAATGGAGTAGTGACGCTGCTACAAATCAGTCTAACATTTCTGCAAGTACAACTTCCTTTTATTTGAAGAAGTTTTTATTCCACGTAGTATTATTTAGAATTCAAGGAAAAGAAACTAATTTCTAGGATAAAGTCTTAACACCTAGGCCATGTTTGGCGGACGGGAATGGAATGTGATTCCCGGGAATCACATTCCCGTAACACGATTCCCGGGAATCAGATTATTCAGTTTGATGTTTGGTTTGGCCAGGAATAGGAATTCGATTCCTGATAGATTCCTAACTTGGTGTTTGGTTCGTGTAGGAATCGGAATATAATTTTTTGTAAAATTCCTATTATATCCTTAAACTACATAAATAAAACGTCAATTTTATTATGTACTTTAATCAGTATTATTTATTCAAAATTGCAGATATGAAATAGTAACATGACACACCAATTAAATAGTATCTAAAATGCCAACAACCTTTGGTTGGAGTCGTAAAAGGTATAATCTTCCACTTCGGTGGTCAAAGGTTCGAGGGACGCTGACCATTTAAAAAAAAATTATTTAAAATAAATAAAGGTCATGGCTAAATTTTTTTCTTTTTAAACATTATGAAATCGATTGTAATGAAAAAAGAAAAAGAGAAGAGAGAAAAAACTAGAGAGGGAGAAAAAGTTACATTTGAGCGAGAGAAAGTATTGCTATGGTGGTGGCTAACCATAGATTTTTAATTTTTTTAGTTGTGATATTGTGTGGAGGACGATTTTAATAATAGTCATTCTAATATTTTATTAAGGATAATTTGGTCTATAAATATAAAACAAAGCATTCCCGGGAATGGGAATCACAAACCCACCCCCCCCCTGGGTTTGCTATTACCCCATTTTGAGGGAATTCTATTCCCTCGGGAATAGGATTCCCACTGCATTCCCGTGAGCCAAGCAATATCAGGATTGTGATTCCCAGGAATCACATTCCATTCCCACGCGATTCCCGCGCGCCAAACATGGCCCTAGGGTTTTATTACGCTCCCGCCAAAAGAAATCGATGAAGAAATCGATTTTTTGTCATTGAAAAAACATGATATTTTTATGAACTTATTAAATGTTAGTATTTAGAAAGACACTGGAAATTATTACCTTAGCACAAAATGTAAAATTAGATGCATGGAAGATGAGTTTGACAAAGAGAAAAGATTTGAGAAAGAAGAGAAGAAAGGAGAGGGAGATCAAGAGTGAGGTTAAGCTTTTAAAATTAGAAAATGATAAAAACGTATTCTATAGATCATCGAGTTCGAACTCAAGACATCCCCTAATCATCCATAGGGCCAAGTGCCTAACCAAGTGAGCTGTTATGCTTTTTGGTTTAATTGTTCATCTTAAACTTTTATATAAACAATAAGTCTATAAAGAACTTCCAAAAGTAGGCCCCCTGTGGTGGGGGGCCCTGTGCGGGCGCACGGCCCGCACCCCCCACCACACGGCCCTGATTAGAACCTTGGTTTTGACTCGGAAGCATACCTGAGCCTCCCTTCGTCTCCACAAAAAAAATTTAGTTTACTTCAATATCTCAACATGACACAAAACTGGGAAGAAAGACTATTGTTGCATAAGTCTTTTACTCGAATGTTTGAAATCGTCTCACTTTTTATTACCATTATTTCATAGAAATAAGAGTATTCAACCCAAAGATATTTATTCACACAATCAGGATAACTCATGTATTAAAACTATTAGTTTAGAACAAGGGAATTAATATAGTTTTATGACACGAGGTGTATTTTCTAATTCAAATAATAGAAACTTGGAATGAAAAAAAGTACAATGCGAGGTATTTATTGACAAAGCTATGCCACAAATTATAATCATATATATATATATATATATATATATATAATCATGTTCCTATACATGTTCACTCATAAAAATTTAATGTCGATAGTCACACATATACGATGACGAAGAACTTTATATTTGCATGATCAACCATTATCATAATCATGCATAATGATTCTGTTTTGCTGCTACCCAATTCAAACCTTCTGCCATAGATTGAGTTAGAGTACTGGTAATTCAAGGATTGGAAACTGCCAATTAGGTTGAATTCCTAAACTTTCTAGATGATTAACGGATTTGAGTTTAAAAAATTTCAGTACATGCTTCTTAAATATGATGTTTGCCTTATCCAAAGCAACACACTAATTAATACTAATCCATTCACCATACTGTTGTCATTAAACTTCACTAATCTCATCAAATATACAACTCCAATATACTTGACAACAGTTTTTCAACTCTTCATCGATTAGTGACTCTGTGAGAAAACAAATTTTCCGCCAGCAATAACAGATTCAGAAGCAATATCTAAGTTGTTATTTTCTCCGTTCTTGGAATAGTGAGTCAGGAGCTATAACAATTTTTGTCCAAATTACAAACAAATCTCTTTGATGATTAAGTGATTTATGCTCATCAGAGTATCATTCACTCCTGCTTACTTTTAATGCGTATAGGGCGTTCGTTGATGCTTATGCTTATTTTGCAAGTTAGAATCTTTAGTGTCAAAACTCTCTCTTCGATTAAAAGGGATCGCCGCTTGTGTAAACTTCACTAATTTTTATTATGGCTTCGTGATTTTTTATGCTAAAACAGTTAGTGTTGTATATGTGGACATGACGTCTTTCCGATTTGTCTATACAAACACATTTGTTAATAACACGTTCGGTCTGTCTTACAAATCGTAGTAATATGAGATATTTCAAATCAATTGCCAGTAATAAATGGTGTTTTTCTTTTCACTGGTTCTTTGTAAGTCTCAACTATGATGTCTTGGTTTTCATTTCATTGCACCCATCATTTTGTGAATCAAATTTGGATAGTACATTTCAAGTATAGTGTTATATTTTTGTAAGAGTTCCAATTTCTTAACTGAGTCGGTCTTTTCCTGGGTCAACATTATTGTTTAACTAATGGCTCACAAGGAAAGCATGTTTTGAATGGATCAATTCTGAAATTAAATAAAATATATATATATATATATATATATATATATATTTAATTTACAAAATTTAAGCTTGACATTGTTAAAGACCTTGCAAACATTTGGAACTATTGAAGTCACACGAATAGATTTTGTTCTTGAAAAACATGGAGTTCATTTAACAAAATAAAACAAAAAAAATCACAAAAGAATGGGTTCATGGAGTTCACTTTAAGGTTCACCAACATTTTTAAATCTGACATGTTCTTAGAAAAATTAATGCATATATTATCTCATGTTCTTCCTTCGATTGTGAATTAAGTATTGAACAAATAATCAATTTATTTTCTTTCGTTTTCTTTGACAATATTATCTCATTTTTTTCTTATGTATTTTAACTATTTTATCACCGGCATGCTTGTATTTACACGCGGAAGGTGCTCAATTGAAGTGTTTGTGCACGAGGCACGGGTTATATATATTCGTACATAATGCGATAAATAATTTTATTCACAAAAGTCAGAATAATTAAAAGATAAACAAAATAATATACAATACTAGCCGAATGCATTAGACCGTTGTACTTGCTTATTCAAATAATGCATTGAATAAGCTAGCTGTAGTGGATCTTAAGTTGTACTTATCACAAAGTCATTATGGGTTTTGCTCTAACATGAATCATTTATAATAGTTTTTACCCTTGGATCCAAATAAAAGTTAGTTTACTTCAATATCTCAACGTTTTTATTTGTTGAAGTTCAATATCTCAACGTTTTTATTTGTTGAAGTTCAATATCTCAACATGACATAAGACTTGTAAGAAAGGTTTATTGTTGCATGAGCCCTTTACTTGAATGTTTGAAATCATCTCACTTTTTTTTACCATTATTTCATAGAAGTACTTGTATTCAACCAAATTATATTTAATGATAACCCCTATTTAAACTATTACAATGTCAGGTATTTATTGATAAAGCTATGCAACAATTATAGTCATATATTATCACACTACTATATCTATTACATGTTCACTCATAAAAAATTAATGTAGGTAATCACACGTATAAGATGACATTCCCATTTGCATGATCAACAATTAACATAATCATATTGATTCTCTTTCGCTTCCAATTAGTTGTATATTCCTACATTTTGTAGATGATTAATGGATTTGATTCCTCTGAATATCAAAAAAAATTCAATACACGATTCTTATGAATGATGTATGAGTTTATTACTTTAAGGGTTTTGCCTTATCCAAAGCAACAAAGTACACTAAATACTAATCTATTTTTTCAATGTATTTCTTTAAATTTGCTCTTCAACTCTTCTTGTGTCGTCCTTTTTTCTCCTTCATTTTTTCTTTCATTTCCCCCCTATATTTCTCTGCTATTTCATCTATTGGCCTACCAGTATTAATCTTTTAGCGCTTAATTCATTCTTAGATTCGAGTCCTGTATTAGATACTGACATGTGGAAGTTTAGCTTTGAGTTATTTCTAATCAATGAGACTATATACTACAGCCTTCATCAATAGAGTTTTTGAAATTTTTTTGTTTGAAGAGTTTTTTGAAACTTGACTTAGAAACCTTCACCTTGTGAGTTGAAATAGGCATATTTAGGTTATAAACAAACATTTTTAGTTATTGTCTTATCACAAATCATTGAATCAGAAGAATGTAGCTTCTTGAAAGTCCTCAGAGAACAAATATGGGATTATAACAGACTTGAAAAGAATCAATCATGCCATTTGCACTCAAAAAATCCATTTAGAAGAAAATGCCAAACCTACTTTTGAGGGTAAAATGTTGAACCCTCACACGAGAGATATAGTGACAGCAGGTTTCTCAAACTACTTTAGATAGACATCATTTACCTCAGTCTTTGATATTCCCACTATAGTGAAAATAAAGATACTGAATTAATCCCGACTAGGAAAGTTACGGGTAGGAGAGTTTGTATCGACTATAAAGACTTGATTCAGTGACTAGGATTCATCAATCCCCTTTACCTTTAAGAGATCGGATTTTAGAGAGACTCGTCGGACAATAATTCCATTGTTTCCTAGACTGATACTCGGATTATAATCAGATTGAGATTGATTCAGAGGATACGAGGAGACTATTTATACATGTCCCTTAGCCTATGTAACGTCTCCACAAGGACCACAACATTCCAAAGGTTCATGTTGAGAATCTTCTCCAAAATGTCTTTTAGAAGTGTTCACGAATGATTTCTTTATCGTATCAACTTTGTGTTAAGCTTAATTACTTTCTTTACATGTTTTAGTTTTACACAATTCAAGCTTCGTAAATCGACATCAGTCTTATCAGGTTCACTATTTCGCTACCTACACTTGAGTTTACACGTTGACGGTGCTAGCAATTATGAACCTAGGTGATGTTGTTTTGTCGTACCACAAAGATCACAATTTATTCGCCGACATAAGTGTAGCTAGCCTAGATATATGACAATTTGTTGTTAGGTTTAACACTAGAGAATTTATCTCATTTTGTCGAATTTATGTAGTAAACACAAACTGA
>BEHA01050296.1:2506-13821 GCA_002897215.1 Eschscholzia californica subsp. californica | reverse complement strand
AAATTATAGATCCTATCACATTGATATCTATCTAGATACATTTCAGGAAGAAGTTCAATTGGACACAATTGATACAGACCCGGTTTCAGCCAACAATAGCATCGCAATACGATTTTTTCAAAAGACCAAAAAAGTATATTAGATGCAGGAAAAAACAGTACAGTTAAAATAGAGACCCTCTGGTAGGCATTTCAGTATGGAGCCACAAAATTTTGATGGAAGATTGAAAAACAACAGTTCATGTTCTTTATGCTTAAATTGCTCACATGAAAGAATTTCATGTCAGAAGTGTGTATAATTTAGAGGGAAACCGTAAAATTGTATTGTGTGTACACCTCATTATGAAATATCTTATAGCTGCTATATGAATAAAATGCTTACATTAAGAAATGTCTGATTGCCTTATTTCACTACAAATCTAACACATGCCAATATCTTCAAACTGATAACATTGCAAACTATGAATTAAAAGCTTCCAATTTTGGGACAAGTTGATTTCTATAGATACTGGAGTTAGAATCATATAGAGAAATGCTTTAGTTTCTACAATAACGGACCCTCTCATTTTTAACACTATTAGAAGATTTATAGGTTTTCAGCAAAATGCAACCAATAATAGGGCAAAGCTCAACTGTACTAGAACGTGATATCAAACAATTATATAGAGAAACTCTCATATCGCAATGGAAAAATACGCCATATATCTTACTCAACCACGTCGTAAGCATCCTCAACTGTGTAACGCTCCCACTTCGTATATGAACCCCTCCACAAATTTGGATATGATGGTACTTCCAAAGGAAATGACTGCTCGTCTATGATGTGCCAATGAAGAACATTCTACTGAATGAAATTGTCAATATTAGAAGCGAATGAACAAAAATTAGAGAAATAAATGGATGGGAAGATTAAGAGGTATCATCTGTCCAGATACTGTTAGCGAAAAGGAAGAACATAAAATGGATAGAGACAAGTTCTTACAAGTTTAGCATAAGACATTGACTCAATTACTTGCTTAATCACT
This sequence comes from Eschscholzia californica subsp. californica, assembly GCA_002897215.1. NCBI lineage: Eukaryota > Viridiplantae > Streptophyta > Magnoliopsida > Ranunculales > Papaveraceae > Eschscholzia > Eschscholzia californica. Next base: position 12,797 of record BEHA01050296.1, on the reverse strand, counting down.
TTAACTGGTAGATAGTGACGCGAGGTATCTGCATACGAATGTTAGAGTATTTAGACTCCATAATCACTAGTAAGGAAAACGAGAGAGAGAACAAAATTATAATTATTCTTAATATAATTCTTGCGTACCAAGCAGAAGCCCGCGAAATTGAAATCTTGGCTCATCCTCAATATACCATGGTGCCTTGTACACTTGGACAGTTTTAGTTCCATAGTTAAAAGCACATAATTGGCTGAATGTCTACAAGAGATACAAAAGTAAATAGTGAAAAGGGGTCTGCAGATTTCAGTGAGAATTGAACATAGTTCAACCCACATAAGAAAGGTATACCAAGTGTAAGACAGTGATAATATCTATTTTATATAAATTCAATGTGAGCGGACAATGCACATATTTAGAGCATGAAAGTACGAATAGACATGAAAGTCCAATAACATGCTTCCTACAAGAAATTTTTATCACATCTATTTTCTCCAACAAGATGATCTTTCAGTGCATTCAAATTTTTCAAATGCCATAAGCACTCTGACTCCACTTGGCGTACTAAGTTTTCCAAATATTCAGGGCAAATTTCTGTTTAAATTTTGATTTGTCGTTGTCTATCCAGGTGTGATTATATAAACAGTTTGTACTTGGTCCATTGACAAAAGAAGTGCGAAAATTTGCAACCACTTCAAAAGTTACAAACATTCAGTCCTTTTTGCAAAACTTATTTAGACTATAACATAGACAATATTGTTACAGTTAGTCCCACATAGGTTGTGGAGGAGGTGGTGGCCACTTTGTAAGTGTGAGGGAAAGCAACATTTCTTGAGCTAGCTTTAGGGGTGAGAGAAGCGCACGACCACTTGAGGGCAAGGAAGGCCCAAGATCATACCCTCAAGTATGGCAACACTAAAATAGACACCACCAAAAAATAATTTGGGTCATGAATATTTGCCAAAAATTCATTGCGTACCAGGCATAAACTTACCTATTCTATTTGTTGGTCATTCAATTGGTTAGCAATGTTCTTATCCATTTGAAGTAGTAGATTATAATCATCCAAACTACTAAACCAATTAAATATCTGTAATCTTTCATATCAAACAGTACATATTTGCCTAGTTGAGTATCAAGACCATATTAGAGAGAAACCCCAAAACTTCTTTGACCAGCACCAAGCTAGTCACTATGAATATGAAGTTACAACTTTCCCGACTTACTTTACACAAAGTCTAGTGCACTCCCCGGTTAAAAAATTTCACTACAACTCTATTACCCTCAAACTTACAGAACTCTCTTGATCTCACACTTTTTCTTTCTCTCTCACTTATACAGAGGAGAACTTCAGAATGGAAAGATTAAGCATTGTGAATGAGCATGGCTATTAATAGCCTTCATTCACCCGTAAGATTAATATAAATAAAAAATGTTTGGCCACCATTTTTTTCCGTACACTTTACCTTCATTAATGCATAGTTTCATTTGTCTTCCTCAAATCAAGGGAATATATGAAATCAAAGACTTTCTTGCTTCCATCAGTAAAGGGAGAAAAGATCTTGCTTGAAACTCAAAGGTCTTGCCTTCAAATCCCTTCAACATGACCCCACCATATAACAATCTCCCACTTGGGGTTATGTGACTTGGAGTTGTAGAATATCCACCTTTATCTTTCAACTTGGATCGGTGCTAACACAACCTTTTTTATGCAGTTATCCGTCTCTCTCAGTATGATAGACCCACTAAAGCCTTACAATGCTTCAACTCTTCAATTGTGACTCCTTATTTAACATGTCTGTTGGATTCTTTGAACCAAGAATCTTTTCCAATAGTAGCTCACCGTCGTCCAGAAGCTATCGAATGAATATCTATATGCTTTGTCCTTGCGTGATTGGTTGAGTCATTGACAAGATGAATAACACTCTGACTATCATTGTACAAAATACTTTTTTCCCTATGATGCTCCAACTTTGCTAATAAAACTTTCAACCATATTATTTTCTTTCTTGTTGTTCTCACTACTACATACTCTGCTTCTGTTGTTGACAAAGTCACCAGCTTTTGTAACTATGACTTTTGTTTTGAGTGGATGTGTAGACGCAGATTTCGCACATGACCTTGATAAAAGGCGAAGCACGACAGGCTATGTTTATACCTTGGGATCAACTACAGTGAGTTGGAACTCACGGTTACAGAAGTTGGTGACCTTGTCAACAACAGAAACAGAGTATAAAGTAGTGCCAGAAGCAAGAAAGGAAATGATATGGTTGAAAGTTTTATTAGCAAAGTTGGAGCATCAGAGGAAAAAAAGTATTTTATACAGTGATAGTCAGAATGTTATTCATCTTGTCAAGAACTCAGTGTATATGCAAGGACAAAGCATATAGGTATTCGCTACCCTTTCATTTGATCACTTCTGGAAGATGGTGAGCTACTACTAGAAAAAAATTATTGGTTCAAAGAATCCAGCAGACATGTTAATCAGAGGGGTCAAAATTGAAAGGTTGGAGCTCAGCAAGGCTTCAGTGGAGAGAGACATAGCCGCCTCAAGAAGGTTGTGGTAGCACCATACCAAGTCGAAAGTGAAAATTTGATATTCTACAACTCCAGGTCGCATGTTTATTAGACCGTAAGTGGGAGATTGTTAACTGGTGGGGTCAAATTGAAGGGGCTTGTTCAAATTCAATAAGTATGTAGCCTATGGCTTTGAATTTCAAAGAATCATGTTTTTTACGAAAGCAAGCATCACCATCCGCTCCTTCTTTTGAGGAAGAAAAATGCAGCCATGCAGGTAAGGTGGATGCACAAAAATTGGTAATCAATTAAATTCTCTTGATCTCATCCGGGAGATGGAGTGCTATAAATAGCCTTCCTCATTGATCAGAATTTATCATCTCATCTTCTAACTTTCCCTTTGTACAACTATAGGAAAAATATATAGAGATCAAGAGAGAGTTTGTAAGTTTGAGGGTGAGAGAGTTGTAGTGAGGCTTTGTAATCGAGGAGTGCATTAGACTTTCTGTACGTTAACTCGGGAAAGTTGTAAAATTCATACTCATAATGGATGTTAGTGCGGCTCATAGAGGACGTAAGACTTGCACCGAACCTCTATTAATCTTGCGTGTCATTATTCTTTATTTGCTTCGTGGTTATGTTGTATTTATTCACCATTGCATCCTAAGATCCTGATACTTCCGCATTACAGAAAAAACTTTAAGTAGACTGGTCATTTATTTGAAGTGGCCTAATTTTCTGAAGAAACCATACCTCAAATACGGCAACACTAAAATAGACACCACCAAAAAATAACTTGGGTTGTGAATATTTGCCAAAACTTCATTCTGTACAAACTACAAAGCATAAACTTACCTATTCTATTTGTTGGTCATTCAACTGGGTAGCAATTCTTCACTTCTTACATGTTGAAGTAGTAGACTAATCATCCAAACTACTAAACCAATTAAATGTTTGTAATCTTTCATATCAAATGTTACATAGTTGACTAGCTGAGTATCAAGAGTTCAAGACCATATTAGAGAAAAAACCCAAAACTTCTTTTAAATCGAAATTTGAGCAAACAAGATCAACTTTCTTAAATCCTGATTGGATATAAAACCATAGCATGTTGACTATTATACATATATATGAGTGTGTCTATGTACATAAACATACCTCTAATCCACGTAAGGCACCATATACGGTATTTGCCTACAAAGACAAAATATATAGTCATTACACCAAAACCAACAGTTCAATCTCAAGCATAAACAACATATAATGGATGCCATTAACATGCATCAATTTACACTCTCAATCAGAAAGTAAATTCAATGTGGAGAAACAAAAAAAGCATATAATACTTGATACTATCACAAATAACACAATAATTTGATTGAGCTAAAAAATCGATGAAGGACTATGAATGTACCTCAATTGCCGCCTCTCCGATAATCGAAAGACCATCTTCTGCTGCTACATATAGAGAATAGCTCTCATCCACATTCAAATTAAGCTATTGAATAAACAAACCAATTCCAAACATTAAGAAAAATCAAGAACACTAATAAGTTTGATGAGCTTATAAAACTAGTAAAAGAATCAAAACTCACAGTTTCATCATCAGAAGTGACGAAGATCCTGAGCTTATTAATATCATAAACAACATTCTTCTTCTTAGAATTTAAATCATAATGCCTAAACCGATGTTTAAATATAATTTCCTTATACCTCTTAAATGCTTCACTAACAATAAATGAATTACCACCATTTCCTCCAATTTCAAGAAAAAGATCAGGATTAACAGAGATCGTACTATTTCCATAACTATAATTTGAAGGTAAAGGCCATAAATAAGTTATTGAATCATCATGGAGTTCTAAGTTTGATTTAAACCCTAGAACTCGACTTTGGACTCTGACACTGAAATTTGAAGAGAGTAGAGAGAGAAAGAAGAGAGAGATGAGAAGGAAGTTTAGAGATTTAGTCCACATTTAGGATGATTATGAATTGGGGATTTTCTTTTGAACTGAAAATGATGATTATTGTTAGTGGAAGGGAGGACGATCGGCACCGGAATATTAAAGTGGGGGGATAGACTTTGGTGGATAATGATTGTCTTTACCACGTACGCAATTATTTGCCAGGAAGTTTTGACTTCTTGTGGGGTTTGTTTAAAAGCGATGAGGAATCTCCGTAAATGAGAGTTTCACCCACGTTAAATATGGGTACTAAGTGCGGATTTAGAGTAGGTATTGTTCACCTACCTACGAAAGATGCATCCCCTTGATGCATGGTGTGGATCTATCCTCCATCACTTGGCAGTTGGCACCAAGATGCAATATGGCTTTTTACGTCATAAATGTGTTACATAAGGAACCCAAGTTAAAGGATGGGAAAACGGTCTGGGAACCCGGAACGCGACCCAATCTGTCCGGACCGTTAGTTCCCGAAAACCAGATGGAACCCGAGTCGGGCATACCCGGCTCGATGAAGCGAGTGTTAGTGGACGGGACTCGGACAAGGGCTCAAATCTGAGTCCCGACCCGATAAGCATGTCCGCTACCCGTCCGAAAAGGTATGCCCACTACCCGATCTCATTAATTCGCTCGTTACCCGACCTCATTAGTCTGCCCATTCTAGATCCACGTAAGATGCTTAAGATCCAACGGCTGAGGTAGGGCGTCTCTTCAAAATAGACCTCAGTCGTTGGATTAAATGGGGACACCCCTTAGAGCCTATAAATAGGGTCTCTTAAACAAACCAAAAAATTAAAAACCCTAATCTCTGTTTCTCTCTCTCTCTCTCCGCCTCTCTCTGTCTCTCTCTCTCTAGTCTCATTTTCTCTCGGCATATCTCTGTTACTCGCTCCCTTCTCAAATCTCTGTAAGAGTAAGAGTAAAAGACCAAAAGAAACTAACCGAAGCCAAGCTTTCTTCATTATTTTATCTGATTTACATGTGGGCTAAGATTTAAGAAGATAAGATGATGTTCGGTATACGCTAGTGATCTACGGATCACATGACGCGGTTAAGCCTTTGAACATTATCTTAGACATTAGTTACTATTTTTTATGATTTGATATTATGATGATATGTTCTTAGGTTTTACTGTAATCGTTTTTATTTTTATTTTTAAGGTTGTAAAACAAATCTTAACTCTGGATAAAATCTTTGGATGATAAATAGATGGATAAATAGTTTTGATGTGTTTTTTATTTTTATTTTTTATGATTTCAGGAAGCTTAAAGAAATGGTATCAAACAGATATAAATGGACAAATGTTCTTAATGTGTTCTTTATTTCATTTTTTAGATGTTCTTGATGTAAATATCTCTCTGGATAATCCAGGGTTTCATAAATATGAGATGTTGTAATTTGGAGATGGTCTTGTTTAGTATTATTGTGATTTTGTTGTAATTTTGTTTAGTAATGTTGATTTAGATGGTATGATAATCTAGGGTTTCATAACATGAGATGTAATTGTGTACTTTAATTAAAAACATAATTATAAATGAAATGCTTAGTTAATTATTAATTTGTTTTTTTTAATAAGAAAACTCGAGCCCGTCCGGCCCGTGACAGCCGGAGCCCGCTCGGGCTGGCAGGCAACGGGAAGTCCCTAAGGGACATTTGTCCGGCCCGATCTTTCCGGCTATTTGTAGTGGGCTCGAAATTTCAGTGTCCGATCCGCCCGAGTCCGCCTTCATTAAGCCCAAGCCCGATCGAATCTCACCCCTAACCCAAGTCTTACGGCACAAGTTCGATGACATCCAAGTTAAATCCATGAGTTAGTGAACTTTGGTATAAATATACTTAGATATCTTTTTTGCTTTTTAGGATAACTTTAAAGATTGACATACGACTTTTTTGGCTCAAATCAGACTGTTACAATGCTTATTCAATTCACAAATCTTGATGCTTACTTATATTATCTCTCAACCATGTATCAATTGTCTTTAAATGATGATTATTGTTGTCCATATCCGAAAAAAAAAGTAACAGATGCATAATCTCATGAAAATGCTTACTTGGTCGATAAGATTGCTCATTCTCATGTATAATTAGATAATTGGTAACTATTGTAGGTAAGTATGAACACGGTCACACCGTGTTTATACTTGCATTTATCCAATTCAAGATTGCCATCTCCAAAACGCATTGAATATACTCGATGATGTTAATTTTTTGTAATTAAATGCACACACTATTTTCTTTAGAAGACATGATTGAGATCTTCTTCGGAATCTTGTTAATACAAGTTCAAAGTTATACAACCATTCAATCCTCAAGTGTAAACACTACATTGCTAAATGATGAGACATGAAAATGTCCCATCCGGATCTTATAACCTGGGTTAGTTAGTCCATTTTGAGCAGTTACTCTGATGAATTGCTTGTTTATCTTTCTCATATGTCTTTACGGAGTTTATTGCAAAAAACGGATAAAAACGGGAGAAAGACGCACAAAAAGGGAATTTTGGTCTTTTTGATATTCGAATAATTTTGACCAATGTTGATATCCGGATGAGAAGTGGAGTCCAAGACAAACTCAAAGGCGAAAACGGAAGTCAAATCGGAGTCCGGATGAGCAGAATAGACCAGGTCAAAGTTGGGAGTAAAATTGGTTGACCAACTTGGAGCTTTCATCGACACGTGGCGGGGTCGTTGTACATGAGATGGACGGTAAGATATGTGAGTGGTACACCTTCGGGCAGTAAGGAAGGCGCTCTGGATTTTTCTGGGAACATGATTTTCTACTCACGTGAAGGTGCCATCACCTCCCAAATTAATTTATAAATTTCATTCCTTTAGATTTAGATGGATTTAATTCAAAATCTATTTATCTTGTCCCCTCCTATTATTTTGGAAACAACCTTAAATCCCTACAGAAAGAGAAAGAAATCATTCTCTTTTAAATGGAAACAAAGAGATTTCTCCCTTACTCATATTATATAAACAGAGAAAGAAATTGAAGAATAATTGGATAGAAGATTTTGAAGATAAAAGTAGACCGAGAAGGAGATTTGATCTCTTGGTTGTTTAATACAGTGGAGAGAGTTGAAGATTAATAGAAAATCTTGTATGAAGTTTTATGGAAAGAGTGGGCAATTCATAGAATGATAAAGAGTTGGAGATTTTTGTGAAGAAAGAGAGAGAAGAAATCAATACAAATCAGAAGGAACTTGATTGGAAATTTTACAGAGAAGATAACATGGAGTTTAAATCAAAGATTCGACTGATTTTATTCTTATTACTCTTTTTATATAACTACAAAGAGAGAGAATGATTGGGCGGGATTTATCAATTAAAGAAAATAAAGAAGATTTCTTAGAGAGAGAAAGGACTGGTTTCGTTTATTCTTCCTATTATGTCTATAAAAACAGAGGAGGCAGGGGATCATAATGATCTCATCTTTTGGGGGTCAAGAACATTACCATCTCTAAGCTCACCTATACAGAAATATCAGAGAGATAGAGAGAGATAAAGGCATCTTCTCTTGGGGGCTGAAATCATCAATTAAGCTATGTTCTTCATCCTTCTCTTAGAGCTTCACGAAAATTATAGAGAGAGAAGAGAAGGAGAAGAACATAGTATATATTTTATAGGGAGTAAACTGATCTTTGTTTCTTCTCTGGATTTTCTTGGAGTATATATTTTATAGAGAGAAATATCAAAACAGAGTGCTTTCTTTTCTTGTTATTTTATGAGAAGGTAGAGATTGAGAGAGGATTGTAAAGAGAGAAAGAGTTGATTCATTGAATTTACAGAGATCACTATAAGAGATAATTCATCATATGTTATTTTTATTTTCCATTTTCTTCATCTTTTTCTTTTCTTTGTGAGAGAGAAAAGAGAGTTAAGAGAGTGAACATAGAGAAGAGGGAGGATATTTGTACTATTGATATTTATTTGTGAGAGAGAATCTCATCATCAACTATCCATCTCATTCCTCATAATCATGGAAGCTTAACATTGGGCGATATCTACCTTACTTATCTTTTGCTCTTAATTCTTTCTGATGAGTTTGATTAGCTAAATCTCTTTATCTATGGTGTTTGATGAAATCCATGTTGTTATTTACTTTTTAGGTGTGATTAAATTCGAGTCAAGTAATCCTTTGGTCGTTCATGTCTAACTTGCGTTATTCTTGATTATTGATTAGTTCCTTCATTATTCATCTTTCTTAAGTTGATATTCCATGCTTAGAATAAAAATGCTTTGATGGATTATACTTCTTAGTTGATGCATAATAATCGAGTAATTAGTATATAGGGAATGATGCATGCATCTTTAGTTTTTATCGTTTTAAGGAAGATATCTTCCGGACTTTAGACCATTCATGTTTTAAAGCCCGTGTAATAAAAGTAACTCGTTGACTCATTAGTTCACCTTTAGAGTTGTTCCGTGGATAGATTCTGAACCCATAGATTATCCCCCCATTTGAGTTCATCTTTTTATTCGTTTTAATATTTTGTTATTTTATCACCAAAAACGATTTCAGAAACAAAACCGTGTAACTTCTAAGTCTTAGAATAGATTGACTTAGTCTCTAAGGAACGAACCGGTCTTACTAGAACTATTACTTGACGCCCGTGCACTTGCGGGCGGTGACCTATTTAGGGTAACCTTTCTAGGCCCATCACTAAATTTATTTCTCATGGCCATAGGCATGTCCTGCAAAATTTGTTTATGTATGCCAACAACATTTTATCAATCAAAATTTGACATTCATACCTTCTCTTCTATACACTTAAAAAATAATTACACTCATTCATTGTTCGTGTTCATTGGAGGGATTAAGCAACCTACACGTAGAAAATAATTACACTTGTTTAAATATCCGTGGTTATTGGAGGGAGATTAAGCACAAAGGTCTACAAAATATGGTAAATAAAGGAAACGTGCAAGACAGAGAAAAAAAATAAAGGCTGAAGTCTAAAAAGTAAGATTACGGGGTAACCAAAAAGTTTGATGTCAAAAACTTTTTTTGCGTTAAAAAAAATGTATGTTCTAGTAGTTAACATATTTTACCTTGTACAAGTACACAACACCACTATATTGTCCCAATGCACGATACATTTACAAATGTACTTCACCTCATTGTATTTCACGTTGTCCATAACTCAATACACATTTTTTTTGAAATGTCATGTACATAATCTGATATTTTATGTCTAATATAACCTATGTGTGTCTGACATATGTGCACCTCACATAACTCTCCTGACTAGCCCATGTGGAATATGTTTTACTTACCCCCAAGATGTGACATTATCAGATCTGAATCTAAGGTTAATCATTTGGTACCTTACAGATCGGCTTCCCTATTCCTAACTCCAACATAGTCATCAAACACCTGTTATTTGCTGACGACTGCATCATCTTTGGCCAAAACATTCTTGACAATATCTACAATCTTAAGCAGATACTCAGCAATTTCTATGTAGCTTCTGGTCAAATGATCAACTATACGAAATCCAACATCTTCTTCTCCAAAAACTCTCATCCGAAGTTCAAACGTATGATCATCGGTAACCTCAAAGTACGCCAATCCTCCACTCTCGATAAATATCTGGGCACCAACCTATTGGCGCCAAGAAGTTGCAAGCCTTCTCTTCCATCCTTAACCAAATCCAGACTAAGTTCTCCACATGGCACACTACTCTCTTATCCCAAGCTGGTCGCTCAGTTGTCATCTCCACAATTGCAACGGCCGTTCTTCGATACCAGATGCAGTGCGTTGCCCTCATTCAAAGGTCCTTCTGGTGGAGAAAATCCAAAACCATCCATACAATCAAATGGTCCTCTATT
>BEHA01050295.1:1353199-1379527 GCA_002897215.1 Eschscholzia californica subsp. californica | reverse complement strand
CGTACTAACCTTAATGAAACGAAGAGTTGTAAACACCATGTTGAGGATTTTGTTCTACCGTGAAGCTTCAGTTTTTTTGTTTGATTTTGAATTTCAACAAAAGCTTCAATCAGAAGATTTTATTTAGTCTTGAAGCCTTAATAAGAAGAGAATGAAGGAGAGAGAGAGAGATGAACAATACTGGTGGTGTAAAAGGAAGAAGAAGAAATTGACACAAAAAAAAGTTATGTTCAAGGTCATCGGCAAGTAATGTCCACCGACATTTGCCGATAACCCCTACGACGAATAAGAAAACTAAAAAAGAAAATGGAAATAAATACTTTTAATATAGGGGTGCAAAAAAGAAAGAAATATTTTACTGTTACATTTGACATGGTCTAGGGCTAAATTGAAATGTGGAATAGATATATGAGCAAAATTTCCAATTAGTCAAAATTTGGGGTCAAATTAAAATTAAGCCATACATCTTCCAATAGAATGGCATGATATTTGGTACATCCACAAGCACGTGTTCGTAAGTTGATGACGCGACGCGTGATTAAATACGAGATACCAGAGACATTCATCTAATTTTTCACGAGATATTGAATTAACTTAATTTTTGGGGCATCTAGTTTTCTTTGGGGGCATCTAGTTTTCTTTGGGGGCACGAAAACCTGGGTCAATAGAGATCAAATTATTTTAAGAACCTGAAATTAAATGTTTGTTTTTCACCCCTCATCTTCATCTGCATCATTACCACCACAGCACCACCTTGGACCAACTCCGTTGTTATCTTTTTTTTTTCCTTTTTTCCTCTCGTTTCTCTTTCTTTGCAGACTTACTCTTTCCCCTCGCTTCTCTTTCTTTGCAGACTCTTTTTTTCTCTGTTTCGAAACAGAGAAAAATAGGACAAAAATCGAAAAAGTGTGATGGTGATGATGAAGTGAAGATTAAGATTAATAAACAAACATGTGACTTTTGTGTTCTAAATAAGTTAATTCCAGTTGGACCCCAGTCTGTAACCAACTGGAAAATTCGGCTCCTATATTTATCCAACGTTCTAATTGGGCCCCAAGATCATAATTTTGTTAAACAAACTTGATAGTCCAATTTCTTTCCTTTTTCACCCATTATTTCCAGAATATTTCCTTATATCTCTTTCTTCTTCCGTGCTTGACGAAAATAGTCATTGATAGACGACTGACACCTACTTCATCCGTTTCTATTTTATTTTTAATCTCTTATTCATCTCTCGTTATTCTCTTCCACCACCACCATCAACGCCCATCATCGTCATCGTCGTCGTCATCATCATCATCATCATCATCATCATCATCATCATTCTTTACATTTTTCTCCCAATAGCGAAAGAAAGAAAAAAATAGAGACGATGAAAATGCCCTTGATCTTCCCCTCCCTAAAAATCATACTTATCTTTTTTTACTCTTCGTTTGCTCTTTATAAAAAATCGTATGATTTCAATATTTGAAATCCTAATTTTTTTGTTGAAATTCATATCAATCAATTGATTAAGATAAATAACGAAGCAAGGTCGATCTAATTTATAGCTGCAACACCTCCTAATCTTTAAAAGAAACACTTACTCATCCACTTTCTAAAAAAGTCGTAGGATTCAGTTTCTTCAACACTCGAAAAGAAAATAAAAAATCTTGAAACTTCAACAATGCCCACAATACACTTTTAATCTTCAAATAATGAAACATGAGGAATTATACACTAATATGTTTACTCTGAAATAGATCGATTAAATTTTATCTGAATTGTTTGTTACATTTTCCGAACTGTTTGGCAGTGGTTTGCATAATATTTGCAATGATTTACAATTTTTTCTAATTTTTTTTTTTCTGCAAAAAAAGGCTGCACTTGATGTTTTGTTAAACAAAAAATTACAATGTCTTACAACGAGAAAGCAAGAACATAACATTAATTTGCAACTAGTTTGCAATTTACAACTTGGAATCAGCAGCATAAAACAACATTTGCAACTGATTGCAATTAAGAAGTGGAAATCCGAAAATAACAAAATTTTTGCAATTGGGCCCAAGTGGGTTGCAACCGAAAATCAAGAAAATAAAAATAAAATTCTCAATACATTCAACCAAAAAAACCCTAAACAATTTGATTTTCTTTTGAATGGAGATTCAATAGATCGTCTATTAGTTTCTTGAACTGCAAATCAATAGAACCGCCCAAGTCTTCACTCGAAAAATCTCAGTTCGTGGCTCTCTTTTTCTCTGTTCCAATAGGTTTACGATGAAATATAAAAGAATAACTAGGATAATTTAGTAATTTGACGTTAGACTCATTTCAAATGTTGGGAGTGAAACCTATTTTGAAAATATAGTTGGCCTCTAAAGACAAAAAAAAAAGAAAGATATCGCGTCTTTTTAGCGAAAGAATTCCAAAAACTGGTCCTCTAGCCTAATTTCTTTCTAATGGGATCAAACCCACTCAAATTCTTCATGCCCACAACTAAAACTGGATGCCCCCTAGCATTAACCTTGATAATTTTGTATCAAAGATACCATAAGATAAAATAAAACGTATATTCCTTTTAAAATCTTGGAATCTTGATCGACACCTACCGGTAAGAATCTGTGCTTAACAAGTGAAAATTCTTTTTCAACAAAAAAAAAAAAAAAAGTGAAAATTCTTTAAATTTCTAGTAACAAATTTCACTAGTATTGGAATAATGAGTTGAAGCCCTTCCTTGTTAATTTAGGTTAATATCTCATTCTTCAATTTGATCTCTTTCTTCCAAAACAGTAGACAGAGAGAGAAGTTGAAAACCAGAAGAGAGAAGAAAATCAGAGGAAACCCCCACCTACTATCTTAGTGGTTCTTCGATGTGGACTCACATCCGAAAGATTAAAGAAAAAGGGAAAACTAGTATTTCTTTACTTTGATTCTACTTCACTTATTTTACAACTTTCATTGACCAATTAAAAGCAATAACTAGTTAGTACTACTACAAGTTAAGAGAGAGAGAGAGAGAGAATCAGTAAGAAATAATAGTGATTTGATCATCTTAAGATTTGAGAAGAAATAAGAAATGGGTATACCTTCAGATGATATAGTACTTATTAGAGAATCAGATAAAGCAGGAGAACCAAACGTTATTACTGTAAATTGTCCAGATAAAACTGGTTTGGGTTGTGATCTTTGCCGTATTATCTTGTTGTTTGGTTTGAGCATCATTAAAGGAGGTAACCCCTTATTAAATCATCACTCTCTTTTCTTTAATGTTCTTAATATCTTTCTCTAAACCTTTTTTTGGTTCTTTCTCTCTCTATCTTGATTCTTGAACTTGAAGATGTTTCTACGGATGGGAAGTGGTGTTATATAGTGTTTTGGGTAGTTGGGAAACCAAAAACAAAGTGGAATTTATTGAAGAAGAGATTGATTGAAGCATCTCCATCATGTTCTTCAGCTTCTGAAATTTCTTATTTTAGGGCTGAAACTCAACACCCAAACCCTCCTGATGTTTTCTTATTGAAGTTATGTTGTAATGATCGAAGAGGTCTTTTGCATGGTAAGATCCCCTTCGTTCTTCTTCATTTTGATCTCAATTTTGTAATTCTTCTCCCTTTTTGCTCATTAGGTGAGATTTGATTCTTGGGTTTTAGGGTTTTTATCTATTCTTTAGGAAAAACTGAAATTTGGGTTTATAGAATTATGATATGGAATTCTAATATCTTGGGGGGAATTATGGCAGATGTGACAGAGGTTCTTTATGAACTTGAGCTTATAATAAAGAGGGTGAAGGTATCTACTACCCCAGATGGGAGAGTGATGGATTTGTTCTTCATTACAGACACAAGGTTCTAAATTATTTTTTGCTTAATCTTTTGGTTGTTCTTAATAATTTTTCCATATTTGAATCTTCTTATGGGATTTGAAGTAAATGTTAGGTGTTTGATTAATATAACATCTAATTTCCCCCAAAAGACAAGTTCTTAAAGTAAAATGTGAAGGTCAAATTATACCAAGTCAATTTGTTTGAAGATAAGTATCTCCAAAGAGGTGATGCTTTTGAGTTTATTGTGAGAAGAAGAAGATTCATCTTGACGTATAATTTAGAGGTCTGGGGTTCTGCATGATCTATGTTGATCGTTCAAATATTTTCTGATTTAGAATGCATTGTACTGTTAAGTTTGTAGGCATCCATTCGATCGTTCAATAGTTCTAGGTTACGGTACTTCCTTTGTCAATAATGTAAGACAATTTTAGAACGGCCCCTCACTTATGATGGCCTTTTCGAGTCTAACATGTATACTTTCTGTTGGGTGACGTAGAACACATGTCACCAATGGGCCTACTATGTGTGGGCCTAGTTTGTCAGTGTAGGACAATTCTTGCACGTCCCTTCACCTATGGCCCAATTCGATCTGACATGTATGTATCTTTTGTTCTGGGTAACATGGAACACATGTGACCGTTTGACCTACCGCCGTGGGCCTACCTCTATACCATGTCCACTTTGTGGGCTACTAACTCAAAGCCAATTAGCAATAAGTAGAGAGACCCCTAAATGGAGTATTATAGTTTTGGTCATGAGATTCCCCTTTGTAATTTTTTTTTGTGGGTCTGTTTTCACACGTACACGAATAGGGTTGAGTCAGATAGGAGTTGATTTCCGGTTGGAGGTGACCTCGTCATCATATAGTAGTTCATTTCATCTGAAGTAAGTCCGTTTCTAAGACTTCTAAACCCTCTTAATTCATGCACCGACAGTGACAAATTGTTACATCTTTCAAATTCATATGATATGTGTACCTTTGATGTTCTTATATTGATTCATTTATTTACCGAAACTTGTATCTGTTGGTTCTTGTGGTTTTTTTATCAGGGAGCTTCTTCGTACAAATAACAGACGAAAGGATACATATGAGCATTTGAAAGCGGTTTTAGGGGATGTAATGATAAGTTGTGATATCGAATTAGCTGGTTCGGAGATGGCTACTTGTTCGCAAGGGAACTCTTTTCTTCCTCCTGTACTCGCAGAAGAGATGTTCAGCTTAGAGTTGCCGAGCGAACAATCAAGTGGCTCTTCGGATCAAAATAGTGTCTCTGTCACGGTGGACAATTCTCTCAGCCCTGCTCATACACTCATCCAAATCCATTGTCTAGATCACAAAGGCCTACTCTATGACATTATGAGAACTTTAAAGGATTATAACATCCAGGTATATACTAATAATAAAAAATTAGTATTGTTTGATTATATTGCTTTCTATCTGTAAAACCGTATATATATGTTAAGAAACCAACCTGATGAAGAATCTCTTAGTTGGAGAAGTGATTCTTTTTTGTTCAACTGTTTTGATCAGATTTCTTATGGACGATTTTTCACGAAAGAAGGAAAAAAGTGTGAAGTCGACTTATTTACAGTGCAATCAGATGGTAAGAAGGTTGTCGACCCAAACAAACAGACCTCATTGTGCTCTCGCTTGCGCATGGAGCTCAGCCATCCTCTCAGAGTCACAATGCTGACTCGAGGTCCTGACACTGAGCTTCTGGTTGCTAACCCTGTTGAGTTATCAGGCAAGGGGCGCCCTCTTGTTTTCTACGACATCACTCTCGCTCTCAAAATGCTCAATGTTTGCATTTTCTCGGTACTATTTGATCTTTCTATGCTTGAACTGAGGTGGTGGTGTTTTTTTATTATTTCAATTTGAGTAATGAAATCTGACTTGTGCGTCTGACTCGTCTGAATGGCTCATTTAAGCTGATTTTTGTTCCATCTGAGCGAGTCATAAAATAACCTGAAGTGACTATTGTGCTCCTAACCGAAACAAGTCGGACCCAAACAGTCCAGATTTAGATAAGTCAGACCTTAGACGAGTTAAATTCAGACACTAAAAGAATACTACCTTAGACTAATACTCCAACTACTATCTCCTACCCTAATCCAAATTAGTTGATTCCATTTTCAGGCTGAGATTGGAAGGCGCATAATTAGTGATCGAGAATGGGAAGTTTATAGAGTCCTTCTTGAAGGGGACGGGTTTTCTTTATCGAGCCAGAAGATTGAAGGGGAAGTCAGGAAGATGTTGATGGGTTGGGAGTAGGTATACTACTACACTCTGCATAAAGCTGACACGTTTTTTTCGGTTCAAATCCACTGCACAATACAGTGTCTTTAAAATTGATAGAGAAGAATTTCTAGTCAGGTAGTAAACTTGAATCATAAGATCCATATTTTACTTGGTAGTAGAAGAGAAGAAAGAAAATGGTAACTAAGATGAAGAGAAAAATGTAGGTTTCTTAGAATTCCTTGTAACAAGGAGATGAAAGTCATGTCTGTCTGTAAATGCTTAATTTATTTATTGAATGATTCTAAAGATCATTATTGGCTAGATAAGAGCATCTCCAATGCAAGACTCAAGAAAAACTCTAAAAATCCTATGTATCAAGTGTGAAGAATGGATCTCTAAATGGTCTCTTCCTATTTGGCCATTTAGAGACACTCTATTTCAAAACCATCTCCAATGCAACACTCAAGAGAAACTCTAAAAACCTATATTTTAGTTTAAAACTAATAGATTTGCTTATGTGGCACTTATAGAATCTCAAGAGGACACTCTAAATTTAGAGTGTCCTCTTAAGGATCTCTAAAATAAATCTTGACACATCACTTTAGAGATTCATGTTGAGTTTTGCATTGGAGATGGATTTTAAAGAAAAATTCTAAAAAAATCTTATGTGACACTGTAAGATTTAGAGTTTAAGTGTTGCATTGGAGATGCTTTAAGAATATGAAATGTACTTCATCCTCACTCTCCGTTTAACTACTGGAAGTTGATATGCGGATACAGGGACTCTCTCGTGCACTCCTTGGTACACCTCCCTAATAGACAAGAAGCATTTTAGTCTTTGTCAGTGTGAAAAGACTAAAATACCCTTTGTCTTATTGACCACCTAAGCAAGGGAGTCTACCAAGGAGTGCAGTGGTTGGACACCCCCTCTTAAACCCATGAGGTCGTGGGATCGAGTCTCGGTGGAAGCAGTTTGCCATCAAGATTTATCCCATGCAATTTAGGCAATAAATATAGTAATTTAATGTAATAAATTTGTCGGGCTTTAAGCCTGTTTCATGTTGTTGGGCTTTAGGTCTCTTTCATTAATAGTTTAAATTAGGCGGTTATCGTGCTTATCACATCTTCATGATGTATCAATGCCTTGTAACGACTAACGCAAATCGTAGTCGATTTCTCAAAAAAAAAAACAGTTATCGATATTGTCCCCGCTGAGACACCCAGGCCCAAGCCCACGAGGTACGGTGTTGTGTTCCTAGTTCCACGAGTCAACCCAAAAGGACTCGACATTTATTAAGGTTTAGCTTGAACCTAGTGTCCAGGTTCGTGGTTTAGCTTGAACCTAGTGTCCAAGTTCGGGACGCGCTCTTCCAAAATGAGAATCACATTTCATCTCTCTTGTAGTAGTAAATAGATTAAAGGGATGGAGTCTGTAATATATCATCTCCAATTTCAATGATGTTTGTTAACATAATAAGAAATAATAAAGGAGAGCCTTTCAAGTTGCAGAAAATTTGTGAAGAAACAACCAAGAAGGCAGGCAGTATTTAGGTACACTCAATTAGAGTCAAAAGTATTCACATGAACCACATAAATTTATTATTTGATATGTCCCAGATTCCTTTCTTGTATTTTATTCAAGACAACTTCAAATTTAAAATTGAAAACTCAAGGCTACTATTTTATGCACAACTTAGATCTTATTAGATTCTCTTCTTAATTCAGTTGCATAAGAGAGAGAGAGAGAGAGAGAGAGAGAGAGAGAGTTGACAATCCAAAGAAACTTCAATTTGATTCCATGGTTGTACTTTCTCAGAGTGGAAATTACATGAAATGTTTCACAAGACAAAACAATGTGAACTTTAGAATATACAACTGTAACTGCTCCCAATGCACAAGCAACACAACCATGGCATTATTTTGAAGATTTGTGTATAAATTAAATATTTATATATTAAAGTCTTGCCCATCAATCTATGTTAATTTTAAAACACCCCCCCAAATAGTTGTCAGAAGCTTAAACAGTTGACTTAAAGCATAGTTCCATTAAAGATTCACATTGTATCATTCTTCATCAACTCTTCATCTTAATCTTCTTTTAGACTATTCAAGAAGAAAAAAGGAAGTAATGGTGGAGGAAGGTGGTGATTCGACTAAGATTATCCGTTTTACAGCACAACTAATCACAGGAAGATGGTTCATGTTATTCGCCTCGTTCATTATAATGGCAGGTTCTGGTTCAACATACGTATTCGGGATCTACTCAAAAGACATTAAAAAGTCTCTCGGGTATGATCAAACAACCCTTAATTTACTTGGTTTCTTCAAGGATCTTGGAACTACAGTTGGTATTCTTTCTGGTTTACTCGCGGAGATAACTCCTGCTTGGTTTTCACTTCTTGTTGGTGCATCCATGAACTTTGCAGGTTACTTCAGTTTATGGCTAGCAGTTACTAGTCGAATACCCAAACCCCGAATTTGGCAAATGTGTTTATTCATTTCCATTGGTGCTAATTCACAAAACTTTGCTAATACAATTGTTCTAACTACTTGTGTGAAGAACTTCCTAATAGGTCGAGGAGTATTAATCGGGTTGTTAAAGGGTTGTTGTGGTCTTAGTGGAGCTATCATGACTCAACTCTACTTAGCCATATATGGTAATGATTCTAAATCTCTAATCCTTCTTATTTCATGGCTCCCTGTTGTTGCTTTGATCTTGTTCGTCTACACGATACGGGAGATTAAAGCCGTTCGAAGGCCAAATGATCAAAGAGCCCTTCACAGCTATCTCTTAATATCGGTTGTCTTAGCTTTATTCATAATGGTTATTACCATAACTCAGAAACATAAGACATTCTCTCATGGAGGATACGTAGTTTCTGCAACTTCTGTTTGTTTCTTGCTCTTTCTTCCTCTGGCAGTTTCAATTAAAGAAGAACTTTCGATTTGGAATCAGAAAACCCAAGCGCTTAAGTACCCAACAACGATAGTAGTTGATAGTAGTAGTAGACCACCAGTTACAGGATCGATATCTTCGCCATTGCCCACAACAGAGGTAGTTGAATGTAAAAAACCCGAAAGTTCTGGTTGCTTTTCTGATGTCTTCAATCCCCCAAAGAGAGGCGAAGACTACACGATCTTACAAGCGATAATGAGTATCGATATGTTTTTACTCCTCATTATGACTTTTACGGGACTTGGTACTAGTCTCACAGCGATCGATAACCTGGGTCAAATAGGTGAATCTCAAGGCTACCCAAATCTTGCAATCAGCTCATCGTTATCACTCATAAGTATTTGGAACTTTTTCGGACGAGTTGGTATCGGTTTCGCCTCTGAATGGCTTGTCACTAAATGTCGATTCCCAAGAACACTTGTTATGACGATCTTCCTTTTCTTCTCATGTATCGGTCATATACTTATCGCCTTTCCATTTTTTGGCTCCTTGTATATTTCTTCGGTGATCATCGGGTTCTCTTATGGAGCACAAGTAGCAATGAACTACACCATCATATCTGAAATATTTGGGCTCAAATACTTCTCAACATTGTGTAATTGGAGTATAATGGCAATGTCACTTGGATCTTATGTGTTTAATGTAAGAATTGCAGGAAAACTCTATGATAAAGAAGCATTGAGACAACTAAGTGTCAAAGGACTTAAAAGAGAGATAGGACAGGAACTAACTTGTATAGGAACTCAGTGTTATAGATTATGTTTTATTATACTCGCCGCTTCGACTTTTATTGGACTGCTAAGTTCTCTTGTTTTGGCTATGAGGACATATAAGTTCTACCAAGGTGATATATATAAGAAATTCGGAGAGGTAGAAGGGGAGGAAGCCATTGCCAAGACAGAGGAAACTCGAAATACTGCTTTGTCTAAAGATGTATCAAATGAATGTAAGCCGGCCGATCAATGATTTGCGGCTGTAAGATACGATAAATTTTTATTTGCATTCATTGTTTCTTCAATAACTTTGCAATAATGATATTATTTCAGTAACTTCTTCATCTTTAGGTTTACTTGTTATGATTATGAAAACTTAAAACTTTCGATAGAAAAACTACGTGGAACATTTTTCCAACAATGTACCAACAAAAAGTAAATAGCCAAGAAACAGGATATGCGTGTACACCATAAAAAACTAGGGTAGACCGTTAACCATTAGAATTACGTTCTTTTCTTTCTTGACGAAAAAATAAGTATTTAGAAGCTTTAAGTTAGGGTTACTTCAAATAAGATGATAACAAAATAAAATCACCAACTAGCTAACAAAAATCTAAGAGTAGTCTCTGAGGTGGAAAGTTCAACTGAGAGGCAAGATTGGTTGCATCAATCAAACTAATTTTTTTTGTCTATTACTTATTTCAATCTCTTGTGGAGGTACTAGTTCCCCTAGGTTTAATGTTTGTGTTGATCAAGACACAAAATAGGCAAGGATGAGGCCACAGAATATGCATTACCAACTCTGGAAGGGGCCGGGGCATATGTAGGAGAACTCTGATATTGTCGAGGTAGGAGCAACCCGAACCATTGCCAAGGTACGTCGCAAAGGTGTACACATCCGTACAAGCAATTTACACAACCCTCACCATTAATCACCCTCCCGTCAGATACTCTGCATTCCGGACGACATTTTCCAACACATTTTACGAACTTAGGCCGCAGTCCTGTCAAGTCTACCCCGCGAAACCAATCAGCAGACACCCCTGATTCTGGATTTACCTGTTCGGGTTCTTCGATCGAGGTTTTGGGTTTAGGGATGGAGGAGGCTGAGACGAGGGTGGTTGGTTCTAATGTGGTTAGGAATAATAGTGGTACCACCACCATCACCACTTGAAAGAAGCTTAAAGATCTAATGTTATACATCTCTATTTGTATGATCTTAATTTGCTATTCAAATATGACTTGCAGTACCAAAGATATTATTTCTACTAGTTTTATATACAAATATAGATTTGAAACTGTTCTAACCTATAGTAATTGCTTTGATGTAAATGTTAAATTGGAGTTTGAAATTGGTTTTGTAACTTGTTATGTTTTTTAATGAACTGTCACATTATTATTGACCATTGGACTGTTATTAAGAGATTGAGATATGAGTCTTGATTGCTCGAATCGTAATGGGCTGCTGTATTTTGGGCTTAATTATGGGATGGATCGAAAGAGAGTGAATTGTGGTTGATGGTATTTTACTCAAGTAACCCACCATTATTGGAAGATGAAGAAAAGGAAGAAGAGAGGAGAAAAGTAAGAAAAACAAATGCAAAAGAAAGATCCAAGAAAGAAGACTAATATACTAGTGTGTCTGGATGAAAGAATCGTGAATTTCTGTAACTTCTTCATCTTTAAGTTTACTTGTTTTGGTCATGAGAACTTCAAAATTCTCAATAAGAAAACAATTTGGGAACGACAAAATTTTTTTTTTTCGACCAACAAAAAGTACTCGTATAGAATAGGCAACTAACAGAAACAATATATTTGGACATTTCAAGTTACGTCTACTACAAATAAGAAGATAATGAAACGAAATGGTAAATCAATAATCTACGAGTAGTACCATGAAGTGCGAATTTCAACATAGAGGCATGAGTGGTTGCTTAAATCAAATTCACAGCTTTGTTTATTACTCCTTTTAGTATCTTGTAGAGGCTAGAGAAATTATTGGGGGCAACAATGAGGCGACAAAAATATGCATCAGGAACTCTCGCCGGCTCCAGGGCATAAGTAAGAGAATTCCGATATACCAAGGTAGGAGCAACCCAAACCATTGCCTACTTCGCAAAGCTTTGCTCATCCACACAAGAAATTTCGGCAACTCTTACCATTTAATCATTCTTCAACTAATATAAGATACTGCGCACTTTGGACAACATTTTTCGACACATTTTTTGAACTGGGGCCATAGTGTTGTCAAGTCTACCCGTGAAACTAATCGTACGACACCTTGATTCTTCATTTATCTGTTCGGGTTCTTCAATCGAGGTTTTGAGTTTGCAGATAAGAGAGAATCAGCATATTCATCTCAATATGGAGCCTGAAATCTCTAAACTATAACATGAAAAGATAGACTTGAAATTATCCTCCTGTTATGAGTTTAACTTAAAATGTAAAGTCCTCATCAAAAAAAAAAAAAAAAAACTTAAAATGTAAAGTAACACTCCATATACACCATATGGATCGATATTCAGCCTCTGAAAGACGACTTCGAATCAGTACTGGATTGTTTGTGAGAACTCCACGAGATCAAACGCGGATGAATGAATGTGCAACACCCATTCGTGTAAGAGGTCATATGTATACTTGTTTTGGGTGAGCATCAATGAAGAGTTATTAGATGCATAAGAAGGTTCAATCCATAGGAAATAATAGAGAATACAAAGTCTTACTTGGCAAATGTATCTGGGAGAGCTAAAATCAGAGTTTGAATTAGAGAACTAGAGGAACCAATCAATATGATGTCGTCTAAATACAAAAGTAGGATCTTAGTGCCTATAGGAGATGACCAAATAAAGATAGACAATCAAAGGACTAATATAATGGCAATGTCACTTGGGTCCTATGTCTTTAATGTAAGAAGTCATTGCCAAGCAGAATAAACCAAGTATACTGTTAGGAAAAATAACCTAATTAAAATAGGGATTAGATGGTACAAAGCATTAACAATAGTACTCAATCAACTTATAATTCTTGTTTGAAAAAATTACACGTTACCCGAAGTAGTTTAATTCAAATTATTCGACATAAGTTTGAACCTTAATTAACCTTCGTAGATATGTGCCATTAGTTCTAAAGTCACTTTGGCAACCTTTTTCACTAATTATACATATCATGGTTAAACTTTTAGTCTTATGTCAAACTTTCATTTAAAACTTTGAAAGAAGATAATTTACATATACTTCAATTATTTGACTATAACAAACTTTAATTAGCCAACATAATGAACTTTAATATTGTCTCCAGTTCTAAAATTAACCCTTGACTAGTTTCGTATCGAAAATTCATAAGGCGATAAAAATACATAAAAAAAGGTTTTTCTTAAATCAAAACCAAAAATTCAATAATGGTTTTTACCAACTTTGAACTAATACACAAGAGATTTTTATGAGACTAAATGAGTTCTATAATACAAAAGGATTTTTTTGTTTCAAATCAACTCGTATAGTTTTCTCCAAATATATTTTCAATATGGCAACAAAACATAGATTAAAATCCGATAATTTGCCAAAACGATTTTGAACAAACATGAAATCCACACCCATAGCTCTGATACCACATGTTATGCATTCTATTAGTAGTGTTTATGAGATAAATTAGTAATTCAAAATTTTCTCATGAACACAGAAGAATTTAGGGACTCATGTTTGTCACAAAATCAATATGGAAATATGCACATTAAGTAATTATTAACATGAAATAATTACATACCTTTCTACATTGTAGAGATTAGAAAAAACTTCTTACTATATAACCAATATAAGCTCCTTACTTCAATAAGTTTGACTCCTTACTTTCTAGAAGATGAACTTGTATACTCTTTTCTCTTTTATTCTTCAGGCACTAGTGATGAAGAGACTAGCTTGAGTTAATGAGCAAGAACATAGCTTCATCTGCTACTCCATCTCTATTTATACTAGTACAAGTCTCCAATCTATCATAGAGCTTGTACAAGTTACTACATGGGTGACATGTGTCCCTTATGTGTCAAGCAACAAGACCATTAGTTGTCAAGACACAAGACAAGTGTCCCTTATGTGTCAAGCAACAAGACCATTAGTTGTCAAGACACAAGACAAGTGTCCCTTATGTGTCAAACAACAAGACCATTAAGTGCCAAGACACAAGACAACACACCTCATGCTTATAGATTCATCTTGTTGTCAACCCATAGTTAATGTCCATAGATTCAATACATGAATGAGTTTTATGAGCCCAACAAACCTTTACCCCAACAAGTCTATGCATGGTCTTATTGTATGGGATAATGGGCCTTGTTCATTAAAATTGCTCAATGGTCCTTGCTCATAACCCATGTTTACAAAAGAAGCATTAGAACAACTAAGTATCAAAGGACTTAAAAGGGAAACATGAAAAGAACTAACCTGTATAGGAAATCAAAGCTAAGAATATGTTTCAATTATAGACAGCCGCTTCATTCTCTTGTTTTGGCTATGAGGACTATTAAGTTCTACCAAGGTATACAAACACACACACACACACGTACATATTTATATAAGAAGTTCAGAGTCAGAGAGGTGGAAGCGGCATAAGTCATTGCCAAGCAGAAGAAACTCGGTATACTGATTCGTTCAAAGATGTTCCAATGAATTTAAGCGGATTGAACAATGATTTACAACCGTTGGACTTAAATATTCCATATCGTTCGTTGTTTCTTCAATAATTTTCAAACTAATGATATTATTTCTGCAATATCTTGATCTTTAGGTTTACTTGTTATGGTTATGAAAACTTCCATAGGTTCAATAGAAAAACACTTGTGGAACAATTTTTCGAGAACGTACCAACAAAAAGTATATAGCCAAGAAGTGGGATATGCGTGTACACCATAAAAAGACTAGGATAGACCGTTAACCATTAGAATTATGTTCTTTCCTTTCTTGGCGAAAAAAAAAGTATTTAGACGCTTTAAGTTACGGTTACTACAAATAAGATGATAAAAAATAAAATCACCAACTAGCTAACAAAAATCTAAGAGTAGTCCCTGAGGTGGAAAGTGCAACTTAAAGGCAAGAGTGGTTGCTTCAATCAAATTCATTTGTTTGTCTATTACTTATTTCAATCTCTTGTAGAGGTACTAGTTCCCCTAGGTTTAATGTTTGTGATGATCAAGACAGAATATAGGCAACGATGAGGCCACAGAATATGCATCACCAACTCTGGAAGGGGCCGGGGCATATGTAGGAGAACTCTGATATTGTCGAGGTAGGAGCAACCCAAACCATTGCGAAGGTACGTCACAAAGCTGTACACATCCGTACAAGCAATTTACACAACCCTCACCATTAATCACCCTCCCGTCAGACACTTTGCATTCCGGACGACATTTTCCAACACATTTTACGAACTGAGGCCGTAGTGCTGTCAAGTCTACTTCACGAAACCAATCCACAGACACCCCGGCTTTTACCTGTTTGGTTTCTTCGATCGATGTTTTGGGTTTAGGGATGGAGGAGGCTGAGACGAGGGTGGTTGGTTCTAATGTGGTTAGGAATAATAGTGGTACCACCGCCATCACCACTTGAAAGAAGCTTAAGGATCTAATGTTATACATCTCTATTTTTATGATCTTAATTTGCTATTCAAATATGACTTGCAGTACCAAAGAGAAGATTTATACTAGTTTTATATACAAATATAGATTTGAAACTGTTCTAACCTATAGTAATTACTTTGATCTAAAAGTTAAATTGGAGTTTGAAATTGGTTTTGTAACTTGTTATGTTTTTTAATGAACTGTTACATTATTATTGACCATTGGACTGTTATTAAGAGATTGAGATATGTGAGTCTTGATTGCTCCAATGGTAATGGGCTGTTGTATTTTGGGCTTAATATGGGCCTTAATTATGGGATGGATCAAAAGAGAGTGAATAATCCACCATTATTGGAAGATGAGGAAAAGAAGAAGAGAGGAGAAAAGAAAGACAAACAAATGCAAAAGAAAAACCCAAGAACCAAAAAGAATAATAGTACTAAAAAAAAAGTTCATTTCAATAAATGGGAACTTAGAATTTTCCCAACCAAAACTAAGAAATTTTGAGAAATTAGAAACTTTAAGAAAATTATTTGTGATGGTTCAAACTCAAACATAAACAATTATTATTGATTTTTAGCTTGAGACTATAGGCTGCAAAGTTTTTTTTTTTGTTTCTAACTGCCAGCTTAAAATATTTCAACGTGTCGTTACACTTGTGAGTCAATTATCACTAGAAGACATTTTGTGTTGACCTAGATATCTTAGGTTACCTCTCTAATGTTACGAAAATTTAGGAACCTTTACAATGCAATGAGAGTTAAAGAGAGTACCGTTGCAAAATAACATTAGGTAAAAAAAAATTGTTGCATCTAAAGAACTACTTCACTCTAAATGCCTCTTTTACCATTTAAACGGTCCCTTTGCGCGTAAAGACTATGTTAATTTAATTTAGTGCACAATCTTTTTTTTTAGTCCAGAAATTGATTTGTTTATTTTTTAGTTTCTAATGTCCAATCAAGAGTGTGTTGTCAGTGTAGTTCGAACTCATGATCTAGAAGGTGGAAGACTAAACCTCCTAGCTCACACCCTTTATCTCTCCCTCTCTTTTCCGTCTGAGAAGAACCTCTGTCGAGCCTTCACAAAAAACAAAGCGAGAGATTATAGATACACAACTAACTGACCAAGTAGTTGCCACTTAGGGGGGTAGTGGATCAGGACATAGGGGGATATTTTTATGTCCCCAAATGTCCGTGTTATTGGTTGGGGACATTTGAAATGTGCCCAAATGTTTGTGTTATTGGTTGGAGACATTTCAAATGTCCCCAAATGTCTGTGTTATTGGTTGGAGACATTTCAAATGTCCCCAAATGTCCGTGTTATTCATTTGGGACACGAAATTAGGGACATTTCAAGACAAATTGTTTTTTAGGACATTTGGCGACATTTTGGGGAGTTTACTATGCCCACTTTACAAAGTTATTAGCAGTAGTTTAAAATCACAATTAGATGTTAAAATCTAGAGAGAGTGAATAATCTAGAGTCATAATAACGGAAAATAAAGAAGAAAATTAGAGGTGAGAAGTGGTGGTGAGTACTAAATTAACTTCAACACTTCAACAGTTGGACAAAGTGGGTAGTATTTTCCTGTGTATTTTTTTTCAATAGGTTAGGAAAAAGTTCCTCTTACAAAAGCTGGGTAAAACATTCCCGTGTTTAGAAGAAAAAGTTAAGTAAAAAGATCACATGGTGGGGCTTTGCTTTTTCTCCCAATTGTCAATCAAACGTAAGGAAAATTTAACTTTTAGGGCAAATTATTTTCTTTTCCCTGGCTATCAAACAGACCCTTAGTGCAAATTTGGAGAGCTTTTGGAGAGAAAATGTTTCTCAAAATATGGAAGACACTTGTGGACATTTGAGTAAGGAATATAATATTATTATAATATTATCTTATTATTATATTACTATATTATTGTATTATTATTATATTATATTATTATTATATTATTATTATATGTTTGAGTAAGTAAGGTAATAAAAATAATAATAATTATATATCATATCATTATAATATATTAATATTATCTTATTATTATATTACTATATTATTATATTATATTATATTATATTATATTATATTATATTATATTATATTATTACTATTATATTAACTATATTAAATAATAAACATTTACCATTTGTCCAGCAATGTCCAGAGACACATATAGATGTCTACGAAAGTCGAAAAATATACATTTGAAATATTAAGTAATTAATTTTTATTTCATATGGTAAGACAGTAATAATATTAAAATAATAAATATCAACTAAATATCTATCTATGTCCACAGATATTCACGGATGTCTATGAAAGTCCAAAATATATTTTTAAAGTAGTAGTGCAAATATATTATTTCATATGATTAGACAATAATGATAACATTAAAATAATAAATATCTACCAATTGCCATCAATGTCCTCAGATAGCCACAAATGCCCGCAAAAGTCGAAAAATATATTCTTGAAATATGAGTACAAATATATTATTTCATATGGTTTGACAATAATGATAATACTAAAATAATAAATGTCTACCAATTATCCTTCAATGATGAAATAATAATAATAATAATAATAATAATAATAATAATAATAATAATAATATCCACTACACATTTTGTCTATGAATTCAATATGTTGAAATGTCCCCAGGATATTTTGTCCATGAACCAAATGTTTTGAAATGTCTCTGAGACATTTTGTCTATAAATCAAATGTCTTGAAATGTCCATAAAGACATTTTATCTACAAACAAATGTCTTGAAATGTCTCCGGAACATTTTGTGTCTGAGTGTCTCCCAATGTTCCGAACCACTACCACCTGCCGTTATGTTGTGACGGTACTTTCATTGTTTTATTTTTTTGACGAAGGTGGTACTTTCATTCTTGGTGGGAAATTTGGGCTGAAACTTTTGGAATCTCTATTTTCCCGTTAAGTCCCACTTCACTGTTCACACTAATTTTCTTGTCTTCTTCTACCTTTTAGATTTCCACTCTGTTTTTTCACCCTCTTTTGCCTCTCTCTCTCTCTCTCTCTCTCCTCGATGGATCAATTTCATAAGCAAGCAACCACCAGAAACCCACTTCACTTGATCGATTTCAGACCTATTCGAGTGTCAAGTTGGCTTTCTCTCACATGATTTCATTAGAAAAAAAAAGGTACCTTTTTTCTTTTCATTTTTCCAGATCCATCTCTTCTGATTTCTACTTGTATTCAGATCTTAGAAAGACAAAACTTTATTCTCAGTTAGTGTTTTTGATTGATTACTTCATATACCCACTCTTAATAAAATAAGAAAGATCTAGATAATATTAGATTTTTTTAGGGTTAAGAGTTACTCAGTTAGGGTTTATTCAAGTTATAGATGTTTAATAAAATCATAAAGCGTGGAACCCGCAAGGCTTTCAAAGCTGATACAAATGAGCTTGATTCTTTTGGGTGTGATACGTCTTCTGGTTTTGCCAACTCTGGATTAGTTTCGAGTCTTTCGGCATCGAATTTGACTGTAAATCATGCTTCAAGAACTAGTATTTCACCCTCTATTGGTAATTGTCAACACCAAACCGAATTATCTAATGACCTCGATAAGGCATCAATTGATATCGTTGAGGTTCTTCCGTTATTTAGGAATGTCGATATCTCAGATCGCGAGAACTTGTTTCTCCGTAAGTTGAAGATATGTTGTCTACTCTTTGATTTTTCGGACACTATGAGTTTTGCTCGGGAGAAGGAAATGAAACGTCAAACTCTGCTTGAGATTGTAGATTTCATACAATCTGGTTCGAGTAAACTCACAGAAAATATTCAGGAACAACTAATACGAATGGTTTCTGTCAATATTTTTCGGTGCTTACCCCCGGCGGCCCATGAAAACACAGGATCTGAGGGAAAAGACGCGGAAGAAGATGATCATTATCTTGAACCTGCATGGTTACATTTGCAAATTGTATATGAATTGCTATTAAGATACATTGTATCACCAGATACTGATGCTAAAATTGCAAAAAAGTACATTGATCATTCCTTTGTTCTGAGACTTCTTAATCTGTTTGATTCTGAGGATCCTCGTGAGCGAGATTATTTGAAGACTATACTTCATCGCATATACGGAAAGTTTATGGTGCACCGTCCATTTATAAGGAAAGGGATCAACAACATTTTCTATAGGTTTATATTTGAGACTGATAGATACACTGGGATCGGCGAGTTGTTAGAAATTCTTGGGAGCATAATCAATGGGTTTGCCTTGCCGATGAAAGAAGAGCATAAGTTGTTCCTTATTCGAGCTCTTATCCCACTTCATAAACCAAAATCGGTTGGCATGTACCATCAGCAGCTCTTATACTGCATTACCCAATTTGTCGAAAAGGATTACAAGCTCGCAGATACTGTCATAAGGGGATTATTGAAGTATTGGCCAGTCACCAACTGTCAGAAGGAAGTTATGTACCTCAACGAACTAGAGGAAGTGCTTGATGCTACCCAATCTCCGGAATTCCAACGCTGTATGGTGCCTCTCTTCAGACAGATTGGTCGCTGCCTTAATAGCTCCCATTTTCAGGTACATGACTATTCTTGTAAGCTGCAAAGCTTCTCGTTGATCTAATCGAACAGTTGTATCGAAGTATTTTTTGTTAACTCATGGATCAGATCAGGATTGCGAAGGCTGAGGTGATTCCATGGTTTACCCCCAAAGTAGTTGTCAAGTACGAGTCTTTGAATTGTTGGAGTTTATTTTGAACTAGAGTTTGTGGCATTTGTATAATAAAGATCTCTCTCTCTCCCACACACACACACACACATATTATATATGTACTGCACTATATAAATGGGTACATATATGTGTGTGTGTGTGTGTGTGTAAAGGTAAGTGAAAACTAGACCAAGTTACTCGACTTGGATCAGAGATCAGCCCTTGCCCCATGTGATCCTTAACTGCTTAGCTTCACATTATCGAACTCCTTTCCACGATTCCATCTTTAATTCGTGAGTTGGTAGTTTTGTATTGTTTGTATTTTATAATACAACTTTATTCGTCATGGAAGTGCATTTGATTTCGTTTCTAAAATGAAAGTGCTGTGGCAGGTAGCAGAACGTGCCCTATTCTTATGGAACAATGAGCACATTGTCAGCTTAATAGCTCAGCACAGAAGCGTAATTTTTCCAATCATCTTTGATGCATTGGAAAGGAATATGCAGAGCCACTGGAACCATGCGATTCACGGGCTGACTGGTAATGTGCGAAAGATGGTCGCTGAAATAGACATGGAGTTGTTTGAAAAGTGTCATATGCAATACGAAGAGAACGAAGCTAGGGCCAAAGATGTAGAAGAACAACGTGAACAGACATGGAAAAGATTAGAAGAAGTGGTTGCAGCAATAGCCGAAGGAGAGGAAGTTATGGTTAGCTGATTACTTAGGCATTGGACCGGTTGATTATTTTCAAGGATTGGTGTGGATGGATTTTGAATTCATGCTATTATCTTCATAATTAATTTTTTTTTTCCGATTCTGTCTGTTAGAGATTTCAAAGGATGGTTGTGGTGGTGCTCTTGAGGGTGGTGGTGGTGCCGGAAGAGGATATCATCTATGAAGGTAGTGATCGATGGTGTAATTTAGTGTACGAGAAACGGAGCATCATACTTAGTTGCAGATTATTAATGTGTAGGAAGAATTTTCTAGTTTTATTTGTTTGTTTTTTTCTCGCGGACTTTGTTGTTCATGTAATATTTCTCAAAGCAGCTTCCTTCTTTTTGTATTATTGTATGTCATTCAAATTGTGCTGGAACTGGAATCAGGATTTGGAACTTTCCACAGGAATGAAATAATTTCAAAAGTTACATTGAATAATGAGTTTGTTCGATCTTGTTGTTAGGAAAGCAATTTATCTTTTCACAATGGGTGCGTGAGTGCCTTCTGATACATTTTAATGTGCATATTTCAAAATTGTTATATTGAAACAAGTTTCAAAAAATTAAATAAAAAATAAAAGTAATGCTGCGGTGAACGTGGATCGAACACGTGACCTTCAGATCTTCAATCTGACGCTCTCCCAACTGAGCTATCCCCGCTTTGATGCACATCTTTGGATATTCAAAGTAATCAATTCTGTTAATACTATAAAGATGTGTGATTGATAACAAGAGGTCATCCTAGCACCACATAAAACAATAAGAAAAAGAATAAGGATTATAGTTTCATAGTTTTTTGTGTTGGGGAAGGGTTGAACAACCAGTGGGCTGACTTAGGTTGTAGCTCGAGTCTGGCCACTAGATAATTTGAATAGACTTGTAGTAGTTTTTATGAGACATTCTTTTTTAAATACTGGTTATTGATCGGAAGAATTTAAAATCACACTGGAGTGATTGTCTGGATGTACAACATGCAAACGTGACGAGGATAAAATCTTTCTAGATGGTCTCACATAGTTGTCCACTTTATCATTTTCCTAGTCTATTGACCTTGAAAATGTAAGCGATTCAAATTAAGGTCGTTGTTTGAGTGTGTCCTCCATCATACGTGTGCTGTGCAATGGTGAGCTATCTTCTTTCGTTTGAGCGTATCCCCAACGGGATGACTCGCCTTCTAGTATACTTTTCATTTGAAATTGTTTTTCTCTAAACCATTAGAAAGATAAACAAAGCAGTCTCAACCCTAGACAAATTTTGGCATCTAACAAGGACAAAATGGAAGCAACCAGAAGTGATACTATTAATGCTTTACAATAGTTTGACAACATCATCCTATTACTTTATTATCAAGAACAAGTTGATTAGCTAGGAGAATCTAGGATAACTTATCGCTATGAGACAAGGAATTCAGAGAGTACCACCAGCCCACCATTGAAGGGTGTAGAAGAAATCAGCATAGCCTAGTCGTTTATGGTGTTGTGATTGGTTAACCCAATAGCTAAAATAGAGAGGACGTTGAGAAGAAGATATCATAGTCGATCAACGACCTCAACCCGACATATTCATGAACTTTTTATTTTTTTCTTTTAGTAGCTCAGGTTGATCTATTGTACTTTGAAATCCAAGAAGTAGTGGATTCGACTCATGAAAGTGATATTCATTAAGTTTAAGTAAAAGATGTGCCCTTATATGGTATAAAAAAAAGTTTAGGCATTGTGGCATTGATAGGTCTTCTTATCACCTTTAAAGGTAAGGTGGTTCTATAGACACCCGAGGTTCTTGCTTTGGCGCTCATTAGCAAGCAAAAGTTCAGGGACCTTCAACTATAAATAGGGCGCTAGTACCACAAACACATGGAGCGTTTAGAACTTTCTTTGAGGATGGCTCTTTTAAGACTTTCTTGGAGGGTTTTCTTTTTCTTTAAGGGTCTCAGAAGGGCCTTTAGAACTTTCTTTATTAAGGGTTTTTAGAACTTTCTTCTTCTTCTTAATGACTTTCATATCCGGGCTCTTTTAGGGGCTTGAATATTTCCCAACCGTTCTGATCCATTTACCGTTATTGTCTCGATAAACATAGTAGCATAATAATGCCAACGCGTTACATAAGGTAAATATTGTATAATTGTTCGGTGTAGGGCCTTTAGAGCTTTCTTTAAGGGTTTGTAGAACTTTCTTCTCCTCCTTTTTGCAACTCTCTTCTCCTTCTCCTTCCTCCTTCTCCTTCTACTATTCCTTCTTCTTCTCCTTCTTCCTGATCTTCTTCTTCTTCTTTTACTATAACCCTTCGCCTGAAGAAGGGTTCCCGATCTAAAAGCCCTTCGCCTTCACGGTAGGCTTCCAGAAACCCTCCTTCATGAAGAGTTTTTTTTATCTAGAAACCCTTGTTTTGCTCCCCTTCGTCGGGTTCTGGCCGACGAAAGGGGTTTAGAGAAAGGGAGAAAAAAAGAGAAGAAATGAGGAAGAACATAAAAAAATTAGGGCCGTTGGTCGGACATTGTCGGTCGACGACTTTTGGTCGGAAGGAGAGAAAAGAATAAGTAGGTGATAAGCACCCTCTGATTTGGGCATTTGCCTTTGACCATACTTAGTCAACCTGTTTTGACCAAGTTGTGGGAGAAAAATATAATCCTTCACATGTTTATAAAACTTCCCTTTTCTCAATCATTACAATGCAATTTGATTCCCACTTGATGGCATCGCAACCATTTACAAAGTTTTATAATAATCATCAATGAAATGAAGTTTCCCTCTTACCAAAGTAAAATGAAGTTTTCTTCTTACGAAAGTAAAATGAAGTCCTTCAGCAGTACATAAGTCACATTTGTATTCACTTGGTTAACAGTTAATGTGAAATAAATCTTGGGTTAATTCTAATAGGAAATAAAACTCTTTTAGTTAAAGTGACAAGTTATATTTTTTTTTTTTTGTTAAAAACTCAAATTTTGTATTTTTTTTTTGTTAAAAAACCAAATATTTGTATTTTGTGTGGTTAAAAACCCAATATTTTTTACGAAAGTGACGCAGGGGAATGCAAAGAGCTGCAAGGCATTGCAAAGGTGTTGCAAGGCGCTTCAAAGCTGTTGTAAAGTTGTCGCAAAGCGATTCTACCCCTGGTTGTACTTCGTAATTTTAGGTTAGTGTTGTCTGAGTTCAAATCCCGGCTCTACCCCTGGTTGTCTTCTAGCAATCTTCAACTTCAAATGAGATTTTAAAATCTTTCAATCTTCTTCCTCTCTCCTCTTTCCCACCCCAACCGTTACCAACACCACCACCACCATTTTCTTCACCATCTTCATTTCTCTCCTGTTCTTCCTTTGTCTAGATCAGAAACCCAATGAGACTGTAAACTATGGTAAAGATGAAGATGGTGAAGGAGATGGGGTGTTGGTGCATGGACAGCCAATTTGGATTTGATCTTTCCCTTAAATCATGAGAACGATAGAATCTGTTGAATTTGGTGGTATTCAACCGACATGCATTACTATTGGTCACCAGACTGGTGAAAATGATTCGAAGACACATATAAAAGAATGACTATCTAAAACAGGAAATTGGGCTGGAGACCCAATTTTTTGTTTTTTTTTTTGTCAAAAAGACAAGTTATCTTTTTTTCCTTCTAGGCACCATGAAAAGTTTGGAAATAGGCTTGAAGGACAATTCTAAAAATCCCTTAATTTTGTATACCTGAATTGACCTTTGTATAAAGGAAAATTTTAGAAACACCCTCAGATTTTCCAAAAACCCTCACATTTTATATAATCTTACTTCTTAGTTACTTATTTTGTTAGGGTTTGATTTTGCGAAGCTTTGCAAACTAGTTTGCAAACTGATTTGCAAACTGGTTTGCAATCTGGTTTGCCTTGCAGAGCTTTGCAAACTGGTTTGCAATCTGGTTTGCCTTGCAAAGCTTTGCAAACTGATTTGCAAACTGGTTTGCACTAGTTTGCAATCTGGTTTGCCTTGCGAACTAGTTTGCACTGCTTTGCAAATTGGTTTGCAAACTGGTTTGCAAACTAGTTTGCAATAAGGTCAGTTTTGTCTTTTCCCTATATTAGATAATTTACAAAAATGCCACGGGGAGCTGAAGCCCATAAAAAGTTGTCCAATCTTTTTTAACCAAAGGCCAAAGTTTTTAGGGAGTTTTGGCCAAATTTCCCTATCTAAAATCCATTCGTGGATAGGTCCTACTGGATTGGATTGTTTTGGTTTACAACTTGTCATAACCAAAGGTCAAAAGTTGATCCCCTTTCTTTCCTCTGCTTTCTTGTCCCCACCCACGACTTTTTTGGGAGAATATCCCCCTAACTAATACTATATTTGATTACATTCTGTCCATATCTTAAATTTATTCCTTAATTGGTTGATGAGTGGTGATTTGCTTTGCTAGAGGAAATTTTGCAAACAGAGGGTTGGCTGTTCTAGGCTTAGGTTTGGGCCTTCATATCTATTCTACATTTTGGGTCTTGACAATGTGTTTCACAGGCCAGCTATTAAGTATCTTTGAGCACTTCAAGCCTCAGGTTAAAGGCACTACCCCGCCCGTCTGTCTTTTTGTCGAGCTTATAGACACTTAAGTAAGGTTGTGGGCGCCTACTTCACTAGGCCCCCCCATCCCGAAATTACAAAGTTGCACCTTTGTGTTGTAACGGAAGCAATTTTGCTAATGTAATTGATGGAATTTGCAGAGCCGATATTTAAGTTCGACTATTTATGGAGTACAAACACATTTTCTCACCTTCAATAAGATATTTAAAAAAATGAGATCTTCAATCAGTCAACTTAATGATCTTCTTATCCAAATGGGTCCTAAAGTTTATGCCCATAATCTTTTCCTTTGCAATGGTTTGGTGTGAAAATTTGGCTTCCCAAACCCTGAAAACTTTAGAACTTTAAATAGTGTGACTGCAACTATTCAAGTACCTCA
Source organism: Eschscholzia californica subsp. californica (assembly GCA_002897215.1). Classification (NCBI taxonomy): domain Eukaryota; kingdom Viridiplantae; phylum Streptophyta; class Magnoliopsida; order Ranunculales; family Papaveraceae; genus Eschscholzia; species Eschscholzia californica. The sequence goes on along the minus strand of BEHA01050295.1, from coordinate 1,353,873 downwards.
CCACATTTTTGACAAAATAAGACAACAAAGGAGTTGATCTTCTTATAATATGAGCTTCTTAGCTCTAAAAAATCGTTCCCACTCGTACTTGAGAAAATAAATTGAGAGACTAATTACTTCATATTGTACTTTTCTAAGTGGGGTTCGTTAGCTTCGGGTAATTCATGAGTACACAACTAGTAGACTGTTAAAATTAGGCATAGTAAACAACTTATAAAAGTAATAAATTAGAGAAATATTTCTTTCAAATTAACTATCCTAAGATTCTTAACCATCTAACTAAGATTAGAAACTAAAATGGCTTAAACATTAATAAAAAAAATTTATTTACCCATTACAAAGTTAATTGACAAAAACAAAACAAAAAGCAAGTACTCTAACTCTACCCACTTCACTATCATATTTATTATAATTAATTTTTGAGTTTATAGACCAAAAATAGGGTCCTAATGGGAGATATAGTCCTCTATAATCCTAAAAAGGATTTCAAAACCTAAATAATAATTTAAATGGATATCTAGTCCTTTTGGTCTCATCTAGAGAGAAACACAAATCCATATAATACATATTAAAGATTTAATGTCTATATTAACCTTCTTTAATATCAAAACGTGATTTACATTCTAAACTGTTAAAGATATTTTTTCCATTTTTATCTCAACTTTCTCTCTCCA
>BEHA01050295.1:1297450-1313378 GCA_002897215.1 Eschscholzia californica subsp. californica | reverse complement strand
TTATGTCCTACCTAAAAACCATGGGACAATAGTCTTTCCATTTGAAATCTTCCGCGTGATGAGAAGGTGTCACTTGGGATCCATTTCGGGGAAAGCTCATCCAAAAGCTTGCACGGGGACCAAAGTCTGATACTCGAACGTCTCGCCTCTGTATTGGTGTTATTTTTCCCACAGTGTACCTAGTCAATAACACGACGAAAATCATTATAATTGCACAAACTACAAGTTTCGGTCATTTTGGTAGAAATAATAGAAAAAAATCTTGCAAGTAAGGTTTTGTTTCGGTTGAGTCAAAAAATGGAAATATTTCGATTATTTCGTGAAATGAATACCTCGCAATTACCTGATTCCAAGTTGCAAACTGAGCATTAGATCATAACTCCTGTGGCCTTTAATGATTTGTTCACCAGGCCTCTTTATCTCCTTTGCAAGTTTCTTCTGTTGTCTTCTTAATCTTTTTGACGTTGAAAAACTATTTTCAAGTACAACCTCACTTATCAAAACACCTTGTGTATATTCTCGCTCCAGGACTGGAGCAGCAACTGGATTACAATCCTTTTCATCACCTTCCCTAAAGGATTCTACTGAATTGAATGACGGAACTTGTCCAAGTACTTTTTCGATTGCTGGTTCTAGACTCCAACGCCTTCCCATAAAAATCTTCTTCGAACGAGAGTGCTCCGAATTTAGCTGATTTCTTCTCGGAAGTTTATCAGATAAAGTTTCATGAGAAGATCCCGGGTTCTCGCCAGCATTGAAGTTTCCGATATCAACTGAAGAATCATTTCGGCTATGAAAATCATGGATCTGTTTTCTCACCTCTGGCAATATCCCTCTTTTTCTCAGAGCATTAAGGTAAAGTTCCTGTGCAGCTGGGAGTCTGCTTCCATTTGGATAAAGAGCTCCTTTTCCATCCTTCAAGCCGCTAGTCCAAATCCCAACATAACTACCACCTTCATACCAGGTATAAACTCCAAGTCCATGCATCATTCCATCTAACCAACTTCCTTCAAAAGTATCCCCGTTCGTCCACGTCAGAGTTCCTTTTCCGGACATTTTCCCTCCTTTCATGTGGCCCAAATAAACGTTGCCGTTAGCCCAAATATATTTACCGAACCCTTCTATTGTTCCCTGACTCCAAGACCCTTCAAAGGAATCTCCATTAGGATATTTTTGATATCCCAACCCATGTTTGAGATTCAACCGCCAACGGCCCCTGTAAATTATTTTATTAGGTCCAGTATATGTCCCTTCCCCGTTTATATAACCTCCTGAAAATTCACCTTCATAGACAGCCCCAGAAGGCCATTGAATCTTTCCGAGACCATGCCTCATTCCCCTGTTCCATTCGCCCTCGTAAATACAGTCATCTGACCATACATACTTTCCTGAACCCTCAGGCATGTTACCAAATAAGGAACCAGAGTAAGAATCACCATGAGGAAGCGAAAGATCGCACACTCTGAACGTTGTAGGTTCAGAAGATGGATGAGCAACTTGTCCATTACCTAATGTTAGCAAATTCTCCTTGCCACTAAGGTAATTAGTATCATGAGATTTTGTTCTTTCAAAGCGAGAAAGTGTTCCTTCCACATTATCAACAAAGACCACAGGGACCGACATGCATAATAACCAAAACGATTTGGAAGATTAACCTTAAGTTCACTCAAGATAAATGTGAAAACCGGATTTCTGAATGCATTTTATATGATGATTGTAACTGTTCCTGGACCTGTAATCTGACCAAATAAAAAAAAAGCAATTAAGACATAATATTGGGCCAATCGAACTCTGATAAAAGCAAAATTGTTTGAAATGCCAGTGCATAGCTTATAGTGGAAAAGAACTAGTCACAAAAAGGAAATACCAAACAGCCCCACCGAATTATTTTGCTTGTCATAAAAAGAACTAGTCATATATTGTTCTTGTACAAAAACAATGCCGAATTGTATTGTCAAAGAATGAAACTCATCATGGAAAAGCTATGTGGGTCAAACCCATCACAAGCTCTTCACTCCGGCCCCTCCGACTCGAGATTACCATGAAAGCATATCACTAGGCAAGTAGTACTATATGTCGGAGTTGTCCGACAATGGCTATGGGGGGGACGAGGGTGGAGGTCATTTTATAATTTTGAGGCAAAACCTCGCCTCTTGAGCTTCGTTTTGGGGTGAGAGAGGTCCAATACCACCACTTGAGGAGCTAGGAAGGTCTTAAAGATAGCAATGAGGAAACAAAATTTGAATAAAAAATTCCCAATTTAGCTACCTAAACAACCATTAATAGATGGTAAGATTTATGAACAAAATGGTGGGAATTTGACTAGTTGGAAAAGTTAGAAGAGAGTTGGGAGGAATGTCACATAATTCTATTATTGGAATTTTCACATAATGCTATTGAACATAGACCAATAAAATTGGGATAGAATCAGATACCATGAGAAGAGATAGAGACCAATTGATTCTTATTTGAACGGACCAGTGGGTGGTGGTTATCTATGAATCCTCTAAACCTCCTCCTGAGTGGTGGTTTTCCAATTAAGAAAATCTTTTTCCTCTTAGAAAATTAATTCATCATTTCCACTTGTTCCTAATTGATAGCTAACAAATAGTAGTACTAAAACAATTCCTGCTTCCAAATAACACCAGAATCAAAATAACTACTAGAAAAATTCATCTTCATCACTGGACACAGTATAAATCAAAGTAGAAGGAAACAAATTTAAACTTTCAAAATGTTCCAAAACTTCAATTTCCATATAATAACAGTTGAAAAATTCAACAAAATTAATCAAACAATTCAACAAATTAAACCAAGAATAATTAAATTACTCAAAGTAGGATGACAGAAGATAGAGAGAGAGAGAGAGAGAGAGAGAGAGAGAGAGAGAGAGAGTTTGGATTGGAATACCTTGAGTGGAGAAAAGAGATAATGTGAAGTTGAAGAAGAAAATAGAGAGAGAGAGAGAGAGAGAGAGAGAGAGAGAAAGTAGTTGAAGGAAAGAGTGTAGTAGTTTGTGGTAGAGAGGTTGTTAAGAGTTTCTGGTCGGGTATTTTGATTTTATCACGGAATAATCCAAACTAAAAAGAAAAATCCAAACAAGTTACTTTCTTTCTTTAATTAACCAAACACGCCATTCCTCCTTTCCTAACTATACATAAATAACTTATATATTTATGGAAAAGGACAACCAGACCGGCAAATTCAGCGTGAATTTGACGTAAATTCCAATCAAACCATTCGATTCATGTCGCTTTCTCTCTCCTGATCAAAACCGGTGAATCCCAGTCTTTGGATAGGGTTTCACATTATATATGTCAGTTTCTCTATCACGATCGTCTCTTACTTCTTTTTTCCATCTCAATATAAATTAGGAGTATCTCCTGTTATTAAGATAGCGACGTTAAAATTGATTATTGCTCCCACGAGGGCTGTTCTCACGTCTGAGTTTTAATTTTTATTAGATTTTTCTAGTTTGCCCCTTTCGTTTTACGACATAAAATTTAACATCACTTCTTCTTCTTCTCTCTCTGTTTGATTTTCACATAAACTACATGGAGTAATTTATAAGGGCTCTAGGAGTTGGAAAATTTTGGATTCAATGATGATATCGTCCACCACCTCTTTATGTTGGCCTACAATACAAATAGACAACTATTGACGACAACCTTTCGTTACACCAAATTTATCTTCTCCTTTCACCACCACCACTAACTCGAACCATAAGCACCGCCGTATTTCTCTCCATGCACTCTGTAGATTCTATCTCTCCCTCTCTATGAAGTGGTGGTGGTGGGATCGAGACCACCAAAATTTGTCCACCTATAAATTTTGCAAATTAGCTTGGGACAGTCATTTTAGATTTTTTGTGAAAATATCTCTTTTTCACACGGGAGGCCTGTTTAAGCAATGAAAACAATATACTTGTATATCAACCATGGGTTGTATAGTTAGGTATAGGCCAGCGCTTTAAGGAAAGCTAAATAGTCTCTGGGGTGTGAAATTCTAAAGGGAATATGCAAAATTTTGAAAATTTTTCGCGGAAACATATTTTATGGAGAATATGTTTCAACAGACCAGAACTCCCACGAAGGGAAACCCCTTCGCCGGAGTTTCTAGAGAGAGAGAGAGTGAGTGAAATATTTTTTTTTTTCTCATGGTCGCTGGCTGGCCAGAAAGAAGAGAGAAAGAGTGGTGGGGAGAGAGAAGATGAGGTGGAGAGAGAGAGGTGAGGTGGAGAGAGAGAGGTGAGTTGGAGGGTTTTTTATTTTTATTTCCCTCTAACAACTTACAAAATAAAATTGTCAAACAAAATTAACCAATTTTTAACAAGTCTTCACACCCCGGAAACTATTTTACTTTTCCGAAGGCGCTGGCCTAGGTATTTAGGTGATCATCTCTTTATTATTTTTATTTGATTTTTTGTTGAAACACGTTATTAATTTTATTGTTCAATTATTTTCTTAGTTGAGAAAAAGAGTAAAGAGTTTAGGTGATTAGATGATTCCATGCATGGAGAGTTGGAGACAATTTGCCATGGGAATGGTTGGCTATTTTGTCCACATTGATAATCCTAATGATAGCTAGGAGTAGGGAAACTATTAACTTTTTTGATAGGCACCCCTGTTTAAAAGTCCTTCACTATGTCAAAACAGACTCCTATTAAACACCACAGAGGACCTTATGTTTATTACATCCATTCCTTTTTCGGTCTAATCAAATCATCTTCAAATCTAACAGTTGGAAAGAGTAAGCCCCCACAACTCTTTCCAATAAAGTCTATCTAAATGTTTCTAACTACTCAAATATTTTCTTGCGGTAAAATCAACTATCATTTTCACATTCGATAATGTTTCCATCTGTAAATTATTATGGTAAAAGATGATTCACGTAAAAGCTACTCCCTCCGTCCCGTTCTCTTTGTATTTTGTGGGAAATTGAATTTATTAAAGACATGTTATTTATTGTTAAAAGATAAAAAGATTTTTCTTAAAATACTCACATTTAATATTGAAATATAAATACAACATTAGTAGAAGTGTAGAACTAATTAGAACTTGTTAATAGTATTCGAACTAAAAGGTGGTTTTAAAAGTTTCATTATGTTAATAATTAAATAAATGTGTTATAAAAGAAAAATGAACAAACATTTTGAGACATCGACAAAAAGTGAATAAATAATTTAAACAAAAAAGGAATAACAACCACAAAAAATAGGACGGTTCGAGTATATGATTGGAGCCAATTTCAAACTAAAAGAGCTTATCTGATTTGGAAGTCTGGCAATTTAATTACTTCAATCATGCATTTATTATTAGTTCACCTTTTTAAACTATAGCTAGAAATCAAATAAATTATCCTTAAACTAGTGGGTATCTGATGTGTTTATTTGTTTGATGGGACATGAAGTATAGTTATACTTTATTTTATTTTTTTGTTGAAAGAAGTATAGTTATACTTTATTTTATTTTTTTGTTGAAAGAAGTATAGTTATACTTATATATGTATATATATATATATATATATATGTGAATAATTGATTGCACGTCTCATATAATAATTCTACATTATTAATGACTTTTTTTTTATGAGAATATTATTAATGACTTAGCGTACTACAATTGAGAAGCTGTCAACAAAAGATTTGATTAAACATCTTCATAGGAAAGTGGTTAGATATAGATATCTATCGTGTTGTCTGTATCTATTATGATAATATTGACAATTCAAATTAATTATTGAATACTTGGATACCTACATACAGCCGTAACGTGTGAAATAGATTAAAAATCTAGTCTGATCTCATGATTATTTTTTGTCTCTTGTTTTTCAGTTTGAGTATAGATCACGAAACAGAAAGTAAAAGATCATATCAAAAACATATGTGCATTGAACATGATAATTATCAAACATACATAGCAAATGTAAATAAGTAGTGAGACCTTTGAAAAAGTTATGTAGTAATTCGTCACAAACTTAATGATTTTTCCACTCTTTCATAACTAAAAAGGGTGAGTTTGAATTTGGACAATATAAATATATTTAAATTAACATCATGGAGCATTTCTTATATTTAGTAGTTGGAATTAGCATTATCTTGCATAGTTTTCATTTTCAACGAAAATTAAGACTTTGTTATTACTTTCCTATATTTTAGAGTGGATTTGTACTAAAGACAAGGATCCATTTTCTAAAATATTGTAATGGTAGATCTTAATCTATACAAAAGAAAAGATAAGATTCACATGTTGGTGTCCCTTTCAATTTCATAAGATATTGATACATGCATGCAAAAGGGAACCCCCCATGACTATTTAATGGATGCATTAAAGAGAAGAAACTTGTGGGTGTAGATGCTTTGCTTGTCTTAGTTTAGTTGGCGAAGAGTATAGATCAATTTTCTTGTTCAAGTATTAAAAACACCTCAAAAGGAATTGGAATAGTATACCAATTCATTTAAGATGAAATCTAACAATTAGAGACTAACTCATCAAAAAGAGAAAAAAGGAAAAGGCAACAACAGAACCCGGAAAATGATATATTCTTGTGCTCAGATCATATCGACCGAACAAATTGTTTAATCTTTTCTTACTAATTTAGCCCAAATTTAAAAATAATTAAAATTTATTAGTAGATCTAAGTTTCCTTCAAAGATCAGTGGTAATATAGTAACTGCATTATGTATTGGGCAAATATCCGCCGCTTCTAAAGGTCATACAAATTATCCTATCGGTCATTATTTATATCTTTAATAACTCAAGTTCAATAAATCATAGGTTCTATCCGCACTACAAGGAATTACAACTGAGTTTTTTCGAAATCTTAGACTAGATGCACTACCAACTCAACTAGCAGTTGTTGGCTTCGTTGAATTATTAGAATGCTAGTTATGCCCATCATATTTAAAGTGGACCTCCCTTGATGCAGGCTAGCCGATAAGCCCGTCCATGAGTATTGTCAACATGGCCCATGATGAAAAGTATCATCTGATGACTATAATTCATAAGAATCAGAGGTCAAACTGACCAATTTCATCCCTGAAAATAACCTCATAATTGAAGATGCAATAACACATTCATACACAAGTTGGTGAATTAACTAACAATAACACTCCTTGATGATCACATAAAAAACTAAATTACAACATTTTGCCTCTTAAAATCAGTATAGAAATTCGAAAAAACCAGAGGTCAAACTGACCAATTTCATCCCTGAAAATAACCTCATAATTGAAGATGCAATAACACATTCATACACAAGTTGGTGAATTAACTAACAATAACACTCCTTGATGATCACATAAAAAACTAAATTACAACATTTTGCCTCTTAAAATCAGTATAGAAATTCGAAAAAACCTCAGAGCAAACACTTAAGAGATCCAACATTAAGTTGTTCCAGCACGAGATGGAGCATGGGTACATTTTCAGGTTTTATGGTAGATATTTATCTTCTCATTTTCCTCACTATGAACTTAAATTGCTGTAACTATAAGGCTTGGAAACGACAGTTTGTTTTTCCACCGTCTCTAAGTTTATAAAATAGTATAAAAAAGAACTTCAAGTAGGCCAAGAGTATTTAATGAAGACATTCCCAACAATAAACAAAACGGAAACTTAAAGACTAGAGCCATTGAGAAGCACCATGTGTTCAATTCTCAGAAGCAAAAGCGACCTTCTGCAATATCATGTTCTCAGCAGAACGAACTGCTGCACGTGACCCTGTGATTGTAACTTTCCTGCAAGCAACATCATGTACCAAGGAAACGCAAATTAATATCCGCATTATATATATATATATATAGAGAGAGAGAGAGAGAGAGAGAGAGATTTCCTTTACCTATCAGCTGTACCAGGCATGAAGTCACCTCGATCCGATATCTTAATCCTTGCTCCGCTAACCTGCACAATATAGAAGATCTGAATATCCATAACTGATGCAGAGTACTGGAAGGAGAGTAAATTTTTTTGCTTCAGCTTTACACCATTTACCTGGTTAATCTCCATAAGACCCCTTCCACCCCGACCAACAACCAAGCCGATATGCTCGTCGGCAACACCAATTGTTGATGAATTGCTTCGATCTTCCTGTGATATCAACATCGAAATGTCACATGTTAACAACAAATTACAGAAGAAGCGTCATTCAAATGCCTACATTTTAGTGGAAACGGCCAAGAAGGTCAAAATTATCCGCGTAACCTGATTCTCTTTAGGCTCCATGATATGGACTTTTGGACCGTAACTGGCAAATGTTCACTGAAGTTTAGAATTATAATGGACTCTAATATCGTTATCATTGACTCATTGTGTGTGATTACTAAAGTACTTGAGTGTACTTTAACTCTTTTGGTTTTTTATCAACTCCAAAATCTTGGCATTATTACATATATCTGGATGTAACAAATTCCAGGTTTCCAATTTTGTTCAAATATCTACAAGTACTAGTATGAAATTTTTTAACTCCAAAATCTTGGCACTACTACATATATCTTGATGTAAACTAATTATAATGATCCGTCAAAATTTTGTTCAAGTATCTATAAATACTAGTATGAAATGCTTAACTGATGTTTTACTTGGTAATAAGATGATCCGTCAAAATTAGAAACTAATTGAGTGCAAATTCTATAAAGGCAGGTCCGGTTGTCCAGTTTAAAACTGATTAGAAAACTCAACAAATGGCCCGTAATAGGAAAGGTGAGGAACCCACACACAATACAAGCACTAATGAAACAGATATGTTATGTGTTGGAGCCGTTACATGGAATCCAAAGTTCCAAACCACTTCAAAATCGTTTTAATTCATGCAAGTTAGTGTAAAGAAAGAAGAGAACCTTGTTATTCTGAAATTTTCCTCCAGCACCATTCGCTCCATAGTTGGTTGTATTATATGGTCCTGGTCGACCAGGAGGAGCAAAATATCCATATGCAGAACCAGAGAAATTAACACCTGAAAGTTCAGATAGAGGAAACATTACAAATTTACCTCCCTGCAGGGCCTGCACCAAGCTTACTAAGAACGAGACACGATTGTCCAATTTCTATAATATTGTTATCAGTAATCATGTAAACCAAAACTTCACTGCTTCTGGTGTCTTTTCACATTATGTAGGAAGCCTTAAGAGAGATTAAAACAACTGTAAATGTAAGCAAATTACGGGGGAAAATGGTTTACAGTCTAGTTTGGTGAATAGCTAGGCTAATAAGTTCAGTTGTTTTTAAATTTCATTCCTATTGAGAAATATATATATATATATATATATATATATATATATATATATACAACTTTTTATTTTAAAATGGAAGATTGGTAGGGGAGAAATGAAAAGGAAAAAGGTATAGCACAAAAAACTGTCAATAAATGACATTGCATATAGATTGTTTAATTATTTTTAGTATAGATAAAGCACAAGGTTCTTTTCGCTTTTCCTTTTGTTTAGATATATCCAATAAATATTGAACCATAAAATACGAAATTGTCCAAATGAGGGTCATGTAGTTCAGGGGTTGCAACAACTTACTAAGAGAACCTTAAGTAATCTAGAAGTTACGACATTTAGTAGTTCTTTTAATAGGTTACTGTTAAACTTGCCTACAAATATTCATGAGCTTATTTTTCCGAACACATGATACTAGAAAGTTTTGTCGCGTAAGCACCACAACGTCATAAATGGGATGTGAATGAGCAAACACATTTTGCGGGTACCAAGTCAAGCCATAGTAATTTTCTGTGCTCAGATATTTCTTTTGATATTTGGAAGTTTCAAAGAATTAAGAATTCATAAAAGTTGGAATTAAGAAATCTTTAGTATATAGGAAAAGAGTAGTTAAAAATTCAAACTGTAAAAGTATTTTAAATTTGTGCTCAATAATACCTAAGTTTTCTCTACCGTTGAGAACTTGGGATATTTAACTTTTTTTGAAAATTGGGATATATAATTTGCATTCGAGCTCTACAGGAAGTTTTAAACTTTTAATAGAATTCTGCTGCGACACAAATAGATATATATATATATATATGCCTTTTTTTTAGATTGTGATGAAAATTTTACTAAACAATACAATTTTGGCTGAACAATTCTCTCATCTTATAGACGTTAAGAGACGAAAACTACACCACAGTTAAACGATTCCATCGTACTCGATACTCGAACCGTTATTATCTTTATGTTAAACTAAACATGATTTCATTAGCGCATCTTCGTAGGTAAATGTCGAAGTAGAGGATGCAGTACCAGTAATGGAGGGAATAGGATTTTGTAAAATATACATGCATATATAGAGAACACATACCTGCATATGAAAAAGGTGCATGGATAGATTGTGGGTAATTAGCATCTTCTGCTAGCTTTGATACAATCAAAGAGATTGCCCGCATTTGCTCATCCAGAGACCCAGTCAGTGTCACTAGCCTATCATTCAACCCAACAAAATTCTGATCCTGAGGGGATATCTTAATGCCAGCTCGGGAATCTTCGATAAATGACCTGCCCAAAAAATGGTTTGATATTAATAGTCCATAATTTAGTTTACTTATCAGTAAGGTTCTAACTGAAACTGAACGATTAATACAGCAAATACCACTTTGAGGCAGAGAAAATAAACCGACAATTTACACGTTGTTAGGCAATATCAAGTTCCTATTTCTCATGTCAGGGTTGACTCACACTCACATGTGATGAGTGGGATCGGCCAGACACCAAATTCAGGTTGTCATCCACAGTTTCAACAACATTCGTATGTTACCCCTAAAATCTGAAGGAATTCATATTTTGCATTTTGCCCCTACATTGAAGCTTAAGCAGCATCGGTTGACAATTAAACAAGAATTCTGTTTGATTCTTTCAAGAAAATAATTCTATTAAAAAAATCAAGTAAGCGACCAAATGAATGGCAAAAAGACTAAGTTTAATACTAATCTCCAAAATCTTAGGGTAAAGATATTCAGCTGGTTAATGCTTTCTGACAAAGGATTCCTTTTGTGGCGAGACATCACTTAAGAAGGGGGTTTCCTGAATGGTGACTAGGAAGAGAAAACAATCCATAACCAAAAGAGAACTAAGAAAACATATAACATATTTATCTTTTTCAGCATATTTAGTTTTAATAAGTACCTTTTCTGCACAAATAACAGAGTTTTTTATGAATATGTCACGTAAGCCTTTCGGGAAATTCACAAGTGAAATAACATGGTTAGAACTTTATTACTTTATTGTAGCTCCTTCTTTGCCAATTATGCCACCACAAGATCTGTTTGGAACAATGAGCCTCACTTTTGTTCTAGCATCCACATCTTCCTCTTCTTCAGCTTGAACCTGGTCAATGCAACAACCAAAAGTTCATCATAATAGCAACAAACAAATGAAACATAACTACATAAGTACAGTAATAGTGGTTAGTGTGAGAATAGTCTCACGTGGGAGAAGGGGTATCTAGCAACCAAGAATGTTATGTATAGGTCCTCTCCACTCATTGTTAATTGGTTTTGAGTTGGATGACCACAAACTTAACATGGTATCAGAGTTAGGCCCACACGTGCTCCACGTCACCCGAAAAGCAAAAAAAAGAACACGTGCTAGGCTCAAAGAATGCCACACGTCAGGGGGCGTGATTGAATAGTCCCACATGAGATAAGGGTATCTAGCAATCAAGAATATAATGTATAGGTCCTCTCCACTCATTGCCAATCGGTTGAGTTGGATGACCACAAACTTAACAGTTAGACCACAAAGCTTACCTCGCTGAGTAATTTGGCAAGAATAAGTTCCATTGCCTTCAATATTTCATCAGTTCCTCCTGACACCATGATTATCCTATCGGATGTTCCTGGAAAGTATTCCTGACTACGAGAAAGTTGAATCCTTGCTCCCGAATCTGATTGGAATTCGGTAATTGTGGAGCCCCCCTTTCCAATAACTGAACCAGCAGCCGAATTGGATACGAGGAATCTAACATAGAACGGCTTCTCTTTGTCATCTGAAAAACCCAAGCATCGTCATTAAAGAAACGAAAAACTATAGGAATGCTAGCATGCACGAGATAGACATTCCCAAGAATGGCCAAATCGAAACTGATTGTAAAAAAACGCAAACAACGGAGTTCACCGGCCATAAAGACACAAATCCCAACTTAACACATAAAGAAATTACTCTATGAATGAAAATTTTCAGTACCCCCCTAAACTGGTACGAATTCAGCCACAAGGAATTACCCTTAACACATAAAAAATCGTGATTGCCTCTCAATTTATTACTAGTAGAATCAAAACCTAAGGTAATTTCAAACTAATCTATTTCTCATTCTACCTAGTGTTTTAGATCTAAACCTTACAAATTTAGAGTATTCACATAAGAACAAAATTTACAAAAAATTTAAGTCCATAAATGATTAAAGTATGAAAATATGACATATTTAAAATTAGGTTTTGATAAAACTTAACAAATTTTATTTCCATTTTGAGCTAAACCAAGTTAGACAGATCTCAATTAAAGAGAGGCAAAATGATTAAATTGTATAAAAAGTGAATTCATTATTACCTGATGCGGGGTATTTATTGGGACCAGATCGCCTTGGTGGAGCCTCTGGAGATGATACATATGATGATGAATCAGGCGAATCCATTATTTGCTTTCGTATTCAGTGGATCAAAAGACCAACAAGATAGCGAAGATTAGAGAGAGAAAGTCACAAAGCTTGCATTCGAGTTGAGAAGAAGAAGAAGAAGAAGGGATGATAAATAATAGGTGATAAGTCTTCACTTTCTCTCTCTAAAACTTTTTCTCTCTCTTACCTTCAAACAGTATTTGTCCGCTCTGTACAGCCAACTTGTTTTATTTTGGTTTACGGTGAGAGAGAGAGAGAGAGAGAGGGGAAAGAGTGGACCTTTGTGGTCGTATTGCCGCGGGAAGCTGTGAGGAGATTGGGGACTTCATTTAAAATATTGAATTTTCTTTTCAGATGTTTTACAAGTCCTTCACTTGTAGTTTCAGTTTTTTAACCCTCCTCATCTGCAATAGAATTATTATTTAGCCCTAATTTTGCACCCAGTATTTCATTAGAAAACATCAACTCATCAAGTGGGTCTCGTGATTTCGTGCAACTATCTTTGGAGTACGCGTATTTCAAGTACTTTGTCTTCAACGTGTTAAAGCATTGTGGTACGGATAATACATGGAGATATAATTTTAAATAGTTTGACCATTGGTCCAGTACCTCATTTTAAATTTATTTTATTGCAAAAATTGCAGATCTATATACTTTCTATTAGTTTTACAAGTATAATTTTGCGAGAAGACTGAGTTAAAATCTAAAACCACATTAGGAGATGTACCGTTTTTTTTAATTTTCGTCTACCCAAATTCAAAGTACGAGATGCGCGGACGGATAATATTGGTAGATGTAGTGGCTGGCGAAATCACATAATTTGTTACTCTAATAATCAAATTAGGTCATGGAAAAAAATATTAGATCATGAAGAAATGAAGATCAATTGTTTATAGAACGTGCATCCTTTCACTCCATATAGACGCGCTAGAGATATCTTAATGTGTATATGAAATGCACAATGAATTAAGTGATGGAGTAGTGCTGTCCTTTCCCTGTTTCCTTTTTATAGTCTCCGTTAGTTGAAGATATTGTGACAGCTAAGTTTTGCTGTTGATTTGTGGTTCAAGGGAAAGACTTTGCTTAATCATTTGAAGAAATGCATTAAAGAAAGATCAAAGAGTTGAAAGTATTGAACTAAACAGTAGGTAGTGTTAGAAGATAGCCTCAAACTGTAATTGAACCATTAGCTAAAAACTTCAAGAGCAATTAGATTTTGTTTTACCCAAGCTCAAATTTCAACTGATAATCTGTTGTTTGCAAAAAGTTCAAGCTGGGAGCATGAAAACTAGGCAGACCACTCCTTGAGATACAGGAAGCAGCTATTGCTCAGTAGTTTTGGTAACCACCATGTGAAGCTGTTAACCTCCACCGTTCACGATTAAGACAGCAAGATGGTTCCCATGGAAGTCGAAATCCCCTGAGGCCCCTGACCTGCACCCATCATTCCAGTCCGCGACCTCCACCCATTATTCAGAGCCCGCGACCTGCACCCATTGTTCGAGGCGAAGGACGAGCCGCGACGAGTAAGAGAGCTAAGTGCTGGCTGCTGAGACAGCTAGATGGTTCCCATGGAAGTCGAAATCCCCTGAGGCCCATGACCTGCACCCATCATTCAAGCCCGCGACCTCAACCCATTATTCAGAGTCCGCGACCTGCACCCATTATTCGAGGCGAACGACAAGCCGTGACGAGTAAGAGAGCTAAGTGCTGCTGCTAAGACAGCAAGATGGTTCCCATGGAAGTCGAAATCCCGAGGCCCATGACCTGCACCCATTATTTGAGCTCATGACCTGCACTCATTGTTCGAGCCCGCAACCTGCACATATCATTCAAGACGAACGACGAGCCGTGACGAGTAAGAGAGCTAAGTGCTGGCTGCTAAGACAGCAAGATGGTTCCCATGGAAGTCCAAATCCCGAAGCCCATGACCTGCACCCATTATTTGAGCCCATGACCTGCACCCATTGTTGGAGCCCGCAACCTGCACTTATCATTCAAGACGAACGACGAGTCGCGGCGAGTAAGAGAGCTAGGTGCTGGGTGTGCACCGTTTGGCATGTGAGCCCTGGCAGAAAAATCGGTGCAGATCTTGGCTTAGTAGCAAATATTCAAATGAGAGTTTCTCCAAGTGTAGATTTTTCAATGGATTCCTATGAAAACTTCACTGATCACATGGGCAGTGCCAAGGAACCCCATTCTTACTAATGGAGTAATGGTATTCTTTGAAGTAGAGCCTTTATGAGCAGCAACTATTTGCAGCCTACTCGAATAGATGGAGAAACCTCTCAACCCATATCTTGATTCATCCTATGGCGATTCCATCTACAGTTCTTATTCATCGAACGTGTCGACTTTCAGTAAGTGGGAAACAACAGAATTTTGGGATACTTAGAAAACCTGTATAAACTATTGGAGTAGAGGCTCTAGTGTTCATATGGGAAGAAATCATTAGTCACAATAGTACAGAGACATCAAGATCCATATAATTTTGGCCTGATTTCATTCCTTAAATTCTTCTATCATATTTAGTTCTAAGTAATTCTTATATGCCCTTCTACAAGCTAGATTGGAAATCAATAAATCACTGTCAAAAGAACATAAATGAACCAGAAAATTCTCTAAGCAGATTCATTACATGGCTTGAAGGCACTGGTTTATGTGAAACTTAAATTGACTATATTATGATGTGGAAATCAAGCTTAAGCCTACAAAATTGAACTAACTTATTACCCAAATCAATTCAAGTCAGATTATCCCCAAATTCAGCTAATAAAGATTAGAAATTGAAATCATTCAAATCACACGAAAGGGTAGATCGATGAAGATATAGAAGAATTAATATCACCAAAAAGATCATTCATTCAAATCTCAATGATAATACAAGGTGATTTTGAGATTAGCATATACTACTAGAACTACTTTACATACAGTAAAAAAAACCTAATTAGCAACTACCCAACTTACTTGAAAATAACAAAAGCAGAAAGATTAGAAAACCCTAACATTCGAAAGACTGAAAATTTTGAAACCCTAAGAACTAGTGAACTTAGTGACGGCCTTAGTTCCTTCAGAAACAGCATGTTTAGCAAGTTCACCAGGTAAAACCAAACGAACAGCAGTTTGAATCTCTCGTGAAGTAATGGTAGGTTTCTTGTTATACCTAGCAAGTCTTGAAGATTCTTGAGCTAATTTCTCAAATATATCATTAATGAAACTGTTCATAATTCCCATAGCTTTACTTGAAATTCCAATATCAGGATGAACTTGTTTCAGGACTTTGAAGATATAGATCTTGTAAGTTTCAACGCTCTTCTTTGTTC
>BEHA01050295.1:1252613-1279026 GCA_002897215.1 Eschscholzia californica subsp. californica | reverse complement strand
TCCGTAGTTCCATAAATATAATGACCCTCAGAATGCTACCAACAGAAAAAAAAAGCTTTGATGAGGGCCAATGTTAAGTTGCCAACTTTGTTATGTACCTCTACATCAAGGGTTCAACCATTCAAGAACCACCTCAAACCTATTACCAACACTATCAAGAGTTCAAATAATTGAGACTTCCCAAATAGGCCTTCTTTTTTTGTTGAGGGTCCCAAATAGGATAGTTCAAATCATTGAGACTTCCCAAATAGGCCCTTTTTTTTTTGTTGAGGGTACCAAATTGGCCCTTGAATACATAAGAAAAAAATCACGGAATTTGGATTGGACCTAGAATACAAAATGGTTACTGAAAAAAGATTGAAGAAATTAGAAAATTTATTGAAGATTTTGGGAAAATTGGAGTGAGAAATAAATTAAGAAACTGAAGTAGAGTGCTAATTGTCGTTAGTCAAGAGGCCTCCCGTTGAGTACGCACCACATTAAAAAGCAACTCTGGGAAAGAGGGTCCTAACAACTTTGAGAAAGAGGGTCCTGGAACGTATCACCTTTATAAAGGATGAGATGGAGTCAGTTAAGAAGTTAGGCCATGTTTGAAGCGCGGGAATGGAATGTGATTCCTGCGAATCACATTCCCGTAACGTGATTTCTGGGAATTAGATTACTGTAGTTTGATGTTTGGTTTGACCAGGAATGGAAATTTGATTCCTGACATATTCCTAATTAGGTGTTTGATTCGTATAGGTATAGGAATGTAAATATTTGTAAAAGTTCACTTTCCCCCCCCCCCCTTAAACTACATAAAATACAAGTCAATTTTTTTTTTTTTAGCATAAAATATATACATTAACTTTGTAATATATTAAAACTCGTATTATTTTTTCAAATTTGTAGGTATGAAATAATAACACGATACATCAAAGGGTCAGAATTTAAAGATAATAAATAAATATTTTAATAAGAATTTATCTAAAATAAAATTTTGTTTATAAACTTAAATAGAAATTTATCAAAAATTAAATTTTGTTCATAAACATAAATAGTATTTGTTAATACAAAATCCTACAAAAAAATAAATTTGGTAATTCAATATTTTGTTAAAGATATATTTGTCAATAAATATTAATATATGTGATTCCGGGGAAATGGGAATCACAAACCCACCTCCCCTCTGGGTTTGCTATTACCCCTCTTTGAGGGAATCACATTCTCGGACCCACACCATTCTCGCAAGCCAAACAATGATCTGGAATGTGATTTCCGGGAATTACATTCCATTCCCACGCTAATCTTGCGCGCCAAACATGACCTAATTAGTGTTGTTGAATGTCATGGTCATTATAAGCTTCCATTAACTTTTCTTTTTGATGAATAAACTTAAATTAAAGCAACAAAGCATTACAAGGTCTCTAGGGTAAACCGGAAATAAAAGAAGGTACAATATTCCAAATATTCCTATGTCCATTTCTACGATCCCATTTCGCGAGATCTAGCCAATTAACTTTTGGCATCTCTTAACCCTAAAAGGAATGAGGCAGCTGGTTGGGTAAAACTTTCATTCCATCACTTCCCTTCATCTCCATTTTCTATGAGAATACAGTAGAGAGAAAGAAATTTGAGCGGGATTTTCTAACAGAGAGGTGATATTCGGATGGGATTTGGTATGTGTTAAAGATTTTGATAAAGATAGTAAAAGAGATCGGAGTGAGATATGTTTGGAGATAAATATCAAAGATAGATCTGACTGATGATACTTTGGAGATCTCTTGAGAAAGGAAAATCCAATTCTTTCTTTCTTTCATCTCTATCTGTTGGTGTTTACAGTAGAGAGAGAAAAAGGTTCAAAATATATTTTAGAAGAGGGTATTCATATCTCTCCCTCTCTCTCTCTTGTTGAAATTATCACCATCAAACTCTCCTTCATCTTCTAGAAGGTTCTTTCTAGAGAATTCTTTCTCTAGAATTATCCTTAACTATAAAAATATCTAGTATCTAGATTATTATTTTATTAGTGTATTCTAGAAAACTACTTCTAGAATAATGGTTCTACAACTTTCTAGAGAAGCTTCTAGAAAGTATCTTACATACTCTAGAAATATCCTAGGACTAGTATAAATACCTATGTAACCCTTCTCATTTGATCACCACAAGATCAAGCAACTTGAGAGGTTGTGTATAAGTGAGAGTATATAAAGAGTGAGTGTGGGTGTAGTTAAAAAGAGTGTTTGAGTTGTGAGTCATAAGTCTATAAACCAAAGTGTTTGTAATTATCTTTGAGAAATAAAAGTATACATTTCAAAGATAAAGTTCTCATCTCAAAGACATTATTTTCAACATCTCTCAAAATTCAAACAGGAAACAAAAGAACAAAGATGGAAATGAGAGTTGGCTGGAGATTGATCAAGAGAGAATACTCTCTGATGTATTCACAGAGAAGGATCGATTGAAGATTATTTCGGTTTGAATGGAATATTTTATAGAAGATTCGATTGATTGGGAGGCAAGGAGGTCGGCTGTTTTTGGTTGCTTCCTCTCGGTTATAAAACTGAACAGGGAGCAAGAGAGGGAGGTATCTCGGTTTTGGGGACTTAAACAAGGGTTTGGTTTTGTATACTTGATCCTCCTCTCTGGTCTTCAAGAATATCTATAGAAAGAGAGAGAGAGAGAGGTAGAAAAATACTTGAATAGAAATAAACAAAGGAAACCAGAGAGCATTGATTTCATCAAGCTTTGTTCATCATCATCTTCTTATCCTTCTTCTTCTGTTTGTTTCTTTACTGTTTGTGAGAGAGAGAGAGAAACAGAGAGTGATAGAAAGAGAGAAAAGAAAGAGATTTTGTAGAGAGGAAGAGAAATTTGTAACAAAGAGTTGAAAACAGAGAGAGAGAGAGATTCAGTTTTTGAAAATAAATAATATTCTTCATTTTGTTTTCGATTTTCCTTTTATGTTCTGTTTTCTTGGTGAGAGAGAGATAGAATATGTAAAGATAAAGAGATTACAGAGAATTATAGTAGAAAGAGAGAGAGAAACAGAGAACTTAGAAAGAAAATACAGTGGGAAAATAATTTTCTCGCATAGAATTCAATTCCGAGAAGACGAGAAAATCATTTTCCCTTAAGGCGCGTTTGGCAGATTCTCTGAAAAATAGAGGAAATCGTTTCCAGCAAGATAAAAGTTATGTTTTCTCCTCCCTTTGCTTCTTACTTTATTTTCTGATTTTTATCATAATTTCCATGAGTACTTAACTCTTCTATATAGGGTTTTAGATGAAGTTCATCATAATCATTTTCTCGTTACAATTTATTAATAAGTTTAACTGTTTTTAATGATAAAATCTTCCGGGTTTTTAGACCGTTCATTGACTAGAATCTGAGTTATATAAAGAATTCGCTAATTAAATCCAAATAAATTGTCGTTAGAATTGTTAAGAGAACGGATTCAGAAAACCCTAGGCTCTCCGCCATTTGAGTTCCTTGTATCATTTTTATTTATTTTCATTTTCGTAATTTTGTTTTAATATTTTATTCATTTCAAAACCAAAACCAAATCATTTTATTCCAAAATCTTATTACTTCCTAGTTTTAGAATAAGTTTAACTAGTCTCCGAGGAACGAACCGGTCTTACCGGATTTATTACTTCACGCCAGTATACTTGCGGGTGGTGACCTATTTAGGGTAACTTTCTAGGCCCATCATCGGTCTATCCTCTTGATTTGCCTGTATATTTATGCTTAGAATGGAGCTTCCATTAACTTAATATGGCCATATGGTCCTGTATGCCTTTCATTTCTTTTTATTTTACTCTTCTATGTACCTGCATGAGTTTGTCTTTCATTACGGATTTTGTTCATTGAATTATTTTTCCAGTCGTCTATGGTTTGTGGGCATGTTTTTATCAAAAACTTCAAAAACCGGATGCCATATATTGTATCTCTTTTTCTAATGTTATTTTGTACCGAAACTTTGAGATATACACAAAAACACATTAGATAAAGCAATATCTTCATATGTGGAAAAAGAAAGAACATCTAGAGCTATATTTTTGTTTATACTTGATATGTTTTTAAAGTGGACTAGGTTTCCGCCGCGTCCTACGGACGCGACATATCCCTCTTGGCTTCGCCGGTAAATTAAATTTTATGTGAAGGAAGAACATATAAAAAATCACTAACAAGACAGATTTAATAAAAAAAATTGGGATATTT
Source organism: Eschscholzia californica subsp. californica (assembly GCA_002897215.1). Lineage (NCBI taxonomy): Eukaryota > Viridiplantae > Streptophyta > Magnoliopsida > Ranunculales > Papaveraceae > Eschscholzia > Eschscholzia californica. The sequence continues at coordinate 1,274,823 of BEHA01050295.1, read as the reverse complement.
CTTTTGTTGTGTTTTTTTAATAAAAATTCTTTGTTGTTGAGAGAGAGAAAGCATTGTGTAGAGAAAGAATTTGGAGAGGAAATGAGAGAATTTCAATTTTAAGTCAATTAGTTAGGTGGTTGAGAGAGAAATTAGGAAAATGTGGGGGAGTGGGTTAGTTATTTTGATCTCTCATTTTCTACTGTAAAGTTGGTAGTTTCTAAGATTTAATGCGTGGGGGAAAAATTAGGGAGTGAAATATGTGCGTAGTAATTTTCTAACCAATTTTGACTGATTTACATAGATACCCTTCTCTTTTTTTTAGTCTATTTACATAAAAGATTTTATATCATCCGTCGGATTTGTTCCCAACCAAATCTCTAAAATAAAATGGACGGTCAGACTTATCCCATGGACAACCGACTGAGCTGTTTTAATATAATAGATAGATCTGGATAAGTTAAAATGTGAAGAGAAGAAGATGAATATGTTAAATTAAAAGTACGTATGTATTTGCAGAGAAATTGTAGAGAAGTTGGATATGCTGTAAAGAGAAAGAGTTAAAATTTGTAGCATAAATGAAGAGAGAAGACTCTTAGTGAAAGCTGCAAAAGAGAACGAGCTAAAATAAAATTAAGTATAGTTAAAGATAAAAGGATGAGACTTGGTAAAATCTAGAAAAAAAGAAAGTTAAAATAACATGGGGTAAAATCAAAGTTAACGAGAAAAAACTAGGTGAAAACAGAGACAGGTTAAAGATAAGATTGGGTTGAGTTAAAATTGATGGGATAACACTTACTGAAAGCTCCAAAAAAAGATGGGTTAACAAATAAGATTGGGTAGACTTCCAGTTGACGGGACAAGACTTGGTGAAAACTGTACAAAAATGGGTTAAACATAAGATTCAACAGAAACTCGGTTATAAATAGTCTTCCCTACTAAATTTTTGTCACAACAATCATACACTCTTACCACATTTGTATAACAACAATGAAATATAGTGTAGACACAACTCATGATCCCAGAAGAACTTGAAGAACAATTTGATGGTGGTGGAACCAGAATTTTTTGTTTGCAGGCTGAACAATTCTAATCATATATTATTAACTTGAAAAATTTCTATAGCAGCTTCAAAAAAATTAACACATAAAAATATCAATGTAAGTTATAAAAAATTCTGGATTGCATCACAATCTAATAGTACAACCACATTGGATTGCTCCACCTCATTCGTCTGAATGGCAGAATTTTTGAAAAATGTTGACATTGCCCCACGAGTGCAAATGTTTATTTGGAGGTTATTGAATGATGCAAATGTTTATTTGAAGCTTTAAGATTCAATAAAATTGAGCCGAAGATATGCTCAATGTGTTGTGGGGTTATGACTTCTTCTATTGTTCTAAGCGGAATCTCAGACATCTAATATCTAACACTAGTATTCCCACGATCTCATGCATAAGCTAATAATGATGAACTAAGAAAACTAGTTGCATACCTTTATCGCTAGTTTTCTCTCGAACCTTTCCAATCGCTATTGAGAAGACCAAAAACTCTAATTGTAGCTCCTCTACTTGGGACACCGAGCAATCACCTTGATCTCCCACCTTGTTGCTAGCTAGAACACCAATGGTGGTTAGATGAAGAACACCTTCTTCTTTGACTAGATAGATAGTTGGGAATCAACTCACTTTCTCTTCTCTACTTGATGTGGTAGAGTAAGAAAGCTTAATGAGAAATTCCACACCTTATTCAAGTACCAAAGAGACATTATATAGAGTTCTAAGTTAGAGTCAAACCCTAATTAGATTCCTAAAATGCTCTTTCGAATAAGATTAAAGAAATAGTGAAAAATAAAAACTAGTTATTTTTCTTCTTTTCCTTATTATGGCCGCCTCACTTAAGGTAATATGACCTGATCTGCCCGGCCGCGTTGTGGCTGCCCTTATCTCATGGTCGGCCACCTTCTTGGGCCCAAATCATCCCTTTGGTGTGCCAACCCAAAATCTCTTCTTTCCGGTCTTTTGTACTATCTTTGCGTATCTTTTAGGCCTATGAGTATTATCCATATCTTCCAATCAAGTTGACAATCTTTGTGTAACCCGTTGTAAGATCAAGACGAAGTTAGCCGCGAATCGCTTTGCGATCGACGATCGTAGTTGGTTTCTAGCTAAACATTACGATCCCTAAATCATCCAGACTTAATGATTTTCTCATCAATTGTCTTATCTGACAAATTGCTCGCATTGCATCCTTGATCGAAGGACATCTCCTTCATGTGTAACGACAAGGAGTTAGATACGAACCACCTATTCAACGATTGCCAATTTGCAAAAGAAGTTTGGTTTTGCTCCCCACTAGGCGTCCGAATCAATCCATCACAAACAATATTTGAAATACTTAAAAGATGGATCACAACAAAGGCTGATGATGAAGGGTTTCATATGAGTTGCTATATACTCTGGTATATGTGGCAGGCTAGGAATAAATTGGTATTTGAAAACAGATCTGATAGTATGAAGGTTATAAGTAATGCTATTATTATGTGGACAGATTTCAAAGAAAATGGTAATTCACATGATAGTCAAACATGGGGTTCAATACAAGATCAACATCAAGTTACTACATGGTTACCTCCCTCTCCAGGGTACCACAAGATAAATGGCGACGTTAGAAAATGACGATAGGGCTTCAGCTGCAATAGTCAGAAACACTAATGGAGAGTTTTGGCAGCGAGTTCTGACTATTATATTGCTGAAAATTCAATTATTACAGAAGCAAGTGCAGTTCTTTTGGGTGTGAAACTAGCAATCGAATTAAATCTTAACAAAGTGATCATCCAGGGAGATGCAATCACCGTTATTCGGGCGTGCAATACCAATGATGGTCACATCCCATGGAGAATCAGGAATATAATATCAGTGATCATGAATGAAAAGAAAAGGTTGGAGAGGGTTGAATTTCGATACACCTCGCGTACAACAAACAAAGTTGCTCATACGTTAGTCTCCCAAGCTTTGGAACTCAATATTAGTAACCAATGGAGTTGTCATGAAACAACACCTAACATTGTTATTTTGCTAATTTCCGAGCAGAACCATATTGTAACCTCAAACTTATTTGAATAAATTTAGGCGTGAGCCTCTTTCATAAAAAAAAGAAAAGAAAATGTCAATAAAAATAGGAGTGAGCAAAAGTAGATTGAATCGGTCGAATCAAACTACACCATTAAAATCGTGTTTTTTTTTCCAAATCAAATCGATCTCTATTAATTTGGTTTAACTCGTCTTGAGCATTTTGAAACTTCTAAAACCACATTGACCGATTTCATATCATAAACTAGTATAAAAGTTGTTACTTATTCCTTAACACTTCTACATAATGAAAATATTAGAATTTTATCGTAAAGTTGAGGGATTATCTTTTTTACAATTAAATAATTTTTGTAAATAGGTATTGAGATAAGAGTGTATAATAAACAATTTGGTAAACTTCATGTGTACATCATACAGACTTGAATAAAGCAAAACCAAACTACACCAGACTTAATAATGTGATCGGCAACCAACAGATGTTCACCCATAGACTTAGTAATGTGATTCTTACGTATTGAAATAATAAGATACACTCCGATAAAAAAACATACAACAAACACAAACATACAAGGCTTCATTATTATTAATGTTTACCAGTAAAACATGCCTCGATTTTCATATAATTACTTGCTAAAAAGGGAAAGAGAAACAAACTCTAAAGGATCCTAAACATGAACATTGCTGGAACACTCATGTATACGTAGAGTCAAAGAAATTGAAAAATGCCAAAGGATGGAAGTTGCCCTATAGGAGAAAACCCCCTTAATCATAAGAAACCGATTCCAGTGTGACTTCTGATCAGCTCCAAACTATATCCTTCCTCATCTCCTATATATTGGAAGCAAATATAGTTAACAAACTGATCATACACCACCGCCTGTTCACCAACGACGACGAACCTAACACCACCAGCACCCCACCACGCCTTTGGGTTGCGGTGGGGCACGTGATTATAAGCCAGAAGTCGGTCGATGAATCTTTATCGTTACATGGTGACGATGGAGATGGTGTAGAAAGAGGGTGAATGAAGAAGTAATGTTAGGTTATTATATAGGACTAAGTGTTTATGTTGGTATGTGAAGGTCATGAAAAGTGTGGGGTGACTCAAATTGAAAGAATATTGTTTTTCTTTGTTTGCTTTTTGGTTAAAGCAAAAGTTGATAGGTGAAAGGCCGGATCTTCCAGGGTATATGCGGCTATTGCTTCTAAGGGTCTTTAACTTTCACTTCCTTCATCATAACCACACAATAAGCACTCTAAGTCTCTAATAACTTCCTCATGTCAAGCAAAATCTCCACCTTTGGATTTCCGTGAGATATCTATTGGTGGTTATCTCGAGGAATATCCATGAGTTGGATCTGAGAATGACGAGCATCGATGTCATGAGGGTTGTGCCATCGACAATAGTCTTCAATTTTGTAGTGGGTACAATCACTTTGTTACTTTTGTACTAATGTTAATCACGAAGCAGTGCGTATAATTTTTGTGCATACGACTTTCTCGTACTCTAGCGTGACTTTTTGGTGTATTAAGATTAGTTAGAGAAATATAATACCTAAATGACACTCAATCTATAAAGAAAGCAATGTTTCTCCTAAAAGATGGTAAATAGAAAGAGTTCGTTCTGGAAGTTAAATCCTAATTGGAAAGAACGTAATAAAGTTATTTTTGAAACCTCAGAATAAAACATTCAAAGGGTTATCGTCAATATCAACAATGATCTGAGACAATTCGGACTCCAACGGTCCAACCTCATGAATCAACAAACACAACATTGCATCATAATCCAATAGTACAACCACACTGGATTGCTCGGCCTTATTCGTTTGTTAAGATAAATGTGGATGGAGCATGTTCCAATCAAAGAGCGCGTTGTGCTCTTGTTGCTCGTTCCTCGAATGGAGAATTTCTTGTCGGTCTATCATATCGACTTTTCTTCTCTACATCGGATATTGTTGAAGCCCAAGCCGTTTTAGTTGGAATATAACTATCTTTAAAGCATAACTTTTTGAAAGTTATAATCGAAAGAGATTCATGGACTCCCTGCTACATTAAGAGAACTATTTTGAATCACTTCAATTTATCTTTTTCCCTAGGACATGTAATAGGGTCGCCCGCGAATAGGCCGCTTTGGCCTTGAATGAGAATTTGTACCGAGAATGAGACTCCTCTAATATTCCAACATGTATTATTTCTTAGGTAACTTCAGATTATTAATAAAATTATAGTTTCTTGCGTTTTTAGAGTCAAGGTTATTATATAGGCCTTAATTTTTGTTTAATCTTCTTCTATTAATAATCACTATGCTTCTCCTAACTCGGATGTGGTCAATGTGTTGCATAGTGAAGTCATTATATAGCTCCTCTTTTTCTTATAAAAGTGTATGTAGTGGTATAATTCTTTTTGCAGTGACATCACATGTGACAACCAATCAGCCTTCAAAACAAGAAAGAACAACAAATCACATATTATGTCTTGAGTGATATCTTTATTGATTCATTCAAATCTGGCCATTTGCATTAACCATTGGTAGTGAAGGTATCAAGATTGCTAGCACATTTAAGGAACATTGGTTTAGTAAAAATAATGAAAAACAACTAAAAACCTTTACCCATTCTAGGTTTTAATATAAAACCAAACTCATTTTATATTGAGTTTGAGATGATTTATTTATTTTTATGAACTATAAAAGCTAAAATAAAGAAATGAAACCATTGGTCCATCTATTTTTAAGATGCTTGAGTGGTTCCTAATGTCGGATGATATCGTTTAGGGGCGCAATGTCTTAATTTGCTTACTCGTCGTATGGCACCGGGATAATATTATACCTACCATAGTAATAACGTTTTTACTTTTTACACCGGGATACTTTTTTTTTTACCACACATAAATTTAACAGAGAACTATAACCTTCTTACAAAAGTAAAAACAAATCCTATTCTTTGTAGTGAAAAAAAGAAAGAAAAAAGGATAGAGAACAAGAAAATCCACGTATTACTATGTTTTACTATGTAACCAAAATGGAATTTACAAAGATTCAGAGAGATAATATTTAACCTACTTTTGATGGGTTTAAAGTTAAACCAAAGATATGGTGTGAGATTTATTGAATAAAATTCATTAAAAACATGTCATATAAAAAAGCTTTTGTAGGTACATGGAAAATAATTAGTGATATACAAGTTGGAAGTGGTACTATATGGGGAAGCATTTCAAAGCATATTATTTGATACCACAACTATCACTTCCTTTCTTTTAAGGGTTTTTCGGTTGTGGTGGTTATCTAAACCCATCCACTACTCTCTAACCCCTATATCCCAAACAATTCCACACAACCATGGATATGTTTGAACTTTTTAAAGCATTTTCTTGAATAATCATCTCCCATTTACACACTTATGGGAGTAGCATCTTTATAGCATTAGAGAATCACATGAATTCTACTGTGCTTATGTTTGCACGATCGTTTTTTTTCCCCCTTTTTTCTTTTTATTACAGACAGATGTTTTCAATAGCCACAATACAGCAAATAGCCAAATATGGGTGTTTTCTAAAAACCATTTTATATATTAGTAAAGTTGGATAAATTTTGATAACTAAATGTTATACTATTTCCAAAATAGTTTTAACAAAGAAGTCAGGATGGCCGAGTGGTCTAAGGCGCCAGACTCAAGTTCTGGTCCTCTTACGAGGGCGTGGGTTCAAATCCCACTTCTGACATGTTTTTTAACTTTCCATATACTTCATTTATCCTTTTTCTAGCAGAAAATTTAAAGGCACTTCATATTATTCTTTTGCTTTAGTGAAGTCTTTTTTTACAATGCATGCTCATTAGACTTTATTTTATTATGAATGAAGTTAAAAATGAATTTACTCCAAAATAGCATCAAATCTCCTTCTAGCCTTCCTTTATAATATGCTAATTTATTTCAACCTAGGTTCTTTTCGTAGGAATTTGCAACTAGATGGTTGTCCCAGAAAAATCTTATCTCATTTGGGCTAAGCTAGTGGCAATTGGGACGCCTAAATGAAGGAAATGCTCTTTGGGTGTAGAGGAAATTCATCCATAGTTTGATTCCATAAGTTATAGTATTTTGGTATTTTATTTCCTGTTTAATTCTACCTTTTTGGGTACCGAAATGTTAAAGACACTTCAAATTATTTTTGTCTGATTTATCTCTCATCTTTAGTGATTTATTAATGTCTTTTAGACATTGCTCATTAGAGTTGTATCTTACTAGAAATGCTCTTATATTTTGATTGATAAAAACAATTTTATTTGTTATGTTGCCTACTTTTTCTAATTGTTTTTAATAATCAAAACACATTACAAATAGTCACATTGATCTTGAAGTTGAGTTGCATCGCTGTGTAAGGATATTTATTGCTTTCGGAGCATATTCTGGCTACAGCTGTCACCCTTTGATTTTTGTTAATGGTATATTTGCTAAAACTGAATACAATGGATGCAATTTTACGGTTCTTACAAAAAATGACAATGATGATTATGTTTGGGTGTGGACCAGCGCCTACACCGTAAAGTTACTCCTAAAACATATAATAATGTACTAAACATTGGGAAATATACCCGATGTTGCTTTCTAAAATTGCTCAATATAACCGTCTTACACTTTCTCTTAATGACGCATTACTGTTTCTTCTTGTCCATGCAGTTGTTGATGGAGAGTGACCAAAATCGGTTGTGGTTTTTCTGTAATTTGGAGAAAGCCATTGATAGTAGTGAATCTTTATATTATGTCTAATAGAGACCGTGACATCCTAAACGAGAACAAAAATATCTTAACATGAGGTTACAACCATGCCTATCGGGCACATAAAACTCTATCAAAATTTAAACTAAAAAAAGAAGTGGGAAGATTTATTCTCAAAATAATTCCGTAATAACAATGTGGGAATATTTTTTGTGTAAATCTGAAATTAATTTGTACATTAAGATATTGTTGGGTGAAGAAATTTTAAAGATATAAAACCCCTTCTTGCTGATTTCTATCTCCAACTCCCTATCAAAATCTGTTTCTCTTTCCAAGTCTTACACACTCTCTCATAACTCTTTCTCTACCAAAAGCATATGCACACCTCTTAAGGCTCTCTTTACCCTTACCAACCTCTTTCTAACTCTTTTTGGCTCTCTCATTTCCTCTCCATGATTCCATCTATAACTCTTTCCCTCTCTAGGAGAAATTCCAACCTCAGTTTGTCTTAGGCTCTAAAAATCATTTTTTTCACTCAAAATTTTCAGCCTTAGCTCAGTCTAAAAAATTCAGCTCAAACCTCAGTCTCTCTTAAGACCTTAAATTTAAATGTGAAATTTCCACCAATTAACTTAATAAGTTCGATTAAACAACATTGATTACAACTAATAATTGATTAAATTTTTTAACCTACTTAAATATGACTAAACAACAATAGAAAAATTAAAGATTTCTAGAAGGGATTTCTTGGGTCTCTTTTTCTGAATGTTGTCTCTCCCGGCATGTCTCCCATCCACTTGTCGTGACATCAAGATTCTGCTTACAATCTATAAACTTTTCCGGTGTGATTTTCTTTTATAAATTTGAAGTACTCTTTGTAACTGCAATAATCAAAATTGATTTTTAGTTTATGTTATGAAATCAAAGGATAGAAATAAAGGAATTAAAAGTAAGAAAAATTACCGGTCGTAGTCGTTCTCCCCGCTTTTTGAAACTGTACTATCCTCAAAGTAGAGATAAAGCTTTGACATTCAGAGTTTATCTCAATGAAACGAGATTTACAACTCTTGAGTGTGCGTTGATACTTTGCACTCGCATTATATTTATCCGTTATTTTTTGTCAAAATATTTTATATTTCTGATATTTTCCGACAACCACATCAAATGTGATTTTTAAATAAAAATTAGCAAGTAAAATATCTTCATTTGGTTTATACGGAATCCTTTTAGCTATCTTGATTGAAGTCGTGCCTTTTGCTCACAAGAATCATCAAAAGTTTCATCTACCGTCGAGGGAATGTGTGAAGATTCATCAAATATTTCATCATTCTCTAATTGAGGCGACGGGCAACTAAAAGATAACATTTCCATAAAACTTTGGCTAAAAATTTCGTTATCACTCATGGGATCCGTTGAAGAAGATTGAATGAGAAACTTAAACAAAAATTAGAAGAGATTGGAGAGAAAAAGTTGAAAGAGATACAGGTTGAATGAGGGATAGGGTGGGATGAGAGATTGAGTAGGTTCAACTCCCATTTTAGTCGTTAGATTTGCTCCAACGGCTAGGGATTGCCCCAACATGACCGTTGGGGCTGAGCCCTACCGGCTGGGGTTGGAGCTGGACTTGAAAATTCAAATTTTCAGCCCCAGCCACCCCAAGTTGGAGTTGCTCTAAGGGTTGCTATTTCTCTTTTTTACATGAGAGTGAGCAATCGTCGTGACATCTTCTTTCTTTGCGGATCGCTCGTCTTCTATTTTGATTATGTGTGTGGACTTGACAAAGACTTTCTCGGACTGGTCCGGCCAAGTCAAATAGGGATGGCATTTGCCTATGGTAAAATCCCATGATTTTTGGTCCTTTGGCTTTTCTTATTTGACTGGGCTGTTTCTCTAGCACCTACCCTAATATGAACTTCTTGAACAAGGCCCAAAAATTATAAAGGGAAATCCCAAGGGTCCCCTTTGTTATTTATTACTAGATATCACAGGCCCAATAAATGTGAAACTAAAAAACAATAAAAATACGCAAAAAAATAAGATAAAGAAGTGATAATGAAGAACGGCATATTCTTAGTGAACAATGGAAAACTATACTTTAATAGTATCTTTATAAAATTACCCCAGAATAATACACATTGGTAATGGTCGCTTAAATTGCTGAAGGATAGCTAGGAGATGTTCTTACACTAGAAAATCATTATGAGATACTTTTTTTTTTTTTTTTTTCTAATTGCCTGTGGATTTTGGATTTTTTTTGTTGTAAGCTGTGGATCTGAGTTAGACATAAGAAATCAGAGTGTTTGATACATACACATAATGTGACTAGTGAATATCTCAAGTGAATAATTTAACACCATTTTTTTGCGAGTTCAGAACTTCAATCCAAAGTGTTTGGCAACTCAAAGTAAATAAGTTTGGTAAACTACAGTTTTTAGGAAGGTTCTACGCTTCTACTCATCAAACCTCAATGGTGTGGTAGTTTGTTCGATTAAGGGACCTAGGTAATTTCCTACCCTAAATCCAGTAACATCTCATCTTCTCCTTAAAGTTATTATGGTTTGGTATATATCCATCACCCATTGATTTATTTAGCATTATTGACTCTTCATCTTCGAATCCCCATTCATTGGAGAGCTTGTGGTTTGATAGTATAGGTTTGATAGTATTGATAACGTGTGTGGCTCTAAAAAGCTGTTCTACGTGAACAAAAATGATAAAACGCTTCTCAAAGTTGGAGATATAGGAATACCTTGATGCAACAATCCTCGAGGATTCTCTGTTTTTAATCTTTCCTTCTCTTTGATAGAAAATCTTTCTCAAAAGATAGTACTTTGATCTTCCTTTTATATTTATACTTATTTAATCTTTTAGAGCATCTCCAAACGTCCAACCTCTATATTGGCATAAGAGCATCTCCAATGCAACACTCAATCTTAGAAACTCTGAATGTCACCTAGGATTTTTAGAGTTTTTTCTTAAAACTCCTCTCCAATGCAACACTCTAATTGGATCTCTAAGATGACGTGTCGAGGGTGAATAGAGATATCTCAAGAGGACACTCTATTTCTAGAGTGTCCTCTTGAGATATCTCTAATTATCCAACTCATCAATATTTGATTTTCAACCGATAGAAATCGAGTCTTCTATATTTTCTAAAATAACTAATTATTTATTGACAAAAATAACTATGCCACATAAGTAAATAAGATAAGTTTAGAGTTTTGCATTGGAGACAAAAAAAAAATTGAGGATCTCTATTAAGACCACCTAGGAGTGAGAATCTCAATTGGAACTTGACACATAGGATGAATAGAGATTTTTATGAGTTTTGCATTGGAGATGCTCTAATCTCTATATTTTCACTCCTTAAATAGAGTTTCACTCCAAACACAAAACACTATTCAAGTATCTATATTGGCATCTTTATTATTTTATTAGTTTTAAATTTATAACTTATTATTTTTATTACTTATAACTTCTAAAATTTGATAAATTAAATATAATTAATATAGATTATATATAAAAGCATTATATTAAAAAATACATATAATATTACAATGCGTACATTACTACAAATTACGAAAATATAAACTAATATTAAAAAATACATATAATATTATAGATATTACAATGCATACATTACTACAAATTACGAAAATATAACCTAATATTGTTACGTAACTACTCCCGTAAAATTATTTAGTACTCCGATAAGTCTCCACCTTCGCCTCCACTTCTAGATTCGCCTTCGTCTACACCTCCATACCCACCTTCGTCTACACCTCCATACCCACCTCCGTATCCACCACTTCCGTATCTACCAATTTGATGTCTACCAATTTGATGTCTACCAATTTGATGTCCACAACCTTCATACTCACCACTTCCGTATCGACCACTTCTATATGATCTTATTTATTATCTGATTTTGTATTTTGTTACGTATTTTATCTTACGTATTAATTATGGCCATTTATAATTATATAATTAATTAAATAGTATTATTAGTTTACTAGAATACAAAAGTAATAGGACACAAGTATCAATTCATAAAAGATATTAAGGACTTAAGTATAAATTATATGGCAGCTAAGGACCAAAAATCTATTATGTCATGTGAAGGCTCACTATTCACCATTCTCTACATTATAGAGAAGTAGAGGAGCCTTTGGAGCTCCAAAACCTCTATTTATGAAGAAATAGAGCACGTTTGGAGATGCTCTTAGGTGGAATCCATGGTTATTGAACTTAGGTTATTAAACGTATAAATAATGTAATAAGTACGCTGGGCTTTAGGCCTCTTTTATGTTGTTGTGCTTTAGGTCTCTTTCATTATAAATTCAACTTAAGCAGTTATCGTGTTTATCATTTCTTCATAATGTATTAATGTCTTGTAATAACTAAAGTAGATCACAGTCGACTTCTCAAAAAAAAAAAAAAAAGAAATAGAGGCGGAGAACGTGTTAGGTTGCTTCTATTACACCTGGCCCATTATTATATAAAAGCCCAAAAATCATTAAGGAAAGCCCAAATTGCTTCCTCCATGTTTGTAACCCTATCACTGTGTATAGTCAAATCAATGGAAAGCCGAAACGCCTTACTCAGTCATTTGTAACCCTAACATTATGTATTGTCAAATCAACATGCAGACCTATCTACCCCACCTGCCACATTAATGTAGTATTAAATTTGGATCTTTTTGTATTTCTTCAATATATACTCCCCGGTCTTCATCCTTTCATTTTCTCAGGAACTTTTTTGTAGTATTAACTTCCACTCAACTTAAACAGTTTCTTCAACAAAATCATGAAAACATGGAAACCAGAAGACCAGGTATTCTTGAATTACTTTTTCTTCTCTACTAATTTATTTTCAGCTCATCTTTTAATCACTTTAACTATTCTTTGATCTTAAAATGAATGGGGTCTTGCATTCCTCTTAATTTGATATGTTTGGATACAATATAGTTATAGATCTGCTTCAACACTTCTCCACTCAATTTATAATCATAAAGATATTGTTTAATCTTTTTTCATTCTTTATCATCTAACTATTGATTTTTATTTTTTTGCATGTTTAATTTCTCTCATTCAAACAGGATTGGCATGGAGAGGTTTTGAACGATATCTTCAAGCACTTTGTATGCGCCATTCTTTCTTATACTTGCATAAACTTTAAATCTTACTTCTAAGTTTTCACTGGATTTTGTTTTTTTCTAACCTTTTGTAGGGATTGTTAACCATAATGATTTACTCTCTCAAAACAAGTAAGTCTTCTTGTTCACCTCTTTGAATCACTTTTTTTTGTTGGATATTTATGAATTATTTGTTATTAGGTATACATTTGTGCCATCAACACAATGCAACTATTTTAACAAAAAAAAAAGAGGGAATGAACGAAAGCCCCAAAATAAGGGCCAGTCCAATCATAACCAAATATATAAAATAGGTCCAATGCGTGAGAACCCTTGTGGAAACCACCGTAATACCCTTGATTTTTTATCTAATTTACGAAAGATGCTGTTGAAATTCGTCCGGGACAGCGCAAAATTTTCTGAAATTTTCGTGCGTCATGAAGTTGATGTGACCGTTGCAGCGCCTTGTCCCATCTACCGTAAATTTCTCTCCCATGCCTATTCAGTTTAGCTTCTTTACTCCAAAACCTCTCTCCAAAACCGTTCCCTCTCTCAAAATTTACGAAATTAACTAAAAAATAAGGCCTCAATCCAAAGTCGGGAAATTTTTTTTAAGGAGGTCCTCTGTGTTAGATCCAAATTTGGACCAACCAAATGCCCTTACATTTTTAACAAATTTACGATTCGTGCCACTCAAAAATTACGAATCATGCCACTCAAAAATTACGAATTTTGCCACTCAAATTGCCCGGGAAACGCGAAAAATGACAAGATTGCTTGCAGAGTCTCTATTCAACAACTTGGGCAACGCGTTTATAAATGACAAGATTGGCACAGACAGCACAAGTCGACCAAACAGGACGATTTTTGAACTCCTCTGCTTGTATTCCTCTTCGACAGAAACTTTCAACCTCGCTGGCAAAATATTAAAGGTGGAGCCTCAGGATATTTCTGTGATTCTTTGCATGCCATTGAGAGGAGAGGTAACAGAGGTTTTTCCGACCACCAAAGTACTTAAGAAACCACAATTAGATTTTTGTGAAAAGTACTTCGGAAAGGTGCCTCCAAAAGTGACATGCATTAAAATAGCTAATGCACTGAGAAAGGCGGTTGGGGAAGAGGATGAGATTGATGCCATAAGGTTGATAATAATGTTTATTGCTGCGAATGTTTTATTTCCTTCAACAACAGGGTACTCGATTCCAACACTGATTCTGCTCTACCTGGAATCAATGGAAACAATTCACAGTTATGATTGGCCAGTGGTGGTGCACCAATACATGATAAACCACATGAATAAGCACCCGAACGACCCAATTAGATCTTCAGGCTGCCTACAAATCCTGCCTGTGAGTATGTTTAAGTTTATTTCAATTATATCTTAGAATTGAAGTGCCTTATTCAATTTACAAATGTGTGTCTTATTTAAAGCTATGGTTCTGTGAGCATACTCTATGCTATGAAAGAGAGGAGAGGTATAAAGATGAAATCCCAAGGATTGTAAGGTGGTCTCTGTTGAAAATAAATGAAACGTTTGACGAGAAGCTAGCCAGTCTGACATCTGAACAGGTATAAAATAACATTTACATACCAGTAAACTTACGGGTTTAATGTAAACTAACTTATGTACTTTAAACTCATTAGTTTAGTGGGAAATTATTGGTTTACTGAGAACTTATTGGTTTATCGATATGTTTTTACTTTACGTTAAGATATCCACTACACATGTTAATAAACGAAAATAATTATACGATATTATTCCTCATTCAGGTAAGTGAAGCTTTTGTTTTCCCCCTCAACGAAGAAGAAACCAAGTTCTTGCAAACATTAGAGACCAAGTCCAACGTAAGTGACTTGATTCTTGAGATTGACTAACTTAAGCTAAGAAATGACCAGCTGGAGCAAGAAAATGAAAAGCTTAGGAAAGAAAATGAAGAACTTCAGGCAGAACTGGCAGAAGCTATTGAAGAGAGGGACGATGCATTCAAAGGATATTCATATCTACTGGCAGAGGGAACGATTCCAGCAGCCACTTATGTTCGATCAGCGGAAGGCATTTTAGTGCATGTAATGGACCAGTACAACAACAGGAGGCTCAGGAGAAAGAGAAAAAAGAGGAGAAAGTAAAGGAAAAGGGTAAAGAGAGTAAAGAAGTTTCAGGAAAGGAAGTTTCAGAAAAAGAAGTTGCAGGAAAGGAAGATGCAGGAAAGGGAGGAAAAGAAAAAGAGAAGAAAGATAAGGGAAAGGGTAAAGCGAGTAATGAGGAAAATTCTGACAGTGGAGAAGAAGATACGGATGATGAAGAAGGTGAGGAAGAAGAGGCTGAAGAAGATGATGGTGAAGAAGATGATGATGAGAACAGTGAGGAAGATGAGTCAGAAGGCAGTAAAGAAGAAAAGGAAGAAGAAGATGAAGAGAGTGAGGAAGAACAGGATGAAGATGAGGAGACAAAGGATGAAAAAAAAGGACTAAAGCAAGGGTGCAAGCAAAGCTGCGAAAAAAGGCAAACTCTAATTTCAGATTAAGAATTTATTTTGGTTTAATCTAATATTGTTCTCTACATTTAGAATTGGGTTAGTTTCAAGTGTTTTTATTCTTATTCCAAAAATAGTAAACAATTGGCAAGTTTTAATTATTAATTCACATGGTTTTAGGGTATTGAAATTCTAATTAGCAGAATTAGATCCTCTATAGGAAACTTTTCCATTCATAGTAAATTATTATATGTCTCGGAAATGACTTAGTGTTGTTTACACTGAAGTTATATCAAACAATAGCGAGGAAAGCGATGAAAGCAAGGAAAGAGAGGAAAGCGACGAGGGAGATGCTGAGAGAAACCAAGGCAAACAATTATCTTAACCCACAATTTAGTACGTAACTTTACTAAATGGTCCTCAAAATCAAGTTTAAAATTCTTCTTTTATATCCATTTATAACAGAAATAAGTAAAGAGGATTCAGATGAAGAGGAGGTCCAAATAAATTTGTCAAGTGAGGAGGGGGGCTTGGTTGCAGATACAATGGAAAAAGAGATGCCAAAAGAAAGAGGTAACGTTCTGATATTAAGTTGTCCCCACCATTAAGTTTTGTTCGGAATTTAGAAATTTAATACTACACATGTAATTTATTTACAGATTATAATGTAAAGAGGATGGTGGATCCAAACGACGATTATCCTAGTTTTGATCTCAACATGGAACTCGAGACGCAAGTAATTGAGTGGACTTTACCAAAGAAGTCTCCCGTGTCGATTGAAGAAGATGAAGAGTGTACACCCGGGGCCCAAAAATTCAACTATATTGCTGAAATGGGAAGACAATCAGTGGAACAAGTGTCCGCAAACATGAGACAGTTTCAATCACCCCATGTAAGCCCTCCCAAAAGAGTAGCATCCAAAAAAGGGAAAGGGTCTTCGCCAGTACCAACATCACTTGTGAAAAGGATTAAGAATAATCCAAGGGTGAGGAGAAAAACGGAAAAAGAAACAAGTAAGTCCCTGTTATTGATTTGGAGATGATAAAACTGAATAAAGAACCCCATGTGAAATTGAGTAACTGGAGAATAGGGGGGTTGTGGCCATATGTGGAAGACATTGAAAAACCATTGATGGAAGAATTCATGAAAAATGGATGGACAAGGTATTATCTATACCTTCAAAATATTTTTGGTTCATAATATTTTTTACAGACAGAAAATTAGTGTGTCTGGTACACAGGAAGGTTCCGGGTAAACAGGTTTGTGGTTAGTAACAAGACAGTTTCTAGTTAATTATCCTGAGTGAGTAATGAATTCTACTTTGTCTTGTACAACCTCGATGTCTGGAACAAGGACCAGCATCACTGCCTAACAACAAAAGATTTAGACGATCTGATGATGAATAGAGGCTGTGACTCTCAAATAATTGATTGGTTTGCAGACAACTTAATGTTGGCAGATACGAACATCGACCGTGAAGTGCTTTTCCTATCATCCTTGCTATTTGTAAGTTTCTTAGCCATTACTGTAATAAATTTGAAGAGGATTTTGTGAATTCACTAGTAAACTAAAATGACACAATGCAGACAATGATAAGGCAGAAGCGCAGTGAAAGAACAATCAAAGTTAATTTAGATGATCCGATTAAGAAGCACTTCATCAAAGATCATACGGCAATGTTGTGCGTTCCACTTAATACACACTAATTCGTGATTTTGAGGAGAACGAATGGACGCACTTCAACTCCTTAATTCGTGACATCGACTTGGAAAATAGATGTAACTACAATGCAAAAGAATTGGCAGAATTCCTGGCAGCAACGATGATAAAGATGAAGTGCGATAGGAAAAAAATTGACAAAAAAATCCCATTCATAAAAGATGTTGAATGCCCCCAACAAGGGGAAAGGTGAGCCCAGATTTTGGACCATTATAGTACTATGTTATTCCGTACATGAAACTAACTGTGTATTCCTCTAATTTTAAAATCAAACAGTCCAGATTGTGGTCTCTACGTAATGATAAAGATGGAGGAAATATTTCTCGAAAGCATCAAGCATAATTACCCGACAAAGTGCTCCCAAAAGGAACAATATGAAGACAAAGCACGGAGAAAGAGGGCAGAAATAACCTACCAAATTTTGGAGGAGTCAAAGGACGCATGGAGGAAGAGTATTGCAGAAGTAAACTAAAAATTTGAATATCTAAAAGTTTATGTGTTGTTTTGTTAAGTTTACTTAGGAACCGATTATATGGTGAAATATTAATGTTTGTGACTTAGAACATTGACATATTTATGCGGTCATTGATCATTGTTTTGTTAAGTTCATTAATCGAAGTACAAAAGTGTCTAACTACAACATAAGTTCGAATAAGAATTGGGTAGTACACAAATAATGTTCAAGCTATACAGGAAAATTCCCTTTGCAAAAGTATGGAGTAAATAAGTTTGAATGAGAAAAAAATGGTCAGGCACAGGTTGGAAAACAAACCATAGGGCCAGTACATTTACAAGCTTCCCAGAAACAGTTCAATGTCCAATACATTACTAAATTTACTAAAAACATAATTTGGAAACACAAAACATAGAGACAGTAAATTTACAAGCTTCCAGAAAACAGTTCAATGTCCAACACATTACCAGATTCACTCGAAACAAGATAAAATCCTGAAAAACATAGGTTGGTGGCACTAAATAACTAACTTATATGCCACATTATTTACACAAGAAAGGAAGAGAAGAATGTTAACAAAAACACAGGCATAGGTTGGAAAACGAAACATAGAGACAATACATTTACAAGATTCCAGGAAACAGTTCAATGTCCAACACATTACTAAATTCACTGGAAACAAGATAAAATCCTGAAAACATAGGTTGGTGGCACTAAATAACTAACTTATGTGCCACATAAGTTACACAAAAAAGAACAGCAGAATGTTAACAAAAACACAGACTCTCTTTAGAATCTGAAAAACTCCAACACTGTAGAAGCTATTCAAAATTGTAGAGTGCCCGGTGCACAATCTTCCCCTGCTCAAATGAAGAACATTTACAATCACTAAATAGGTTGGTTGCACGAAGCACAGTTGTGATAAGAGAGTTGTTTACATCGACGGCATACCCTCTGCCTTTTACGAAAGTTCCCGGAACTTTCGATCCTAACAGTTCGCGGTCTCCCGGGACGCTTCTTGGTTAAGGGAGGAAGTATTATGTTGGCTTTATCGAATGATTTTGGTGCATCAAAAGTAGGGACAGGGTTGATGGAAAGACTGTAGGTCTTACAATAAGCGTCCGTTGTGACGACAGGATAAAAAAACTTTGAGGAATCACCTCTATGCACTTTAATACACAAGATAGCATGTTCACATGGAATACCTTGAACTTGCCACTTACGACATGAGCAAGTCAGATTAGCAAGATCAACGGAGTGGCTGGGATTCGACATAACTTCATATTTGAATTCAGCAGATTGAAGACACTTCCAACTGCAGGCAACATTAAATCTGGACTTCATTGTCTCATTGACTTTCGGGCATAGGAATGAGTTCCAGGAGGCCGATTCAATCCTTCGATCGTTCATCATGTTCATTATTTTTACCCGCAACATATCGAGCATGACCAAAATAGGAAGAACTCTCTCGTCCTTTATCCAAGAATTAAAAGACTCAGATGGAGAAGAACAAATCAAACCTTACCTATTACCTGGAAAATACACATCGACCCAGTTTTCAGGATTGACGGAGTACAAAAATGACTGCACACCATTGCCGCCCATGACAACAAGTTTTGTAGTGTACTTTTGAAAGTTCGAAACCGTTAGCGCCCGAGCCGCTTTAAATATTAGTGACTGGAAATAGTCAGACTTCTTTGCACCATTTTTGACACGTAAATTCAAATTGTTGCGTAAATGCCATACACAATATGAATGGTGGGCCTCTGGGAATATGTTGGAAACTGCATTTATAATACCATGGTGCCGATCAGACATAAACGTCAACGCTGGACTACTAGCGACAACTCGTCCCAAATTGCAGAAAAACCAAATCCAGTTTGGATCGTTCTCTACATCAACAACAGCGTAGGCAACAAACAATCCTGCAATGAATCAGTAATTGGAATTAAAATCGATTACAGACAGGACAAACATTTATTTTAGAGGGAATGGGTGTAAGGCCCAAAATAAGGGCCCAATCCAAAGTCGGGAAAAAATTTAAAGGAGGTCCTCTGTGTCAGATCCCAATTTGGACCAACCAAATACCCTTACATTTTTAACAAATTTACGATTCGTGCCACTAAAAAATTACCAATCATGCCAATCAAAAATTACGAATTTTGCCACTCAAATTGCCCGGGAAACGCGAAAAAATCTGAAAATTTCGGCTAGAAGTGACTGTTGCAGGTGGAGGCGTCCCATCCCCATCACCCTCTCTCTCTCCCACGCCTTTACTCCAGCAAAAAAAATCTAACAAATCTACCAAACCGTTCCCTCTTCCTCAATTAACTTCAATCAACTCCCAAAAAACCACCATTCCCTCTACCGAAAAACCGTTCCCTCGCTTAAAAACCACCCTCCATTAAAGATTAGAAGCCGTAAAATCCCTCTAAAATCAACCCTCTTTCACCTGATTTCAGTTCAAAAACAAAACCACAATCCTTTTTTATTCAAGAATGGAGTTGCAAGAAGGAAATCCTAATTCCAACTGTGAAGTTTTTTGAAGAAATCAAAGGTAGGTTTTCTCTCTCTCTGTCTCTCTCACTCTATATCATGAACATAAGTTTTTGTTATTTTCTCTGGTAATTTTTCATTCAAAAAACCCTAATTTTCTAATTTTTTTTTCTCTCTGTATCTATCTCTATATCATGAACAACTAAGAGATTTCGTTACTGTATGATATTACTTTGTTTTGGACAGATGGTAAAACCTACTACATCAAAAAAATCAAGTAAGAAAGTATCGATTGATGAACCTCGGTCTAGCAGATCGAAAACTGTTCTTGAAGAACAAGTAAGTCGAAGAATGGGCCCTAGAAAAAAGGTATGTAACTGAAAACTTTAACTATTTTCTGTTTCATAAACTTATTCCTAGTACATAATAATATTTCCTGTGCATTGATCTGTTTCATAAAGTTGTGTACTGGTACAACCAAATAGTTCCAGTAACCCAGTTGATTTCTTGTACACTGGATGGTTACCATCATTAAGTATTTTGTATGTAAGACACAGATAATTTCCAAAAAATTCAACTCTTTCTTATGTGAGTGGTTTGTAGTTTTTTTTATAAAGTTGTATATTATACAAAGAGGAATTTGCAGGAAATTTTACTGTGTACTGGTACAACAAAATAGTTGCAGTAAACCAGGCGATTTCTGGTACAACAAAATAGTTGCAGTAAACCAGTTGATTTCTGGTACAACAAAATAGTTGCAGTAAACCAGTTGATTTCTTGTACACTGAATGGTTACCATAGTTAAGTTTTCTTTATGAAACACACAGATGATTGCCAGAAAATTCAACTCCTTCTAATGTCAGTGGTTTGTAATTTTTTCAGGTCTCACAAGATGATAGCTTAACGGTGGTGCCACAAACTAAAGGAAAGAGAAAATGGCAAATGTAAAACCAGAAGGAAGGCCCAAAAAGAAGACAAAACAAGTTGTACCTGAAGGTGGCTCTGCAAATGGCTGGGTTGGCTCTCCAAGTGAGCCAAAAAATAGACCCGACAATTTGGCAACCAAGTTGTCAAAGGTGTACAAGATTTCTCTTAAGAATATATGGACGCAGTTGAAAGTTACATATCCAAAATTGACAAGCAGGCAGAAGGAGTTGCTTGCAGAGTCTCCATTCAACAACTTGGTCAACGCGTTTATAAATGACAAGATTAGCACAGACAGCACAAGTCGACCAAGCAGGACGATTTTTGAACTCCTCTGCTTGTATTCCTCTTCGACAGAAACTTTCAACCTCGCTGGCAAAATATTAAAGGTGATGCCTCAGGATATTTCTATGATTCTTGGCATGCCATTGAGAGGAGAGGTAACAGAGGTTTTCCCGACCACCAAAGTACTCAAGAAACCACAATTAGATTTTTGTGAAAAGTACTTCGGAGAGGTGCCTCCAAAAGTGACATGCATTAAAATAGCTAATGCACTGAGAATGGCGGTTGGGGAAGAGGATGAGATGGATGCCATCAGGTTGATAATCATGTTTATTGCTGCGAATGTTTTATTTCCTTCAACAACAGGGTACTCGATTCCAACACAGATTCTGCTCTACCTGGAATCAATGGAAACAATTCACAGTTATAATTGGCCAGTGGTGGTGCACCAATACATGATAAACCACATGAATAAGCACCCGAACGACCCAATTAGAGCTTCAGGCTGCCTACTAATCCTGCCTGTGAGTATGTTTAAGTTTATTTCAGTTATATCTTAGAATTGAAGTGCCTTATTCAATTTACAAATGTGTTTGTCTTATTTAAAGTTATGGTTCTGTGAGCATACTCTCTGTTATGAAAGAGAGGAGAGGTATAAAGATAAAATCCCAAGGATTGTAAGGTGGTCTCTGTTGAAAATAAATGAAACGTTTGACGAGAAGCTAGCCAGTCTGACATCTGAACAGGTATAAAATAACATTTACATACCAGTAAACTTATGGGTTTAATGTAAACTAACTTATGTACTCTAAACTCATTGGTTTAGTGGGAAATTATTGGTTTATTGTGAGAGAGTGAAGAGAGAGTGAAGAGAGTGATTGTAGAGAGATGGGCAGAGAGTTCAAAGAGAGGAAAGCTTAATATTTTTATCATCTTCTTTGTAA
>BEHA01050295.1:1234919-1247679 GCA_002897215.1 Eschscholzia californica subsp. californica | reverse complement strand
CTCACGAGACCACACTCGTCCACTAGGGCAACCTAGGGGTTCAACGGCTTGTTGCATACGCTAAATGCAACCGGGATGCCTCCGAAAGTGAGTTAGATTTTTGTTTTCTTTTATTTTGTTTTGCTCGAGGGCTAGCAAAATCTAAGTTTGGGGATGTTTGATGGGTCATGAAAATGTCCCATCTAAGTCGTTTAATTTAGCCAAGTTAGTCGATTTCGAGTCTTTATTATAATAAAATGGTTGGTTTTCTTGATTAGGTGTCTTTTATAGAGTTATGTGTGAAAATCGATTAAGAACGGGAGGAAGTTACTTGAAGGGCATTTTGGTCTTTTGGAGTGAAGGAAATTCTAGTAATTTGGCCAAGGTCAGTGCGTGGTTGGAAAGTAGAGGTCGAGACGAGTCCGTAGGAGAAAACGGAAGTCAAATCGGAGTTCGGACGAAGGAATAAACCAAGGTCAAAGTTCAGTCAAAAGATGTTGACTAGCGGGACAATGTCGGGTACGTTTCTGGCGCGCGGTATCCCAACAGACACGTGTCGATGAGCGGAGGCCGGTATATGCAAGTCCCGTGTTTCCGCTAAGCAGCGAAATGGACCCTTTAGGCCTGATCCGGTGGAGCGCGCTGCAGCTTAACTCGGTAGCCCCGATCTCACGTTTTAATGTCAGCCTCTCCCTTCCGCGTCCTTCAGATCTAACGGCTGTTGAGCGTCACCCCTTTGTTCTAATCCCGTGTTACCCGTAGCAGCATAGCTGCCGTGCTCCCAGCCACGTGTCCCTTCCCGACCCATCCAGATCCGCGTACTGCTTTAATCCGACGGTTTCTGTGGCCGATCCACCGTGCTATCTTGCATACAAAGCACCATAGCTTCCGATTAAAAACCCTAACACCACAAACCCTACCCAGCCGCCAGCACTTGGTTATTTTTAGGGTTTTTTGCAATTTAACCCTAATAAATTCCAAAAGTATCCCTCTTTGTTATCTTTTCTACCATTTAACCCACCAAAAACCCTCACCCATCTATAAATAAATCTCTTTCTCCTCCATTAAACTTAGACTTGCAAACCCTCTCAATCCCTCTTCTCTATTCCCATACCCCCTCTTACCTATTTCTTTCTCTCTTCTCTACTACTAAATCCATTTTCTCCATCTTTCTCTACTACCACTTCTTCTCTATCACTATTCTTTCTTCCATTAATAGTCATCTCCTTTCTTCAATATTCTTCTATCATTTTTATCTCCCTTCATCTCTTCTTTCTAGCTTCTTTCTACATCTAATTTCTTTCTTTTCTTTCTTTTTTCTTATTTGGGTGGCAATAAAATAGCTATACTTGGAATTCTTGGAGTAAAATTCTTGAGCACAAATGGAGCAAATCTTAGACAAATTGGAGATGCATGGTGATATGGAATTTGATTGGTGATTTCTTTCCATTAATTTCTTGGTATTTTCATTTATTTTACAATGTCAATGAATGTTATTCTAGATAACATGTATAGTTAATTTAGTCATCTAAGGTTGTAAATGAAACCCATTTTGGATCTTTATAATACTTGTTCTTGATTAATTAAATCCTTTGATGTGCTTTAATGTCTATTGATTGTTTATCTATATGGATTGGATTTTCTTTCCATTACTCATGCCTCATAATTAGATATTTCATACTTTCGTTAAGTTGTTGGATGGAGTATGCTTTTTAGATGATGAATAATAGTTAAGTGATCCGAATCTTTATAAGGAAGACAATTAGAATTAGTGATTATAAAATTGTTTTATCTAGAACATCATCCGGAATTCAAATAGTTCATTATATTGGATCCCGAGTAAATACAAAAGAGATTTAAGTAATTAAGTGTTTGTTTATAAAGTGAAATTATGCGGTGGATTTTATAACCTTAGATATCCTCTTACCTCTCACTTAGATAATTTGTTAGTTTTATTTGTTTTCTTATTTCTTACCAATAAATCATCAAACTTATGAAGTGGGGTGTGTGTGTTAGTCTAAGTTAGCTATTGACATTTTGATTATTGGGCTAAACTCGCCGTCAATATCCGAAGTTACCTACCTATTCCTAGGGACGATTTCCCGATTTACAAATTATACTATAACTTAACCCCGTATACTTGCGAGAATAGACCTATTTTAGGCCTATCATAAGCTCCGGCTACAAGTCACCTATCCCGACGACCTCTGGTCTAAGCTAGCCTGAGGCAGAGATTCCGGATAAAAGCTTCCACGAAACCACATCGAAACTTGCTAGAGGCTTCTCGTTTCTCTCATTCCCCGTTAGTCTATCCTTCTGTAAGCAGAAGACTACCCTTCCGCAAGCAGAGATCTACCATTCCGCAAGCAGAATCCTACTCTTCCATAACCAGAAGTCTACTCTGCTGATCAAGTAGTCTAGAAGCTACCACAACTCACCATTCCGTAGAATCGAGCTCCGGCCACTCTACGAGTCGTGCCACCCCGACGCTACAACGACTCTACCATCATTAGTAACTCTATCTTCGGTTTATTCACTTTATTACATCGAACTAAGTTACTGACTTGACCGTCGGAGGGTCCTTGGCCGACACCATCTCCGGTGCCCCCTTGGACTTCACGGTTGTGTTTCCCTGTGCAGGTTTACAGGCTACTGGTACCCGTTTTCTACCCTGACGTTAGCCCGACAGTAACTGTTTTCTTTTCTGACGTTTGCTTGCCCATCTACCCGACTACCAGGACCAACCTTCTGCCCGTCAACCCGTCTATTTGAAGGCCCGAAGCCTAGTTGCTGGTGCCCACCTGACGATCCTTCTAACCGTGTGACTTTCTACCCGTCCACAGTTTGGCGCCCACCGTGGGGCCTCAGCAAT
The DNA here is from genome assembly GCA_002897215.1 of Eschscholzia californica subsp. californica. Lineage (NCBI taxonomy): Eukaryota > Viridiplantae > Streptophyta > Magnoliopsida > Ranunculales > Papaveraceae > Eschscholzia > Eschscholzia californica. Next base: position 1,244,828 of record BEHA01050295.1, on the reverse strand, counting down.
AACTATCGAAGACGACCTTTGCAATGGCAGATGACATGGTAGCCACTCCCATCGATGTTTCAGCCCAGATAGCCGCTCTCACAACCCAAGTGCAAGTGAATGCTCAAAAGTTCAAAGCCCTCGAAGAAGAGAACTCACTGATGAGGGCAGAAAACCTGCTACTTCAAGAGAAGATCACCGAGCTCTCTGTACCAAGATCAACAGGGCCAAGGTTTCGAGCTCCTGTTACCTCGATGCAACCTTTCACTCCAGAACCAGTAAGTTCTTCCAGCCAACCAACCATGCAATCAACTACCATCAGTGGTTCTACAACATTACCTGTGACTCAAGCTGGCTCTGCAACACCCTTCATAATGCCTCTGCCTTCATTCCAGAGCTCTGCTCTGTCCCTACACTCTACTCTGCCCTTACACGCTACTACTGCTCCTCTTTTCTCCTCTTCAATGTTTACTGTTCCCCCCCTCACACACTGTGGCAGGTGGGGCAACCCTTAACTCACAAGTTGACATCCTAAACTTGTGTTTTACAGGTACTCCTCTGGAGCAGATCATGGCTAGGAAACTCGCAGAGATGGAGGCAATGATCTAGGATCCCTGGAGTTCCAACCCCGCTTAGGAAGAGTCTGCCCCAGAGCTACGCAGACTCACCTTTCGTTGATGCTATTGCCTTGGTAGAAATGCCTAAGAAGTTTTCGTTCCCTAACATGAGAATGTATGATGGAACTTCCGATCCAAACGATCACATCGCATCATATAAGCAGAGGATGTTCACCCAGAGATCTCAGGGAGGCGTGTATGTGCAAGAGCTTCGGTTCAAGCCACGTCGGACCAGCTTTGCAGTGGTACACAAATCTGCCCAACAATTCGATCGCCTCTTTTGCCCAGCTCACAGACACATTCGTAGAGCAGTTTTCCAGTAGCAAAAAACTAGAAAAACTATCTGGCAATCTCAGGGAGGCGTGTATGTGCATGAGCTTCGGTTCAAGCCTCGTCGGACCAGCTTTGCAGTGGTACACAAATCTGCCCAACAATTCGATCGCCTCTTTTGCCCAGCTCACAGACACATTCGTAGATCATTTTGCCAGTAGCAAAAAACTAGAAAAACTATCTGGCGATCTCTACCGAGTCCACCAGAGAAGGGTCGAGCCACTCAGAGACTATGTGGGGAGGTTCAACCGAGAGAAGGTGTCGATTCCCTACTGCAACCAAGAGACTGCCGTTGATGCGTTCAATAAAGGCTTACTGCCAGAAGGAGAGTTGTACAAGGAGCTTACCAAATTCAATTGCACTACCATGGAGGATGCCCTGGCTCGCGCTTGGGTAGAAATTCGGTGGGAGGAAGACGAAGCCCACCAAAGCAAATATTATTCTTATGATGACAGGAACAGGGACCGTCGCTCTAGACGACCAGATTGGAGAACAGATAGCAGACCAGGGGATCCCTACCCAACTTCCAGACGTGGCCCTCCTAGGGAAAACAGAAGGCCACTTGACCCTCCATCAGGTCGCCCAGCAGAGAAGCCTCAAGGACCCGTTCGTACCAGAATTCCAGAGTACAACCTAAGCATTGAACCAGTCGAACTCGTAGCAGTTATGAAGGGCATGAGCAGTACTGTAAGATGGCCAGGAAAGACAAAGACTCCTAGCGAGAAGAGGGACACAACCAAGTGGTGCGAGTTCCACGGAGATCACGGCCACAACACTACAGATTGCATAGTCCTCGGGCTAGAAATTGCAGAGTTGCTGAAAAGAGGCCACCTTACCGACTTATTGACAGAGAAAGGGAAGAGTACCTTGGCACAACGAGACACCCAAGTCAAGGAACCAGAGCAGCCGATTCCTACGAAGACGTGTCTAGTAATCTCAGGAGGTTCAGAAGTGAGTGGAGTTAGCCACTCTGCAGCCAAGAGGAGTGCTAGAATTGCAGTCAACCCTCTAGCCCACTCTACAGAAGCTACTCCTCATGCCTACACCAACCAGACAATAAGTTTCATAGACAATGAAGCCACAGGGCTCGTCAACCCTCATCATGACGCTCTTGTTATCTCTCTTAATATTGCAAATGTTCTAGTTAAGCGTATTTTGATAGATAATGGTTCTTCCACTAACGTGCTTTTCTTGAATGCTCTGCAAGGTAAGGGCTTAGATGAGTCTTGCATATGTCGACGCTCTACCATTCTGGTAGGCTTTAGTGGAGAACAGAAACACACGTTGGGAGAAGTCACCCTTCCCGTCTTCGCAGGAGGAGTCAACCTTAGCACTGTGTTCGTTGTACTGGACTGCCCTTCTGCCTATAATATCATACTTGGTAGGCCATGGATCCATAGCATGAGGGAAGTACCATCTACGTTCCACCAAGTGCTCAGGTTCCCAACTCCCTGGGGTGTCCGAGAGATCAGAGGGGAGCAGAGTACCTCAAGGAATTGTTACAAAAACGTAATGAAAGCCCCAAAGTCAGCCTTATAGCAATTACAGAAGGAGAAACTCAGTAGCACCGATCCAGACTGCCCAAGTATGGAAGAGCTAGATGAGTCCAGATCCACCCAGACTTCCCGGATCATAAAGTGCAGATTGGTTCTAAGCTCAATCCTACCCTACGGAGCAAGCTCGTCGAGTTCCTCACAACCCACCATGATTGCTTTGCCTGGTCTCATGCTGACATGACTGGAATCGACCCTGAGGTAATGGTACATAAATTGCAGGTAGATCCTAGCCATCCTCCAGTAAGACAGAAGCTTAGAAAATTTGCTCCAGAACGAAACAGGGTAATAAATGAGGAAGTTCAGAAGCTGATCGAAGCTGGGTCTGTCCGAGAAGTCAACTACCCCGACTGGTTGGCTAATTTAGTCGTGGTGAAGAAGAAAAATGGGAAGTGGAGAGTCTGTATTGACTTCACAAACTTAAAGAAAGCTTGTCCCAAGGATTCATCCCGCTACCTCACATCGACATGCTTGTCGATGCCACTGCAGGCCACCAACTACTCAGCTTTATGGACGCGTTCTCTGGGTACAACCAGATACTGATGCACCCCGCAGACCAGGAAAAGACTGCCTTCATCACAGAAAGAGGCATCTTCTGCTACAAAGTCATGCCGTTCGGGTTGAAGAACGCAGGGGCAACCTACTAGAGACTGGTAAACAAAATGTTTGCAGGCATGCTGGGGGACACCATGGAAGTCTACATCGACGACATGCTAGTCAACTCTCTGATGGCTGAAGAACATCTCAAACATCTCCAGCAGGCTTTCGACGTGCTAGAAAGGTACAGTATGAAACTTAATCCTACTAAGTGTTCCTTCGGTGTTTCTTCAGGGAAGTTCTTGGGCTACATGGTGACTCACAGAGGAGTAGAGGCCAACCCAGACCAGATCCAGTCTGTGATGAACATCCCTTCTCCCACATGCATCAAAGATGTGCAGAAACTAGCTGGTCGAGTGGCAGCACTCAGCAGTTTTATCTCACGTTCCTCTGAAAAATGCCACCATTTCTTCTCTACCTTACGGAAGGCCAAAGAATTTGCATGGACTCCAGCATGCGAAGAGGCACTCCAGCAACTGAAGGAGTACCTGACCTCTCCACCCTTGCTATCCAAGCCTTAGGAGGGAGAAAAATTGTATGTCTACCTAGCAGTCTCTGAACCAGCAGTAAGTGCAGTGTTAGTACGGGAAGAACAAGGTAAGCAACTACCCGTCTATTACGTTAGCAAGTCTCTGCTTGATGCAGAGACCCGTTATAGCCAGCTAGAAAAGCTTGCACTGGTCTTAGTAATGGCTGTCAGGAAGCTAAGACCCTATTTTCAGTGTCACCCGATAGTCGTAGTTACTACATTTCCATTAAAGAATGTACTTCACAAACCAAACTATCTGGTAGACTGACCAAGTGGGCAGTCGAATTAAGCGAGCATGATATTTCCTACCAACCTCGTACTGCAATTAAGTCCCAAGTGTTGGCTGACTTTATAGCCGACTTTACACCTAGTACTCTAATTCAAGCCGAGAAGGAATTATTATGTCTTGTAGAGCAGAAAAAGCTGAAATGGACCCTGTCGGTTGATGGCTCCAGTAACATGAATGGGGTCGGGCTAGGGCTAGTCCTCCAATCCCCTGAGGGAGACCAAATCCAGCGTGCCGTCAGATGTGAGTTCAAAGCCACAAATAACGAAGCAGAGTACGAATCATTGATCACCGGGCTAGCTCTCGCCAAAGAAATGGGTGTTCGAAGGCTAGAGATAAAGTCAGACTCCCAACTGATAGTCAATCAAACGCAAGGAGCATACCAGACCAGAGATGCCAGGATGACTGCTTACCTAGCCAAGGTAAATGATATGGTAGCTTACTTCGAAAAGGCCAACATAACACAGGTACCCAGACTAGAGAATGGGCATGCTGATGCCCTAGCCAATCTAGGCTCATCGATTCCAGCCAAGTCAGAGCAGTCAATCCCACTAGTTACCCTCTAGTGGCCAGCTACATGGAAAAATCCTGCCCTGGAGGTAACAAGTGTAGACTCCAGCAACAATTGGATGACACCAATAATAAGTTATTTGACTACTGACGAGCTACTAGAAGACAAAAATGAGGCTCTTAGACTAAGAGCAAAGGCAGCTAGGTTCACCATGCTGGAAGGTCAACTACTTAAAAGGTCCTACTCTGGACCCTATCTCAAATGTGTCACTCCAGAGGAAGCCAAATACGTGTTAGCCGAGCTTCATGAAGGAGAATGTGGCAACCACTCAGGAAGCGGTAGTCTAGCCAGTCGAGTCCTCACAGTCGGCTACTACTGGCCTACCATGCGAGCAGATTCTGTAAGTCACGTCAGGAATTGCGATAGTTGCCAGAGGTTTGCCAACTCCTCCCATTTACCTCTAGAAAAACTCAACTCCATACTTTCACCATGGCCATTCATGAAGTGGGGTATGGAAATCGTGGGAAAACTACTGATGGGCCTAGAAAGCTTCCTAAATAGGTCACCACCCGCAAGTATACGGGTGTCAAGTAGTAAACCCGGTAAGACCAAAGTCGATCCGCGGAGACTAAGTCAAACTCACTCTAAGACCTACAACTAACTTGGTGTTTGAATTCGATTTTGATTTTTGCTGATTAAATAGTAAAGTGTTAAAATAACGTAGATAAGTAATAACGGCGAACGGATGAATGGAGGAGAAGTCTAGGGTTTTGAATCTATTTTAATCATGCATAAACATCGATTTAAATCTATTACCTTTTGGTAACTAAACGAATAAACAATTCTTAAGGACTCTAACTATTATTTATCAACTATCAAGTATCCAATATTAAAGAACCTAATCTAAATATAATGGATCAAGACTATCGAAGTATAAGTAATGAAAGACTAGAAAAGAAATTGAAATATGTCTAAGCACCTAAGTTGTCGAAATAATCATCTAATAATCATGCATAACAAAAACGTCATCAAAACCCTAAACTAGGTGTTTAGCTACTCATGAGATAAGAGATAAACATTTTAAAAATATATATATGAGTAGGAGAGTAAGAAACTTAATTTTCCTTCTGATTTGCAACCAAACAGCCCCTATAGGATGTATTTTCCTGCTGTTTTTCCAGAATTCTGCCAAACACACCCTCAGGGAAAACGATTTTCTCGCCTTCCCGGAAATGGATTCCCTCAGGGAAAATTATTTTCTCACCTTCTCCAACTATCTTTCTCTCTCTAACTTTATGTTTCTTTTCTTATAACTTCTTTCTCTTACTATAATCTCTATTAATCTCTCTCTCTCACTAAGAGAGATACACAAAAATCAATAGTATAAAAGTTTACTAAAAACCGAGTGATGGTTGATGATGATGAATGGTACAATCTCTCTCTGTAGTCTGTATTATTTCTCTCTCTCTCTACAATTTCTCTCTTTCTCTCTGTAATCTCCCTCTCTTACAATTCTTTCGCTCTCTACAATCTCTCTCTCTCTGTTTCTCACTTTCTCTCACAAAAAGAGAAGAAATTAGAGGAAGAAGAAGATGAAAGTAGCTGCTGTCCCTGTTTTGGCCGTGAAGGAGATGTTCAAAGAAAAATGGATGATCTTGTTGTAAGCCGTCGAGATATATCCTCTGTGTCTAGCTATCTGTCTCTTTTTTACCCGAGAAAAAGAACCACAAAACAGTCAACCTCCTCTCCTCCTCAATCCAGTTCTCCAGCTATAACTTTCTTGTAATATCTCAACCGAATCCTCAACATATTGAAATATCCAGCTCCCTCTATTGACTCCTTCATCTCTCTTTCCATTTCAAATGATCTCTGTATATTCTTGTTTACATGTTTATATAGATAGAGACGAGAGAGGGAAAGAAACAGCTGGAAGAAAACCTCCCAATCAGGGTTCACGTGATGGATTGAAGCTGGTAATATAAAAGAATTATTCAGTGCATCGCAAGGACGGTACCATTGTTACAACGCGACCACGGATTGTGTCACGTGTCTATAGGAAAAAATCAGCCACTGGATCTACTCGGAAAACCGATTTATGATGCCCACATATATACCGAATCACCTGTTAGGAGACCCCCCAGCGCCATTCAGAAGCCCCGATTTTGTCCCGCGCACGACCACATTCGTCCGATATCCGTGCTAGCTATGCCCGACCATTGACCGATGATTTGATTTCGCCGCCAGATTAGCGCCACATGTTGCTGAGTTGGTATAAGTTGACATGGTCACTTGATTTTGACTTAATACTTTGACCTGGTCTATCTTTAGCCTCCGGATTCCTATTGGACTTCTGTCTTCGCCGTCGGGTTCGTCTAGGAATCTACTTTCATACGAGCATTTAAAAATAACCACAACTCCATGAATATCCTCATCACCAAATGACCAAAATGCCCACAAACGTATCTTTCTTCAATTTTATCCGTTTTTCGCGCTTAACTTCTTAAAAGACACCTGAGTAAGAGAAACAAGCAAATCATAGAAATAACTGCTCGAAATGGACTAACTTGTCCGAGTTAAGAGATTCAGATAGGACATTTTCATGTCTCATCAACTACCCACTTCTCCAGGGTAGAGAGTTTACATGCTAGCCGTGACAGACTACTTCACCAAGTGGATCGAGGCTGAGGCATTCCCCCAGGTCCGAGATCGCGAGGTAAAGAATTTTATTTGGAAAAATGTTATTTGCAGGTTCGGGGTACCCAAGGAGATCGTTACCGACAACGGTTCTCAGTTCATTAGTTTCGACTTCCAAGACTTCTGTAAGGGATGGGGAATCAAGCTTAGCTTCTCTACCCCACGCTACCCTCAATATAACGGACAAACAGAGTCTTCTAATAAGACTATCATGAAAACTATGAAGAAGAGACTCAAAAAAGCTAAAGGGGCTTGGGCAGACGAGTTGTCAGGGGTTCTCTGGTCGTATCGAACTACTGTTAGAACCCCAACCGGCGAGACTCCTTTCTCCCTAGCCTACGATTCTGAAGCGGTCATACCATTAGAAGCCGGAGTACCATCAGTAAGTTGTCAATGGACTACAGATGAGTCAAATTGGGAACAACTCAACTATAACTTCGACACTGTCGACGAACTTCGAGACATGGCAGTAATAAGGAATGCAGCATACCAACAAAAGGTAACCCGTCATTACAACCGGAACATCAGGGCTCGTACCTTCAAAGTAGGTGACTGGGTGCTCCGAAAGGTTTTCCAGAATACCAGAGAGGCTGGAGCAGGCAAACTAGCCCCCAACTGGGAAGGCCCTTGCCTAATCACCAGGGTGATAGGCCAGGGAGCATACAAGCTCCAAGCAAAAGATGGGCTCAATATTAACAACAGTTGGAACGCCACTTATCTAAAGTTGTACCACTTCTAACCCTATCTCTTTACTTTACTTAGCACTTCTAATGACACTAGTTCTGACTTAAGCATCAGAGAGTCGGTGGCCATACCACCGACTACCCCCCTCACCCATTTTGTGACAGGATTCTTGACAATAAAATGGGACACACCCCATTAGACCTGTTGGTCTGCCAGCATAGACATACACATCTGGTGAAGTTGGTTCAACTCCCACACCAAGGAGCATAAGGGCAGTTGCAGCTCCAGTATAACTCGGTAGCATACGACATGCCTACACCGAACCCCTCAGAGGGGAACAGGGAGTACCACATATTCTTATTTCCTCTGTCCATTTTTTATTCTCTCCTCAGAACATTACTGACTTGGGCGTCGGAGGGTCGATGGCAATGCCATCGACCAGCTCTTTTTTTTCTGTACAGGTTGGTTATCCAACGGTAGACATGGGCAAGCTGGAAACAGAACACTCTTCTCCCACCTTGCTGCATCAATAGGGATGACAACCTCAGCCCAAAACAAGCCTAGTCCGACCTTTAACCTGAGGGAGAGTAGCACATGCCCTTACCTCCTTTGTATAATTTTTTCTTTGTCGTCTCAGAACGTTGCTAACTCGAGTTTCTGAAGGTCGATGGCATTGCCATCGACCACCCCTCATTCCAGTGTGCAAGCTGGCTATCTAACGGCAGACTTGGACAAGCTGGGGAAGGATGCCCTTCCCCCATCCTACAATGTCAACCAGGATAGCAACTTAAGACCAGAACAAGCCTAGTCCAACACTTTGCCCAAGGGAGAGTAACACATACCTCTACCACCTTTGTCTATCTTTTTTAGCATCTTAAAAACTTACTAACTCGAGTTTCCGAAGGTCACCAGCATTGCCATCGACCACCCCTCATTTCAGTGTGCATGGTCGACAATCTAATGGCGAATTTTGACAAGCTGGAAAAGGACAACCTTCTCCCATCCTACGACGCCAACGAGAATGACAACCTAAGTCCAGAGCAAACTAACTCTACACTTAGGCTGGGGGGACAATAGACGGCAAAACAGTTCACACAGACAATTCGACAAAGTGTGCGCAGCCGACGAATCCTGCTACCCTGATGTATGCCTCTCCTTACCCCCTCAAACAACGGGGAACCAGGAATAAAGCGTCGCCCTAGGCTTCCCTAGCGCACCACTCTTTATCCTACTACATCAATACTTGTTGCACTTTTTATTGGATTTATGTATTCAATGATTCAAGAAAGAATTCAATAAAGCATAGTTAAAGCATGGTTAAAGCAACAATCATCCTTTGTCAAAGGAAAACCCAGAAGCTCAAATAATAAGGGGAGTCACCCCACAAAAAGTCTAACATGCCCCATGGGCAACCAAAGACACTACAGTCTTCCAAAACCCAAAAGTTTAACGCAAACCAACAACATAGTAGTCCTGACATGGCCCCATGGGCAAACAAAGGAAAGTAAATTTAACTACCGCTCGGTAGGAGAAGTTAGCCCAACGGTAGCACAACTCAACGGGCCCGGCTACCCAACGCTCTAGCCCTAGCTTGAGCCTACTCTGCCTCTTCGATCGCCCTATCCTCTGCCTCCTGTTGGTCAAGAAGCGCAACCGTGCCAGCCGGGTCCCACTCGGTAAGATGCCTCCCCGCCACATACTCCCGCATAAGCGTGCCCCTTGCATGTATCCGCACCCGCGCCCTGTGATCTTCAACCGCCTCATTGAACTCGTCTGTTTTCACCTTCAGCTTGCCTTTGAACTCTTCAGCAAGACGACCTCGCTCCTCGGCGAGACGACTCTGCTCCTCAGCAAGGCGAGATTTCTCCTCGACGAGAAGATGCTCTGCGTGGTATTTCTGCTTCCACTCGGTAATTTGCTGGTCCTTAAGATCTCTAGCATGACCCATGCCAGACAAAGCCTGCGAGGGAAGTACATAAAAACACAACGTTAGATAACAAATCGATACGAGGAATGCTGAACACACCTAAGTAAGAAAGAAGGAATACAGACCCAATAAGCCTGGGTCATAGACCAGTCCATGGTCCCGCCATACGCCATCCCCGTAAAGCCTGGCATGTCCTCCTCCA
>BEHA01050295.1:1205637-1228037 GCA_002897215.1 Eschscholzia californica subsp. californica | reverse complement strand
TTTTTTTTTTTTTTTTTTTTTTTTTTTTTTCATAGTAGTTTCCAAATCAAATCAAAAGTTTGAAAGGGGGGTTTAATTCGAGATTTAGATAAAATAACTTGTCCTTTGGAACGAAACTCGACTTATTAGAAATACTATAACTTGACCCCGTGCACTTGCGGGAATAGACCTATTTTTAGGCCTATCACTCCTCTTCAGCCCGCTCGACCGGGCGATCTCTCCCCCGACTTGCCATGTCCTGAACGTGGTCGATGTTCTGGCATCCGTCTCTCTCTCTGAATTAAGAGTCACCTTGACTCGCTACCCACCAGTTATGGTACCGCTCCATCCGACTCATGTCAAAACGCTCCGGCATGCCACACGGGAAAACGAAACAACAATACAAAGCCTCCCGACACGATTCCAATGGTTCAAGCTACAACTACTCCCTAAGTCAGCCACTCGCTAACTTAGGGAGTGGGGGACAAATTATATTGGCAAAAAATAGCATTGGGCCTTCCGTATACGCCCACCCTCGTGTAACACGAGAGGAGTGCCTTCATTAGCCTCTATAGCCTAGCAAGGAAGCCCAACATGCCTCGCAAGCCTAGAAAGTCTAAGCAAGCTTTCCCAAGCCCACACTCCTGGCATGCCAAGATAAGGTCTGCCATGACGATCCACCCACACTCCAGCTAGTTGTGCGTACACGTGGCCAAGTTGTTAGAGATTGAGTCAGTCCAATCCTAGCATTCTGCTACACGTTGGAGTCATGGTAGAAGACCGAGTCTTGCGCTACTTTAAAGGAGTAGTGGACCATTCTACTGGCAACGAACATGCTAGGGCAACGGGTATCGCAAGGCTACCCTTCCCTCTCAAGAGATCAACGGCTACGGAAGCAGTCTAGTGCGATCCTACTATTGCGGATCTGACAACCCTGCGCCCCCAAGAGCGGTCACTATCCTCTACACTCTATAAATAGGGGAAGCCTCACTCTTGGAAGGGGTCAGATTCTCACTCGAAAACTACTTACTTATTCTTTACTTAGCACTCTAGAAGCTCTACTCTGATCACTTCACTCATTCTATACTAAGCTCCGTCTACAAATCACCTATCCCGACGACCTCTGGTCTAAGCTAGCCTGAGGTAGAGATTCCGGCTAGAAGCTTCCACGAAACCACATCGAAACTTGCTAGAGGCTTCTCGTTTCTCTCATTCCCCGTTAGTCTATCCTTCTGTAAGCAAAAGACTACCCTTCCGCAAGCAGAGATCTACCCTTCCACAAGCAGAATCCTACTCTTCCATAACCAGAAGTCTACTCTGCTGATCAAGTAGTCTAGAAGCTACCACAACTCACCATTCCGTAGAATCGAGCTCCGGCCACTCTACGAGTCGTGCCACCCCGACGCTACAACGACTCTACCATCATTAGTAACTCTATCTTCGGTTTATTCACTTTATTACATCGAACTAAGTTACTGACTTGACCGTCGGAGGGTCCTTGGCCGACACCATCTCCGGTGCCCCCTTGGACTTCACGGTTGTGTTTCCCTTGTGCAGGTTTACAGGCTAGTAGTACTCGTTTTCTACCCTGATGTTAGCCCGACAGTAGCGGTTTTCTTTTCTGACGTTTGCCTGCCCATCTACCCGACTACCAGAACCGACCTTCTGTCCGTCAACCCGTCTATTTGAAGGCCCGAAGCCTAGTTGCTGGTGCCCACCTGACGATCCTTCTACCCGTGTGACTTTCTACCCGTCCACAACATATAGCTTGATAATTTAAGTCAACTGAAGACCTAAATTAGTTTTCTAGTATAGAAAACTGAGAAGGATGGAAACATTCGAGTTTCTCGAAACTAGACAAAAGGAATTGGATTTCCCCAGTCCAGTTATGTCCATACGCATGCTTAAAGAATCCATCGACGGATTAAAGCACACAAGAGTCAGAATCTTTGATTCATAAAGGCAATCAAAATGGTTTTGATCCCTGAGGAATGAAGAAATTCTTGAATCACGTACTTCATGAAGGTAAGTGGGAGCAACAAACCTTCCGAGTCCGTATGCAGAGTACATACAAAAGATTGAGTACGACATAAGATGTTGTGTAACAGTAAACGTACTAACTCAATAAAAAGACCACACACAAGGATAAAATGTCATTTTTGGCATCTAAAGGTCTATAAGCGTAGATCATGAAAGATGATAGGATTAGAAAGACTCAGTATGCTGAGAAGCTTGAGATCCAAAACCGAAAATCCAAGACTCGAAAAGTCTAAAAGAATTTCAACCCAAAAACTCATGACAAAGAGCGTTGCAAAACCCGGAGTCTGAAAAGACACCGATGAACAAGCACGCATGAGAGAGACACTTATGTTTGAAAGCATAAAGTCAATCATATTGGACATGATTAGCGTTTAGACATCCAAATTCGGATTGGAAAATCGAAACACTACTTAAAACATCCTAGAAGGCTAAAGGATGAAGTAGTACAAGAGTTGAAATAAGTCATCGTAGCAAACTTCCAGACATGGAAGGAAAGTAGGCTAAAAGTGTTTACGTCGGGAACTGTTGCAAATACTACATGAGAGTTAAAAGCCTTAACTCTAGTAAAGGTTACTAGAAATTATCTAGGTTGAAGATAGCAATCTTCAAATTAATTGATAATTAGCAAAGTTTAAAATGGACTACATCGGTAGTCAAACTAAACTGTCACCTAAGACAAAGTATGAGACTCATACACAAGTCTAAAGGCATGGGGTACATTTAGAATAGACCTTGACAAGTAAATTGAGCAGGTAAAAATGAGTTTTACGGAAGAGGCTCAAATTTACAAACTCTCGTTATCGGAAATAAAGTTAATTATTTCACAGTCGTCTAAGTTTGATTTAGTACTTAAACGACAGTCCACAGATAATAAAGCATTTCGAATAGGTTTGTCAGATACGTAATCTGATGAATGAAACCCTATTAAGTGAACTTGGAATATTTATTATCATCTCCCTAGTCCAGGTCGTTGCATGGACAACAACGATTAAGGAAGACTAGCACGGGATGTTGATGAGATAGCGCAGTTTCATGGGCTATAGAATAGGAGTATTCAATTCGACTACGCGGGTGTGTAAAAGGTTATACCCTGGATAACCCTCGATATGAGAAGTACATCACTCGTGATGAAACGTCAAAATACTTCTCATAAAAGACAATTAGAGAGATTCCTAAAAACATGAGTGCTCCACTCATCTTATGTAAGGAATGCCCGACTTTTGTTCCGTTAAACGCCGCACCGTAAAAGGAGGTTATAAAAACGGATACTGGGAAGGACAGGATAGACATGAAGTTAAGTGGGAGCGCAAGAATGGATTGTGTCATCCTAATCACATTAGGCTAAAAGTGTCTCACAGCAACTTGATGAGTGACAACTGAAAATGCGTGGTCGCGCTCAAACGGATTAAGAATTAATCGTTTGTCTTTTACAGTTGTACTCGAAGATCAAGAAAGTCTGAATGACGTGACGTATCAGATGGGATACTAAATTGACACAGGAATCGAGCATTGCACTTGTTCTAAGTCTAAGTGGGAGTCTGAAGGAGTTGAAGGAGATGTCCTTCGACCAAGGATGCAATGCAAGCAATTTGTCGGCTAGGACAATTGATAAAGAAGATCATCAAGTCCGGTTGATTTAGGGGTCGTGGAGTTTAAGCTAGAAACCAACCACGATCGTCGAATTACGAAGTAATTCGCGGCTAACTTCGACCGGATCCTACAACAGGTTACACATAAGAGTGTCAATTTGATCTAGGATATGACTAGTGGGGGTGAGATATAATAATGGGAATGTCCCATAAATATATCTCATAGGCCTAAAGAGAAATTAGGCAAAGATAGTACAAAAAGCCCAAAAATGGGGTTTTGGGCCTAAACCGATTCAGACACTTTTAGGGCTCGGATTGGGCTGATTTTGGGTGGACGTTTCCTTATGTTATGAACATTAAATCTGCCAATTTTGGCTGGGTTTGGACGTCATCTCCTTAGGGAATTGAGAAAATATCAACTAGTTGCTATTTTCGATAATTTCCCTAAATCTTATTTTAAAAGGTGTTTTAGGAAACCTAAAAGGAGGTGGATTCTTATTAGGGTTCTATATAAACACTCTTAGGGCAGAGAATAAGGTGTGGAATTTCTCTCTAAGCTTTCTTACTCTACCACATCAAGTAGAGAGGAGAAAGTGAGCTAATTCCCATTACTATCTATCTAGACAAAGAAGAAACGTGTTCTTCTTCCAACCACCATTGGTGTGCTAGCTAACAACAAGGTGGGAGATCAAGTTGATTGCTCGTGTCCCAAGTAGAGGAGCTATGTTTGAAGCTCTTGGTCTTCTAAAAAGCAATTGGAAAGGTTCGAGGGAAAAACTAGCGAATAAGGTATTCATCTTCTAGTTTTGCTTAGTATTATTATGGGTTTATGCATCTGATTGTTAACGAAACCAAGGTTCCTGGGTTTGATCTGAATGATCTTACCCATTCGTTCGGAGATAATATCCAGGTCTACCCTGTTCTGAATGGCCAGAGGAAGACGGTAGAGGGTGCACCACGTAGGCTTAAAGAATAAATCGTATACATCCTCAGTGAGTGGAAAATCCACTTGTTTTAGTACGACCATCATTCCTCTCATGATCCAGAGTCTGCCGAAGTTGAGAGCATTAAGGATGAAGAGGCTCTTTGGTTTGATCAAAAAGGTATTGATAGGTCCATCCACTTCAAAGTAATCACAATCTCTGAAGAAACGAGATTGTGGGAAGAGGAGTCTTTTGAGCTGGGACAATGATGCTGCATAAGGGCAGCACCATCTCGCCACGAACCCTTGGTTAATCGTCTGAAGATCTTGGTTTGTGGAAGGTTTTGAGTATCTGAGGGACAGACGTCCTTTGTTTGAAATAGGGAATTGGGTGGCCATGAATCGAATGATTTCTAGCACAGTGGTAGAGGGAAAGAGCGAAAAGCTCTGGGTTAAGAGTAAGAGGATAAATGGAAGATGACTGAAGTGGAAAAGAGAAGATGTAGATGTTAAAAAGAGCAGAAGAGGAAGATGACTCCAAGAAACCATGATGACCTTGCATGCATGGGGCTTGGTTGAGGACTCGCCACCCGAGTTGTCTGCTCAACCTAAGAGGTCGATTGACATTCCTAGAGGCCTAGAAACCCTAAAACCTAACACAACTACCGCCTTAGGAAACTAAAAACAAACAGAAACCGACAAAGAAGAGTAGAGAGACAAAAGGTAATAATACAACAAGCTATAAATGTTACTTATCTCGAGAGAGTGATGGAGTGGCTGCTGGTTATAGCTCGGTTAATGACGTTGGTTTGATCTGATTTCTCACATATATGAGGGATACTTGTCTTCACTACAAAAATGAAGACCATTTGTGACGTCGTAAAACCGTCAAAAATAGAGAAAATCCCGTCGGAAAAAGTTTTTCCAACGACAACAAACCGTCGGGAAGATCGTCATAAATAAGGGCGTCGTAAATTCTTTTTCCGACTCACACATCCGTCGGAAAAGAACTATTTCCGATGGCACTTTTGGTATGTGCCGTCAGAATTAGGGCTGATTAAGGGGCGGGAATTCTTACTATTTTCGACGGCATATATTTAAATGGCCGTCGGAAATAGTTAGTCTTTTTAGAAAAAAAAAATTGGAACCAAATTTTCGAAATACTAAAAAAAAATTAAAAACCTTAAGATATTACAACACAACAGTTCACAGAAATTCAATTTGAAACTCTAATACCCAAACTTCTATTTGCAATACAACATATAAATCATCATTGTCAAGATGATAAAACCCCAACTTGATTAAAACAAATAAACTGGAGACTGCATCTATGAGTTTGATCAACCATTTAATGCTCACCGCACTTAAAAGTAATATCCAGAATGTTCCTCTATTAGTCTGACAAGTTGCTTACAGATTCATGAATTCATCTTTGTCCGCTGATCCCAGCCGAGAGTGAAGGCAATCGAAAATCAATCCTTATCAAAGAAGGCCACTGCAATAAAAAGACATCTCGTTAAGTAGATCAATGGCCTTGCCATCATCAGATGCAGAAAATAAATGTTGCCATGAGTTTTCATGCCACTTGACAACAATGATCCAGGAAGCATGAGAAGAGAACGGACAAATGGGAGCTGGAGTTCCTGTGAAGAACATGAACTTGGAATTAGCAATCAAGAGAGAGAGAGACCAGGAGAAGACACAATAAACAGTAGCTATAGCTTAGTCAGTGTACTTGTCTCTAAAAGCATTGTAACAACAATATGTCTGCTGAGTTAACAATTTAGCTCGCTAACAACAATATGTCACTTTTTACGACGGTTTTCTAAATTCTGTCGTAAATAACCCGTCACAAAAAGGCCTGACTTTTGTAGTGCTTGGGACTTGTATTGGTGCATGCAAGCGTGGTAGTGGAGTTGTAGATGCTCAAGGATAGTAATGAAGGAAGATGGTGAGGTTTTGTAAGGACTATTCGTATACGACTGCTTTAATGCTCTTGAATGCTTTGAAAAGTTTTTATCAGTCATAGTAGTTCACAAGGCCGGTCCTGACTTTTTGGTGGCCCAAAGCGAGATATAAAAAATGGGCCCTCATATTAACAAGTGTATTTGAGCACGTTATAGTTGGTTGTATACATAGCGGAATTCTAATCTAATTAGGTTTCCTCCGCAACATACGGAAGCGGGAAATCCCTCTTTGCGTTAGCCTTTGAGAAATAAAAAGAAAAGTAAAATTAAACTACAACTTTAATGGGAGAGCTTGCCTTTACATTCTCTCATGATATTAAATGGCTTAAAAAACTTTTGGTTGTTCTCAAAACTACTAAAAAAAAATTAGAAACTGTATTTTAAAAAAATCTCGTAAACTTGTTCTTTATCAAATTTTCAACAAAAAACGAGCAACTAGATTTATCACTCTCATAACCAACCGACCTATTTTATTATAATGGATATTGTACCTGCATGACAACGTAACCATATGCTTTTGTTATTGTTTTCCAACCTGAACCTAAACTATTTTCCTTTTACTTTCTTAAATTCCTTTCATGTTCTTTTAGTTCTTTTGTGTCTCTAGAAATATCAATATTGAAAAAACAATAAAAAGTTACCCATGTTTCACTGTCAAGCAAAAAAATACACATTACTGAAGAAAGAAATTTGGGATCATTGTGATATTTACAACTTATAAAAAAAACATTTTTTTAAAATCACGAAAAGAAAAACGACATCAAAAAAGCATTATAAGCAAATAATAAATTATATGTCCAGAAAAAAAAATGAGGTATGGAACTAAGAGAGAAAAAATTAGAAAATTTAATTACTCAAGAATAGGAAAACGTTAAATACAAGTAAAAGAGTGTTAAATGAAACAACAATTTTTTTGCATATCGAAAATCAGTCGACAGATTTAAAGTGTAAGAAAAAACTTGAAACATAAACCTAAATTTGAAAGGAAAATAAGCGAAATATATAACAAATTAAGAAGACGGAAAATAACTAAAACAGGCACTGCCCTTGCATACGTTGGTGTAGTCTATAATTATATGGATTATACGGGGAGAGCTAGGGAGATGGAACGAGGGAAAGAAGAGATATAACTAAAACAGTACAACTAGATTTAGGTTTTGATAAATATATGATCTATTTAATTTAATAAAAACTAGATTATCTAAATAATGTTAGTTGCATCATTACAGTGAGCTTGAGAGTTGAGATAAAATTACCCAATCAATCAGTCAAGTATGTAGAGAATGAGTGATGAGAAAGGTTTAACAGTAAAATTACAGGTGTTTAGGGGGTTTCTCAAAAAAATTGGAAGTGAAGGACACACTTTGTAGGTCCCACTTCCTCAAAATACAAATCTTTCTGGTGGCCCTCTTCTTTAACAAATAATTTAGTGGTGGCCCCTAGAAACCCTTGTAATAACTGGGCCATGACAATAACTCCATCAACAAATAACACTGTGGTGGCCCCTAAAAACTGGAGGCCCAAAGCGACGCTTTGTTCGCTTTGGGCCCAAGGCCGGCCCTGTAGTTGGTGGAAGACGGTCGGGATTGGTGAGGTTGGTGGTGATTAATGGGGTTTTGATTTGGTAGGATTTGTGTTTAGGGGTTTCTCTAGGGTTTGGAAAAAAGGAAAAGGAAGAGGGAAAAACGTTTATGATGTCACCAGACTCTCTCTCTCCTCAAAAAACCATTTCGTTTGAGATCCGTTCCACTTGCATGAATGACTTTGACGACATGACTGCTTGATGATGAGCTAATATAACTAAGAATGGCTGATTTAATATTCGTTTGGAGAAACTAAAAAAGGAAGCAAAATTAAAGAGAGATGAACATTTTAACAAGACCACAATGTAACTACTCAAACAATAAATGAATAGTTTAATTTGTCAGTGAGGAATACAATCAAACAATATGTAAACAAAATATGAATATTAGATAACAGAATAAAAAAAACAGGATCAAAATATATCTAATTCTCAGACCTTGAACATATATAATCTTACTACAAAACAAAAAAGATTGAAAGAAGCCTCTCAATTGTTCTTAGGTTTATAACCACTTTAAATAGACTAACCACTGGTATAATTCTTTGTCTTCCATTGATAGAACTCAAGGGTAGGTTTTTTTATATAGAATGTAACCGTATGATCAATTGCCATGAGAAGTGAAAGAGTCATGAACCGATATTAAGAAAAAATGGAAGGATGATTAGTGGGTGTATCTTACTACAAAACAAAAAAGAACGAAAGAAGCCTCTCAATTGTTCTTAGGTTTATAACCACTTTAAAGAGACTAACCACTGGTATAATTCTCTGTCTTCCATTGATAGAACTCAAGGGTGGGTTTTTTTTTTATATAGAATGTAACTGTATGATCAATTGTCATGAGAAGTGAAAGAGTCATGAACGGATATTAAGAAAAAAATTGAAGGATGATTAGTGGGTGTAATTAATAGAAAAATGAGTTAGACAAAGGAAATCAGAGTGTTTGATACATACACATAATGTGACTAGTGACTAATCTCAAATGAATAGTTTAACACCATTTTTCACGATTTTAGAATTTCAATTCAAAGTGTCTGGCAATTCAAAGTAAATTACTAAATTAGTTTGGTAAACTACAGTTTTTAGGAAGGTTCTACTCATAAGACCTCAATGGTGTGGTAGTTTGTTCGATTATGGGACCAAGGTAATTTCTTGCCCTAAATCCAATAACATCTCATCTTCTCTTTAAAGCTATTATGGTGTGGTTTATATCCATCATCAGTTGATTTTTTTAGCATTATTGATTCTTCATATTCGAATCCCCATCCATTGAAGAGGTTGAGGTTGGACAGTGTTGATAATATGTGCGGCTCTAGAAACGTTCATTTTGTGATGTTTTTGTTTTTTGAGCTATTTCCTAAATGTCTCCTAGTTTATGACCGGCTTCCCGCGTAGTCTTATAGTTTATCGAAAATATCCAAATGACCACCTTTGACTGTTACCGTCCATTTGACTTTCTTCAATTCAAACTTCATTAGCTATCGTAGTGTGTTTGTAATCTTAGTTCAATAACTTGCTTTACTAAGACAAACCTCGTAGCTCTTTTCTTCAAAGAATTTCAAGAAATCGGGTAAGGGGACGTCTCTTGTTCTAACACGTGAAAAAGTTGTTCTACATGTACAAAATGAAAATACCTTCTCAAGGTTGGAGATCTAGGAAGGCCTTGAAGGCAACAATCCATTCATAAGTATACTTGTTTTTTCAAGAGTCTAAGATACATCTATTTCATTTTTCCCAAAGGATAGTACTTTGATCTTCCATTCGTACGTATACTCATTTCATCTTTTAGGTGGAATGTATAGTTATTTAACTTGGTTATTAGAAGTATAAATAATCTAATAAATACGTTGGGCTTTAGGCCTCTTTTATGTTGTTGGGCTTAGATTTCTTTCATTATATATTCAACTTAGACGGTTATCGTCCTTATTACATCTTCATAATGTTTCAATGCTTTGTAACAATTAAAGTAAATCATAGGCGATTTCTCAAAAAGATAAATTAGAGGTGCCGAACGGGTTGGGTTGTTTCTATAGCACCTGGCCCATTTTTATATAAGGCCCACAGATCATTAAGGAAAGCCCAAAGGCCTTCCTCGTTATTTGTAACCCTAACATTATGTGTCGTCAAATCAATATGCAGAACATCAGTAGAGTAGGTAGACCCATCTTCCCCACCTGCCACATTAATGTAGTATTAAATTTGGATCTTTTTGTATTTCTTCAATATATACATACTCCCAAGTCTTCATCCTTTCATTTTCTCAGGAATTTCTTTACTTTTCAACTTCCACTTAACCTAAACAATTTCTTGCCAACTTTTTTTTTCATATAATATCTCACAAAATCATGAGAACGTGGAATCAGAAAATCAGGTAATCCTTAACTACTTTTTCTTCTCTAGTTGTTGATTTTCAGCTCATGTTTTAATCCTTTGAGCTATTCATTGTTCTTAAAATAGGATCTTTTAATTTGATTATATATTGCTAGCTTCAACAAATTCTGTAATTTTTTTTTAATAAAATGTATGTCTACTATATAGTATCAGATCTGCTTTGAACAGTTTCCTGGTCAATTATGCATAATCATAAAGATATTGTTTGATATTTTCCATTCTTTATCATCTGACTATTGATTTTTCTGCATAGCCAAACAAGATTGGCATGTAGAGGTTTAATTTTCATTATATCTTCATGCACTTTGTATGCCCTTCTTTCTTATACTTCCACAAACAATAGTTCTTATTTTAAGTGTTCATTTGAAATTGTTTCTTTTTTTCATTTGTAGGAATCATTAACCACAATGACTTACTCTCTCTGGAAACAAGTAAGTCTTACTGTTCATGTGTTTATAAATTATTTGGTACTAGTTAAGAAGAGTTGTGCACTCTTGATGAACAATGGATAACTCTACTTAAATACTAATATATTTATAAAGCTGCCGAAAATAATACAAGTTAGTGATGTTCTTTAATTTTCGTTTGTAAATGACTTCGGCTTAACCGTGTTGGTGGAAGTCCATAACCAGTGGACAAAACTAGGCAGCACAAACAAAACTAGTCATCTTTATTATCAACATTAAGGTTCTGGCAGGAGAGAGATAGGTTCTCAAAATTACTCACCTCTTCTCCACCATGAAGTTAGTTAGGATAGAAATTTTTGATGAAATGTTCAAATTTTGGGTCCAAATACAAAAAAAAACCCAACAAGAATTATTATCCCACCCAAAACCCAATAATCAACTAATAACTCATATCAAACCCAAATACACATCCTTATGCTCCATCCCTTCCCAACTTGTATCTCTAAGACCTAATGGTTTTTTCTAATCCCTCTTTTGCCCTCCTATATATATCCAACTACTCCCTCCCTTTACAAACTAAAATTTTTTCTCTCCAAAATATCTCTCTTCCTTCCATAATCTGGGTTTACTTTCTCTCTCTACCTAAACCGAAAGCCAATTCCAAACCCTCTTTTCTCTCTTCTCTCTCGAACCTGACCGGCCATCTCTTCAATCAATTCCACCTTCATTCATCATCTTCTTCTCTGTAGACTATATACTTTGCTCATTCATTCATCATCTTCTTCTCTGTAGACTATAGAAGCCAACATCATATATTCCGCCTTCATTCATCATCTTCAATCTATTCCACCTTCATTCATCATCTTCAATCTATTCCACCTTATTCATTCATTCATCATCTTCTTCTCTAAAAAAACCGAGACCGAGAGAGATAACTCTTTTCACGTTTTCGTGGTTCAGTCATCACCTTCATTCATCATCTTCTTCTCTGTAAAAACTTCAGTCATCATCTTCTTCTTCTATAAAACCAGGTAACTGTTTATTAAATGTTGTGACATTCATTTTAATGTTTTTATTACAGGTATGGCGCCATCACTTCTCAACTGTCTGAGAGCTTCAACAACATGATAAAGAAAGTCTGCATCCTCCTTATTACAACATTGTTGGATGTCATAAGATGGAAGATTATGAACAAGATGAGAAAGCATAGAGACGCCGCTATTGGATGGAATACATTTCTTTGCCCATCCATTAACTTGGAACAACAAGCGAAATACCAAGTTGCGTAGACGTGGAGATACGTTGAGACAACCCCACTTATTTATGAAGTATATTCGACTCCACGCCATTCCGTAAATCTTGGTACTCTCACATGCTCTTGTCGGCGTTGGCAAGTAGATTCGCTTCCGTGTCAACATGCAATGCTATGCATCAACTAGACTCGTGGTGATAGTACATGTTTATATGATCCCGTCTGGACGGTGGAGGCTTACAGAAACACATACCAACATTATGTTTATCCCGTTCCAAATTTTGACGAACTCTATACTTTTGATCCATTAACCAAGACTCTTCCTCCACTACTTAAAAGGGCACCCGGCAGACCACGTACAACACGGTTGCAGAGTTCCAGAGATGTTACGAGGAGAAAAAGAATCTGTCGTAGGTGCAACCAACCCGTTTGTCACAACAGTGCGACATGTCGAGCCCAACTGTAGTTCACATTTTATTAAATGCTTTAACATTCAACGATATGTCTCAACATATAAGAGACTGTCTCTACATTATGTTGAATGTATTAGTAAAATCTTTTTGTCTAAGTAAATATTCTTAACTATCTTAGTAAATATTTTTTTGTCTTGTGAATATATTTACCGTTCAAAACATTCTACTAAATGTTTAGTGAATGAATCCTTACATGGTTAACTCTTATTTACTAAGAATCAACATTATGCAGTATTTTGAGAACATTCTTATTAATGAATGAACATTATTGCATATTACACAAACATTTCCGCCAATGCGGACATTACTGTATATAATGTGCCAACATTTATTACTATGTGCCAACATTCGGCAGAATGTTCTAACATTATTTTGTGTGTTCTTTCCTGAAACAAACTCTTTGTCGTCTATGCATGTCACATATGTTCAAGAAGAAAAATAATATATTCAAATTTACTCCATATTGTTTCTACATAAATATCTCATTCCAAATCATTGAAAGTACTTAACATCACAAAATAATTTACAAAACCATATTTGTTTGTAATCTAATCATGAATGAAGTCGTTTCGGGTTTAGTGATATGAACATAACCCGTTACCTAAAAAACAACTTCATTTTTTATTAAAAGAGCCTTTACAAAAAAAACATTTGTGGGGGCAACCACACTTTCAAGCACGGGCCAACCTCCAATACATCGTATTCTCCTTCAGTATTTTGTGGGTGAGCTTAGCCCTCTTCCTTTGTGCTAGGAAAACCCAATCTGGTTTTTGTGTATGTTCTTTGTGTTCGATTGTCATGCAGTCTTTCACAAGCTCTTCAATTTTCAAAATAACAAAGAGACCACAATTTGGGTTGTTCACGCCACAAAGGAAATGTTAAAGCATAACAAATAATGTTTTCACAGTCAGAGACAATACTGAAATATAATGTGAAATGAGACCACATTACTAATAATGACGTGACATCCTCATAATGTTGGAACAATTTCAAACTAATTAAAGCATTCATCATAATGTTGGAACAAATAAAGAGTCAAAACACTTACTTTTCTTCCTATGTAGGGAATATTGGCTCCCCAAGAACATCTGCGTACTTTTGTTGGGTTCCAAACATTATGAATCCTACCTCTTCCATGACATCCTCCACGTATGCTGCATACTCTTTGGCATTTTCCAAACACTCCTTGGCCATCTTCGTATCAAAGGACATTGAATCGTAATGGGTCCAACGATGCAGAAATACATTATAGATCAACACTGTCCAGTGCCCCCTTGAGCTGTCTCCCGTTGTTGGTTGACAGATGGGTGCACACACATATTGTATTTCCAGTTTCCCCACATTATTCCTCAATGTTCGATTGAGCATTTGTTCGATGGAGGCTAGGTTTACCTCAGCCTTTATCATTATCTGTTCCATAAACACAAAGTTATCAAAATGTTCACTCATATAAAAGATGATAGGAAAACATCCTAATCACTTAACTTACGTATATTTCCGATGGAAGGCATAGTACACATTTTTTTTTCAATTTCTGGTGATTAGTGAGGAATGAGCTTGCCCAGTTAATGATTTGTGAATCGCACTCCAGATTCATCATTTACATATCCAGTTAATTCCCACAAATGTCGTTTATTCCGTCGCTGAACCACACTTTTGTA
Organism: Eschscholzia californica subsp. californica; assembly: GCA_002897215.1. Taxonomy (NCBI): domain Eukaryota; kingdom Viridiplantae; phylum Streptophyta; class Magnoliopsida; order Ranunculales; family Papaveraceae; genus Eschscholzia; species Eschscholzia californica. The sequence continues at coordinate 1,213,774 of BEHA01050295.1, read as the reverse complement.
CTGCAAATATTGGAAAAAACATTGTCACCGCTACTAATATTAGGACATTTCAAGTAATGCTGGGACATTACAGTAACGTACTCGTACCTTTTGTTTCTTTCCCTGAAGAATTCTTCCAACAAACCCTGTTCGTGTTCCTTTACATATTTCTAGACAAGACTTTTTTCCAGTTTCCAAGTTTCTGCAATTTTGAAGTCTGCTCTTCTGACCTTTGTGCTCCCAACTCTACAATCTCTTCTACATAATTGTTTTCTTTTGGAGTTGCTTTGTTTTTTCGGTCATAGTTCGGGTTCTTGACTGAATTTTTACCCTTTTAACCAAAGAGTTTAATTTGTTTTTATCTTTCTGTTCACCAACTACAGCCATTTCAACCTTTGGCTTATCTACAAAATCGTCTTCGGAAGAACTTTCATTCTCGACGATCTCATAACTTTCATATACTTTTGCCACATCGCAAACTTCTGAAAAGAAAGTTGTAGGCCAAGTCAGCTCAAAGTCAAGTTCTTCCATCTCTTTTTGACCTACATTCAAAACACTCGGAAATTGCTTTTCACCTGTTCCCATCACCACACGTTTAACTAGTCAACTTTCGATACAAAAGCAAAACTTAACATAAATAATTCTCCAATTCTTGATCAATAACGTTATCACGAATGTTCTAACATTTTACGTATTTATGTGGAGAATACCACTTACTTGTTTGTTTCTTATTTATTACTTAGCCGACCACTCTACTGTCGTTCGTGGTAAAAGACATTCTTCAATTGTCGTGGTAAAAGACATCGTGGGAGTACGATAGAACTCTTTTACTTACCGTTTATCAAAAAACTTGTAACGATGGCGGAACAATTTATGTTCATACCAATCATCTGACAAGTAAGTAAGAATTTCAGAGAAGATATTATGATTCCACACAAGTTAATACGTTCTTTAAAAAAAACTAGAAATAAAACCAACTTGAATCTAAAAAAACAATATTCATTTGCTTTATCAATGTAGGCTGCAACTAAAACATTATGTTAAATGTTGGAGCATTTTGGTATCTGCTTCAACATTTTTAATTTCTTTTCAAGCAAAGACAAGAATGTGGACAAAAATAATAAATTTCGTTACCATTTACTCACTTGACCCAGCTATTTGGCTCTCTGTCTGCTCCTGGTTTTGCACATCCCCTGAAGATTGACCCTTTACAAACTCAAAAATTGCCTTCTTACCCTTGTTGTCTATTTCCGCTTCTCCAGTTTGAGCTTCGGCGTTATTTTCTTGTTCGTTGCGGGCTTCTACATTTTCTTGTTCGGGAGTTTTTGTGTTACTTCCTCCTCTACCATTCCTTCATTTCTTACCTCATCTCCACCCTCTAATTTCTCTCCACCATCATCCACCTGCTGCCTCACCTCCTCTCCACTCTCTACCTCCTGCCGACCCTACACCTCCTGTCCACCCTCTAGATCTGTTGCACCAATCACCTGCTGTCCACCTTCTACTTCCTGGCCACCCTCCACCTTTTATAAAATGCCCACACATTCTGCTAAATGTTTCAACATTGTGTGTGTCCCTAAACAATGATGTAGCATATAACAGAATGTCAGGACAAACTAATTTGTCTTGGATCATTATAAGAAATTATGAAACATTTGAGTTCATGATCAGGATTACTTACGGGAAGCAGAGTGAGGCAGCCTGAAGCTTTGCTCGGGGTCTTCCTAGTGCTTGTTAATTCTCTCTATCATGAAGGAGTGAATAGCTCTGGGCCATGAAACTCTTTTTATCATTCTCTCTGTTTGGAGATTGTGATAAAAACTTCTGACAACCGAGGAACCAGCAGCTGAAGCGAACAGGAATGTGGCTGCCATGTACATAATCCAAAGTTTCAAGAACTCAATGGCTGGAGCCTTTGTCCTTGCAGCCACACTCAAAGCCTTTTCGATGATGGGGCCGCCAAAAGATGGTGACTTCCCTCTACAATACACTCCGAGAAATACTTGACAAGAAACTGCTCCTTTGAGGCATCGATGGTGACATTGCCTGGGAAAGCTTCATACACTTGTCCTTCCATCGGGACTCCCAACAGCAAAGCAACATCTCCGGGAGTGAACTCAATCATCTTCCCTCCGATGTTGAAGGCTTGGCTTTCTTTGTCGAAGCACTTCAGCAGATCAAATATGGCCTTATTAGGCTTCTCCATGACATTCTCTTTTCGGAAACTCCCACTGGTCAGTGCCTTAAAGAAGGACCCGAATGGGGAAGCAAACAACATCTTCTTTTGGTCCTCAGTCATGTCCCAAAGAGAATCCCGCGCCACCTCAAAAACTGCTTTTAAATTACATATGTAATTTAAAGTATTTTTCTTCTTCTGCTCCCTTGCCTCTGTTGGTGGAGCCTCCACCATCGGCTCTCTCGTTTTGGATGTATACTATCGATGCTTCACACACACAGTAACAGATATGTTAGGGCATTCAACAAAATGTTCAACACTACACTGAATGCTACATCACTATAAATAATGTCAGATCATTTTGCAATGTGTCTACACAATAAGTCGAGGCCAATGGTTTACATAACTTTTCACAGAACCCAAGCAATAAGGTAGGATTAAGTGAAGCAACATTTTACAGAATGACAACACACTAACAAATATGCCAAACCATTATACGAAATGAGAAAGCACAAACAATAATTAAAAGACATTTTCACAGATGTGTATAGAATATCATACCCTTGCCTGTGATGGACTCGCAAATTTATTGTCTTTTTTGCTAGGCCCAGCGGTGGTTGGCTCTTCACTAGCCCTCTTTCTAGGGCTAGCTCTTAGTGGAGCATGTTGTCTGGTTGCAGGGGTATCTCCTTTTTTGTTTGCAGCTTTAACCATCTTTGTTAATTTTTCTGCAAAAATTGATATGTTTGTATTAGACCCCCACATGTTTGTAACAAACTAAAAATGTTTGTACACAACCCAAATGTCTGAACATAACCCTAATTTCTTTAACACAACCCAGAATTTTAAAACAAACCATTCATTTCATCAACAAAGACAAACACCCAAAAATCAAAAACGAAGTACTAAATGTCTCCACAGAAACCTAAATTTCTGATCACAACCCTAAATGTCAAAACAAACCTAACCTAGAAACTTGATGAAGAACCATAAACACCAAAATTACCTTCTGTCAAGATGCATGCTTCCGAAATCACAAACAAAAACCATAAATGTTTTATCACAAACCATAATGTAGACAGCAATCACGAAGAACAACAACTTAAGAGCAAGTTAAACCCCAAAAATCAAGATCAAAGTACTAAATCTGAAAGAAGAAACCCTAATTTTTTGAAAACAACCCAAAATGTTTAAACAACCCTAAAACTTTACCAACAACCCTAAAACTTTACCAACAACCCTAAAACTTTACCAACAACCAAAAGTCTGAAAGAAGAAACCCCAAAAATGTTCAAACAATCCTAAAAATTTACCACCAACAGAGAGAGAAAGAAGATTTAGAGGAAGAACAGAGACGTACCTGTGTTTGATGATGCTCGAACAAGAGAGAGAAGCACCAGATTTGTTGAAAGAGAGCGAAATAGAGAGAGAACTGAGTAGATCAAGTTGCTTTTGAAGCTTTAATAGAGAGAGATAGTCGCGGTAACGTTTCGATTCTCAGGGTTAATGGCCAAAATGGTTTCGGTTGAAAAAGAGATAGAGAGGCAACGTTTTGAATGAAGAGAGATAGAGATTGATCGGGATAGAGAGAGAGATAGAAAGGCAGCGTTTGAATGAAGAGAGATAGAGAGGGTTAGTGTGTCTAATCAAGTCTGTGAGAGAGAGAGAGCGTGGAGACCGAGAGGAGTCTAATCAGTCAGAGAGAGAAAGAGAGAGGCTGACATGTGTTTGAGCGGGAAATGAGTGAGGGACATAAGAGGTAAGTATTTCTTTTGGGGGGATAGGAAGGTAACATCACATTTTGGGTTTTTTTTTTTTTGAGATATAATTCCCTATTGGGTTGGATTTCATATTTGGGCTCCTTTTTTGGGCCTTAGATTTATCCTCTCGTTAGGATATGCAGAAAATAGTGTTGAAAAAGTCATTTTCTATAGGAAAAATAGTGTGACAGTCGTTTATGTATGAAAAAGTCATTTTCTATAGGATATGCAGAGATAGGTTTTTTTTATGTATGAAAAAACCTATCTCACCCTCTTCTCCACCTTAAATTTTTGTTGTTTGATTGGACCAAAATAGTGTGACAGTCGTTTTCAATAGGAAAAAAAGTGTGAAAAACCCTTCAAAATTTTACCACCAAAAATGTGAGAAAACCTATTTCTCACCCTCACCAAAAAACATGCTTTCTCTCGTCTTTCAGTCTTTCTCTCAAATTGTTTACCTTCTCTCATTTTAGAAACTCACTTCCCCATCTCACTCACTCTGGTCTTCTCCATTGAATGCTACAACACTTTGTGGATTGCAACTCGATTTTCATTCAGTCATTTTTTTTATGTATGCAGTGGGATGAAGGTTTGAGAATTGTATGGATGATCTTCCTAATTGCCACGTTTGCCTGCTCCAAATAAAACACCTATCTCTCCTTTAGTGAAGTATGGATTTAATAAGAAACCCAGGAGAAAAAAAGAGGTGGAGTGCACTTGAATAACAAGTTTTGAGAGATTTTGCTCACAAGTATGTGATTAAGATTTATTGTTACAATTTTCAACAGCTTCTCCAATTTCTGTGATTAAAATATATATGACAGAATTGACCCTCATATTCGTAATTCCCCAAACTCTAAATCTTAGTAATTGTTCTGGAAACCTGATTTATTGGGTTAAATTGTCGAACTTTTGAATCCTTAAAGTTTAAGTCAATAAACAACATAAGTATAAAAGATTTGTCAAAAAATTAGGTTTTGTTTAATGATCCTCATCCAATTAACTTCAAATTACAGAAAAAGTTGTGCGTAGGACGTTGTTGTATTTGGATGATGGTTGTCAGCTAGGATTTACTGTTGGAATCGACTTTCCAGCAGGAGCGTTTTTTGCCCTTTTGACAAGGTTCCCTTTGTCTAAATAACTCAAATAACGTACCGTTGCGTTCGTCTCGTCGAGGGCTTGAATTTCAAGCTTTGGTTTGCTCAAAACCGATTCCGTATGAATAAGATATTAATTTTCGAAGTTTGGGTTTAAATATGAAAATATGTGAAATATTTAAGGAAAGTCCCATATCGGGTAAGTTAAAGGAATATGTAGGGTTTATAATAAGCTGCTCTCCCATACTATAGTATGAATGAAATAAAGGTCCAACGATTTGCGTGGTTTGCACCACGCAAACCACGCACGCGCATGGGCGTTTAGGGCGCATTGGGCGCTTTAGAGGCGCTCGCACGCACTTTGCACTTCGCGACGGACCAGATTAAACCCGTGGATCAGTACCTCCTTTCTTCAAGAGGGTTGTGACTTTTCCCCCCAAAAGTGAGGGTTGTGACTTTTCCCTCCAAATGTGACTGTTAACAAACAGTCACCTTTCACCTTTAAATAAGCCATGAAACCAGACTTCAAAATTCACTTCGAATTAAGAGAGTTTAAGGCATTCAAGAGTTTTCAATACTTACTGACGTTCGAAAGAGTTTTCAGATCTAAGTACCTCCGATCCGAAAAGGTAATACGTTGTATCCTGGGAGACAAATCGCCTATACTGTTGGTACAATAAACATGGCGAATTATTGTCTTAAGGAAAGAGATCACTCGCCTCGGTTCCAAATAAATATAATTTCTGTTCTTTATCCTCTTTCTTATTTTATTAGTTAAAGGTACAATTTGTATCTGAAATTTAAAAACAGAGTACTAACCTTCTGTTTTTCATTTAAGGAATTTTAGTTAAAATACTGACTGTTTATCTCTGAAAAATTTCAGAAGGATATTATCATTGTTTAAAGGAAACAAGACGATAATATAGTATACAGATTAAAACAACATTTACATCTTTGTTTCAAGCATTTGCCGATGGGAAGATGACGAAGGACAACTTAAGGAAGCCCAATAGAACAATATTATAAATATTATGTAGATAATTCGAGCAAGGATACCTTCAGTTTGGGGAGATTAAACTTACAGCACTCATACTGGGTTCACCTATGGATGGCATGCATAGAGTATGATGCATTCTCAAAAGTTGCTGCCACTGATACTTTGGGGGTAAGGCATGGACACTTTCGAGTACTAATATTGGGAATGCTTTAAGGAGTATGGTCAAGTGTTCATCAAAAAAAAAAAAAGGAGTATGGTCAATGACCGAGAACCCGGGTTCGACTTTGTGAAGTTATTTATTATGTATTTGGCTTTCACCCTTCTTTTTGCTAGTTTTTCCGATTACGTGGTGTTGCCCACTTTTTACCATAACATCGAAAGTCAGCTTTGTTGGGGTCCCTCCTTACAATAAAAGGACTCCTAGTTGGAATAGGATTTCCCTTATTTCTTGTTTGGGGAAAAAATAGAAGTTTCTATTTTTTCAAGCCTAAAAAGGAATTCCTATTTCTATTGGTAAACCTCCCTATTTATCATTATAAAAGGGAATGAAAGGGAAGAGATTATACACAACAACTTCCAGAACAAAGAGAAGTCAGAGAAAGAGAGATTTCTGAAGTGGTTCTTTCAAGAGAGATTGAAAGAGCAGAATATTGGTTTGAAGAAAAGAAGATTATTAATCTTGTGAAGCAATTTAGTTTGTGGTTATCTTCTTCAACCTTTAGTAATCTAGGATTTGTTCAAATCCTAAGGAGTAAGAGATTTTTATTTCTTTGTTTCTTTGTTCAGTTTATCCACCATAGGTTTGGTGAAGAGTTGTGTACCCCATTATAATCATAGTGGAAGATTTCTGGACTAGGTCCCGTGGTTTTTTACCTTCTAGTTTGGAGGGGTTTTTGCCACGTTAAATAATCTTGGTGTCTCTGCTTTTACATTCACATCGTTTATCTTCATATTCCTGAACAAGTTAATTAGGTTATTTTTCCTAACAAATGATCAGAAGGGTCTCTTGGCCGCGTGCAATCCGTACATTCATGATGACTTCTATTAGGAGACATGCACAAGACCCAATTGCAGCATGTGGATATCTAATTCTTTTGCCTGTAAGTAATTTTATTGTTGTGTACATTTTTTCTTATGGTAATATCATTTTGAAAGTTTGTTAAAATTTTAAGTAACATTTCAATTACAATCTTCTTTGTGCACATAACATTCTTAATTATGTACAAAACATTCTTCTTTATGTACGTAACATTGACATTTGTTCTATGTACAATATTGGTTCTGTCTGCACAGTAAATTGTTCAAGGAATAATCCTTTTACTAAGGAATGATAACAAGAATGGTTCGCTAGTCCCTCACTCCATTAACGATGGCTTTGAAAATCACGCCCACTTGATCAGAATGGAAGATGTAAGTAGAAAAGGATAGTACGATTTCATATATGTTGAATACAAAGTTCTTAATATTCATTTTCAGTTATATTTAAAGTACATTACGATTGTTGTACATCGCAAATCATTTGAATTGCATGTTTCCGTTGATTTTGTTGATCCTCCTTATGAAGTAGAAAAGTTGTCTTCAAAGAAAGGGTTGTTGTCAATGTAAGCATCCTGGAATGACTTTACGGAGCGTCCTTGAATAAAAAAAGTTTAATTTTTTTCTTTGTTACATCTTATTTAAGCTTGCACCGGCTAGCTGAAAAGCCTGGTTCCGCCCTACTCGTGGATACCCATACTGGCTTAATTCTCATCTCTAGTTATAACATAATGATTTGTTTGACACATCAAGTAGGTGTGTAGTTGGGATGTTCTTAACTAGATTGGTCGGATGAAGAGCTTGGTCAGTGGACCTTGATTGTACCTAAATCAAGGAAATGCTCTTTGTAGGTAGAGGAAGTTCATACATGGTTTGATTCAACAAATTACAGTCAGCAAATGATTGAAATCAACTGTGGAAAAGAGAATATGGTTCCAAAAGGTACTGACAAATGAAACTCTAAATAAGTTTCGTCTAACTGCAAATAGGCATCTCTCATGCATATATTTATGGGGCAACACTCCTTCCACCAAATTCCAATTTGGGTGTCAACAAAAGAGGAAAATGTGTTGACTGTTGACAGCCTAAAAAT
>BEHA01050295.1:1171663-1184035 GCA_002897215.1 Eschscholzia californica subsp. californica | reverse complement strand
TAAATATTTCTAGTAATATGTATTAATGTTCAAGGAATAGAAATAATAGTCTTACTTCTATTGACTTCTACATCTCTCTTTTTATTTTATTTTTATAAAGTCAACTTCCTGGACTCAAGAAAATTCTTCTTTTGAAGATCAGAAGTAGCAATAAAATCAAGAAAAGTAGAGAAGTCTGTATCCATATAACGCCTTGGATTGTCTTCATTAATGAGTTTAGGGCATGGTCTAACCATGTTCATTACTGGCGTACTGTGTAAAGAAGCAATTGATGTTCTTAATTTTGAAGAATTTACCACTGCCCTATGTAACACACTCTTGTATCTCCCATTGCTAAATATCTGAAATACATAAAATTTAAACCAATAAGTTAATTTCATTTCCATGCAAAATCATGCATTTTGACGGTTGCCTAGAAGATTGGCGTCTGGAGACACTTCCACAACTAACATCAAACCAGACAGAGTCTCCTGTGTAAATCGGTCCAGAGTGTGAACGAGTTCACTAGGGCCCCAAATAGGCCTTAGGAGTATGGGGCGTCCCTTAAGGGTTATTTTTCGGCGGGGTATCATATGTATGAGATGTTGTTATATGTTACAATTATAGGGATGAATGACTAACCTCAAGATGATCGCCAATGTTGACGACAAAGGAGTTCGGGATCGGTTTAACGGTTAGCCATTGTTTTTTATGTTCTATTTGAAGTCCTTCGACTTCATCTTGAAGGAGAAGAGTGAGAAATCCGTAATCGGAATGTGGTGGCATACCAAGTGTTAGCTCAGGTTCGGGGCACGCAGGATAGCAATTGATAACCATTAAGTGACTACCCTCTTCGAATTCTTTGAATGCATTTTCGTCATTGTTTTCGTTTGTTTGAGTACTTATCCCTAAACTCTCAAATATGGCTTCCATGATCTTTACAAATAAGAACTTGTTTTGTTCAGCATAAGCAACTGTTGATTCTCTGCTTGAGTTGAGCATAAAATGATTAGTACTATAAGTACCCAAAGATGCACACTTGAAGAATTCATCAATTTCTTAAAATTTCTCTTAAGTGAATTCTCACCTAAAGTCATTAGGAGAAGAAGGCCAATGGGGAAATGAGTCTGATAAAGAATGACAAGCAAGCTTCAAGAAATCTCTCCAACAGAACACACCATCTTTACTTTGGTTGAAGCTCGTTCCATATCGTACGACTGCTCGGACATCCTCGGACATGTATTTCGATCTCTCCTCGAGCGGAAGCTCAAAAAACCGTCGACTAACGTCGATCATATTTTGAATAGTATTACTACTAATACCATGATTTATAACCTACACCAAAACAAATGTAAAAAATAATCAAACCATTAACTAATTTTAGGACTGACAAGTGGAGTACAAAATTGGTTCAATTAGACCTACCTGAAAGAACCCATAATCCTCACAAGCTTTAGAAAGGGATTGAATAACTTGGGACCTGTTTGGACCTTGTAATTGATCAAAATCAATGATAGGCAATTCTATCTTAGATAAATGATGAATTTGCTTAGGAATTTGAGCTGATTTCTCTTGATCATCATTGTGTCTTTCACAAACAGGAAATATATACTTGTTTGGTATTTTTGTAATCCCACTCTCACAAAGATGTTTAACTCCTTTGTTATATAATTTGTTCTCTGTGGACAATTCATCTGTTTTAGTCCTAACACAATATGCTAGCAAACCCATGGAATGAGCTCTAATTTATGAGTGAGAGAGAGAGAGAAGAGAGAGAGAGAGAGAGAGAGAGAGAAGAGAGAGAGAGAGAGAGAGAGAGAGAGAGAGAGAGAGAGAGAGAGAGAGAGGTGAAAAGAAAACGTGGGTTGGGAATTGGAGACAAGCTTAATAGTTTAAGTATGCAAAAGGGGAAATAAAGAGAGAGAATTAGTTTGATGAGATTTGAAGAAAGTGGGTTGTGTATTTATAGGAAAAAAGGAGTATAGACTTAGCAATATGAGCAAGAGTAGTTTGAAGTATTATTCATGAAGACTTAGTTTGGGTAAATGGAAAAAAATGACTGGTTCTAACTATAGGAGCTGACTTAGTTTTGTTTTCTCATCATCAGCAGCATTCAGCTGATAGGTAGGTAGGTTCCCTGCAACTTGAAAATTCAAGCTTTTTTCTCTTTTGTCTTCCATTACAGAATTTTAACTTTCTCCCCTTTCTTCATTAGTTTTCTTTTTCTCTCTACGTATTTCTCATCAGTACTGTCTACAAATTTATACTGTATTTATTTATTTGAAGTAGTTGACTTTTGAGTACAGTAGAATTGGTAATAGTGTTTTTTAAGAAATTTTTGGTCAAAACATGCAAATGAACTATTTCACTTTTAAGATGGAGCTCATTTATTTATTTTAAAGACTGGATCAAGAAAAAGGGGTACTACGAGCCCACTGCCCCACGCATCTAACCAGCTCGCGTGGTTCACCGGTTCCACCTTTAAGATTAATAACCAAAATCACATGGTTAAGAGAGGTCTAAGTATCAATTTCTACCTGACACCCATCATCTATATAATAAAACAGAAGGGAAAACGATGACTGGGACAAACATCCTTCTTTAATAAAAGATATTGTCTAGAAGCCCTTCTCAAATTTTAATATATAGTCCTTCGTAGAAATACAGTTACCTATTTAAAAAACAATAATCTTTTCCTTCTTAGAAATAAAATAACTAATTTAAAAAAAATTCAAAGGTTTAAAAAAGAAATTAAAATCTCTCTCTCAATAAAATAATAAAAATAATAACTAATAAAAATAATATAAACAAATTGTTTTTATTAGTTAATAAAAATAATAACTAATAAAAATAATAAGAAAAGAATAAATACGTAGAATGAATACATTAAAAATACATTAATAGGAGGGGTAGTTATTATTTTTATTATTTTATTAAAAATAATAAAATACATTAGGTTTTCTTATTAAAAATACATTAGGTTTTTTATTAATAGGAGGGGTAGTTATTATTTTTATTAAAAATACATTATGTTTTTTATTTTATTTTATTTTGAAAATACATTAATAGGAGGGGTAGTTATGACATTTGTATGAAAATAGGGGGTCATATTTGAATTTACAGAACTTTGGGGGCCATATTTAAAGCTGGTCACAAAGTAGGGGCAAATAGGAATTAACTCAAAATATAATGTGCAGGTTAGTTGAATTCATTCTCATTAATTATCTCAAATGACTACATTTGTATTTAAAGAGAAATCACAACAAACTAATAACAAAAAAATAACAACTTTCTCTCCTCCCTAACCGACTTATAACAAATTTATGAGAGCAAGATAAGGTGTGACTCGAGTGGAGGAGAGACACACCAACCTCAAATTAATTTAACAGTAAAGAAGTCTTGATTAGATGAAGTTGTGATGGAGAAGTGTGGTCCAGCTCTTTATCGAGAAACATATCTCTATTACCATCCCTCAAGCTAAAGCTGAGGGTCGAAGCTTAAGCTTAGATCGATGGAAGATGAATTGAGGTCCAGGACGTGCTTTTGTCAAAATATCTGCTAGTTGATCATTGGTCAATATATAGGACAATTGAATTCTCTTATTGCCTATCAGTTCTCGAATGAAATGAAAATCTAAGGCCAAATGCTTGATTTTCGAGTGAAAAAATGGATTAGATGCTAAGGCCAAAGCTGAGACATTATCACACACCAGAGAGATGGTGGAGAAGTAAGAAACACTCGAAGGTATTTAAGTAAGGAGCAAATCCAAAGAGTTTCCGCAGCTGTCTGAGCAAAAGACCTATACTCAGCTTCAGTAGAAGATCGAGAGACTCTGGGCTGCTTCTCAGCTGACCATGAAACTGAATTTTAACCCAAATATATAACAAATCCAGAAGTTGATCTACTGTCAGACAAACTCCCTGCGCAATCTGCATCAGCAAAGATTGAATACTCAAAGATTGAGATTTGGAAAAATGAATACCACGAGTAATTGTACCCTTGAGATACCTAAGTACCCTCTTGAGTGCTGAGAGGTGAACAGTAGTAGGTTTGCTCATGAATTGACATACCAAATTGATTAAATAGCTTAAGTTTGGCCTAGTCCAAGTAAGATAATGAAGAGCTCCCACTAAACTTCTGGAATAAGTAGGATCTTAAAGTAATACACCCTCTTGAGGGGAAAGCTTTGTTCTATGAGGCAAAGGATAGCACATGGTTTAGCGACAACCATTTGAGCTTTCTTTAGAAGATCTAAAGCATATTTGGTCTGAGATAGAAATAAACCTGACTTGTCTCTAATAACTTCCATACCCAAGAAATAATGAAAAGCACCCAGATCCTTCACAGCAAACTGACTACTGAGATCAGAAATGAGAGAAGAACAAGCTGAAGTAGAGTTCCCAGTAACCAAAATATCATCTACATACACTAAAACATAGAAAAGAATACTATCTTCTGAGTATACAAATAGAGAATTATCTGATAAGGACTTCTGAATTCCAAAAGCCAGAAGGGAATCTACCAATTTTTGATACCAAGCCCTGGGAGTCTGCTTCAATCCATATAAAGACTTATGAAGTTTGCACACATGGTTAGGTCTTAACTTATCGTGAAAGCCTGGAGGTTGGACTATATACACCTCTTCTTTCAATTGACCATGAAGAAATGCATTGCTTACATCAAGTTGTTTTATCAACTAGTCATTTTGGGCTGCAAGTGTGAGTAAAATTCTAATTGTAGTAGGTTTTGCTATTGGACTAAAGGTCTTAGAGTAATCTATCCCTTTCCTTTTATGAAAACTTTAACAACCAGTCGAGCTTTGTATCTCTCAATGTTCCCATCTGATTTTTGCTTAAGTTCAAATACCCACTTACAACTAACCAGATTTTGAGAAGGATGAGGAGGTACTAGAGACCAAGTATGTAGATCCTCCAAAGCCTTGAATTCTGTTGACATAGCATCTCTCCAATTGGGGTCTTTGTTAGCTTGTGTGAAACAGGTTGGTGTGCTTGATAAAGTTATAGCAGCCACAATAGATGAAATGAGGTGCTTTATGACAGCTAAGAAGGTTTTTGGTTTGTATATGCCAGACTTAGCTCTAGTTTGCTTAGGATGCAGAGATGCAATAGGTGGTGTTATGGTTGGCTCAAGGGATGGAGTAATAGGTGGCTCAAGAGATGGAACAAGATGTGACGCAGGAGATGGCTCAGGAGATGATGTAAGAGATGGCTCAAGAGATGATGCTGGGATGGAGGGGTGTATAACCTTTCATAGGAAAATGATCTCCAGTAAACACTACATGTCTTGAAACATAAATTCTGCCTGAAACAACATCAAAACATCTGTAACCCTTTTGATTTTGTGCATAACCAATGAAAATGCACTATTTGCTCCTTGGATCAAGCTTGTTCTTGACATAAGGTTGCAACCAGGGATAGCAAGCACACCCAAAGACCTAAAAAATTGTAATCAGGTTGGGAGTAAAATAACTTTTCTAATGGAGAAGTGTTTTGTAAAACTTGTAGGGGTAACCTATTGATAAGATAATTGGTTGTGTTTAAAGCTTCTAACCTAGAAGAATAAGGAAGTGAAGCTTGAACAAGAAGTGTTCTAGTAAGATCAAGAAGGTGTTTGTGCTTGGACTCAACCACACCATTTTTCTTAGGTGGCACAAGTGATATGATGAGATATCCCTATTTCCTGAAGAAAGGGTTTAAAAGAGGTGGATAGAAATGCCCTAGCACCATCTGTCCTAATTGTCTGAACCTTGTTACCCAATTGATTCTCAATGGCATTAACAAAAGATATAAAGACAGAAGTAAAGTGAGATTTATTAGCTAAAGGAAGAATCCAACAGTACTTAGAAAATTCATCTATAACATTAGCATAATATTGAAAATCACTGTTACAAGCAACAGGTGTTGGACCCCATAGGTCAATATGTAAAAGTTGTAAAGGAAAAAAAGCTATATACTTAACTTTGAAATGGTAGCTTCTTACTTCTACCAGTTGACAATCTGAACAGAAGATTGGCTTTAGTGAACTATTAGAAATCAAATGTTTTAACTTCTGCAAAGACTGAAAGGAAGGATGTCCTAATCTTTTGTACCATATAGTAGTGGATGTTGATTGAGCACTCAAAGCCTTTAGTTGGGGTTTTATTGTGGAAGAGGGATCAGTTTGAAGATGAATTGGGTAGAGACCTCCTCTAGCTGGCCCTTGGAAAAGTGTCTGGTTCGAGGACAGATCCTTCACATAATATTTAGAAGGATCGACAGTTAAAGAACAATTATCTTCTTTAGTAAATTTGTTAACTGAAAGAAGATTATGAGAAGCCTGAGGTACTACTAAAACATTCTTTAGAGAGAAAGTATTATTCTTAGTTCGAAAAGATGAACGAACAGTTTTAGTAATAAGCATTCCTTGGCCATTAGCAGCTGAGATGGTCTCTTTACCTTTGTAGGAAGAGGATGAGGAAGAAGCTATATTAGATTCATCAGGAGTAATGTGATGAGAAGCCCCATTATCAGCAAATCATGGATTTTCACCCAAAATATTAGCTGAGGCAAGCATGGCAACAAGGTTGTTAGGTGGATTACGACCTTGATATGAGAAGTTCATCCTGTGGTAACACTCCACTGTTGCGTGTCCTATCTTATGGCAAATTTGACATATAGAACGATCTCCATTACTGGTTTTTGAACCTTGATTAGGTTTATTCTGACTTGAACCAGTGTGAGAAGGAAAATTTCTTCCATTTTGAGAAGAGTTGTTGAATCCTCTTGATCCTTTGTATCTATTCACATTTGAATTAAAAAAATTGGTATTGGTTGATCTGCCTTGAGAGAACCGATTCTACGAAGAAGGATTTGTAAATAAAGCCCGATTTATGTTGAGAATTGATCTCTTTTGCCTTTCAGATATAGTATTTTCCTCACTAATCAAGAGATTTTGCAGTTCTGTGACGGAAACTGGAGGTTTTCTCAGACTGATCGCAACTGAGAAAGAATCATATTCAGGTGCCAAAGCTCTCAAAATGCTTACCACTAATTCAACACTAGATGTTGAACTACCAGCAACAGCCAAAGAATCAGAGATTCTTTTCACTTTTGTGAGGAGTTCTGGCATCTTATCACGATCTTTCTTCAAATCTCTTAAATTTTCTTGAAGCTGAAAGATATGAGCAGTTGATGCAGAAGCAAATGAATCTTCCAAGTTTTGCCACAATTTTTGTGAAGAAGTGTTACCAACGACATAAGGAATTACTGAATCAGATAAGTTGGAATAGATCCAAATCAAGAGTGTTTGATCTTCTTCAATCTAATAACTATAAGTTGGATTCAATACCTTTCTTTCATCATCTAAGTATTGATCTGGTTGAGGACGCGAGCCATCGATGAGATCTAACACTTTATATTTCTTGAGATTAGGTAGAAACAGAGATCTCCAAGTGAGATAATTATCGCTTTGGAGTTTAATTGGGATGGCATTGCCCATGGAAGTGATTGCTAAAGAAGTAATCTTAGGATGATCCATAAAAGAAAGTTTATGAAGAAGACGATCACGGAAGAAGAAGATGAATTTAGTGTGAGAAGATGCAGAAATCAAGGAATTTTAGAGAGAGAAAGTGAAGAGAAGAGAAGAGAAGGATTTTAAAGAGAGAAAAGATGGATCATAGCTCTGATACTATAGTTGAATTCATTCTCATTAACTATCTCAGATGATTACATTTGTATTTAAAGAGAAATCACAACAGACTAATAACAGAAAAATAACAACTTTCTCTCCTCTCTAACCGACTTATAACAAACTTATGAGAGCAAGATAAGGTGTGACTCGAGTGGACGAGAGACATACCAACCTCAAACTAATTTAACAGTAAAGAAGTCTTGATTAGATGAAGTTGTGATGGAGAAGTGTGGTCAAGCTCTTTATCGAGAAACATATCTCTATTACAGGTTTCTCACATCTTTATCGAATGGTTCGGCATTTCAATTAAATCAATATAAATTTTTTTTCAGAAAAAGAAAAAGAAATAGAATCACTACAAATTTAACGTGACCTCTTCACAAAAAAATCAATTCGGTTGGCCATGAAAAGTATGAACTTCAATATTTCTCATGAAGTTCTTTTCAAGCCATTCGCGCAATTTATGAACTTAAAAGTTCCACACAAGTTCGTTTGTTGTTGAACCAACCAGGTTACTCTGTCAAACCCGTGTGAATGAAGATGCGGGCAATACGCTTGCATAGGACCCCCCACCACAAGGGGCCTACTTTGTAAGACGTACTTTAGTTTAGTCCAGTAACAATACTAATTTCATACGTGTGCAACCAATGCATAGGAGTTAAGGTAACTTAGATGTCAAGTCGTAAAACTTTTTCTCGTGAAGGGTTGTCGTAGTGAACTCAAACAGGAGAAAGAGACAAAGTCTTTGAATTCCACCTTGGCCAAACCTGACTAACCAAGTCTTCTTGCACTCCTTTTTCTCACCCTAATATTCATTAGGCCACGACTTTCGGTGATAAAGAAAAATCGGGAAAATGACTTAGTCAATCAATATTGACATATGGGTTTATTTGTCTTTTAGCATAAAACTTATATAATCCAAAATTGTTCCCTAAACTTCATCTTATCTCTCTCCACCTCCACAACTTCCGACCACCTTCGAAACTTCCAATCACCGACCACTTCACATACTCTCTGTCTTTTGCTCTTTCCCAATGTTTCTCTCTCTCTCTCTCACACTCTCTCTCTCTCTCTCTCTCTCTCTCTCTCTCCCTCTCTCTCTTTCTATATCTCTTTCTATCCCTCTCTAAATCTATCTCTCTCACTTTAGATCTCTCTTTTTTCTCACGGTTGATATTTTTTCTCTCACTGTAGATCTCTCTCGCCCCTCTGTAAATATCTTTCTCGCTGCCTTATTATAGAAACCCTAGACCTCGAGGAAGGTATCAGAAACCCTCCTCGAGGGTTTTCGATTTCGTGGCCTGATGGACATGAGTCATCATCCATCGCTGGTCGGAAAACCCCCAAGAAGGGTTTCACCAAAACCCTCCTCGAGGTCTGGTTCCGGTGAAGGGAACACCTCCCTTCGCCAGAGCTGTGTATGTGATATAGACATAGGGGTGAGAGATGGACATGACAATGAGAGAGAGATACATTAAGGAAGGGGGTGAGATAAGAGAGAGATAGAGACAGAGACAGACAGACAGTCAGACAAACACAATTAAATTTTGAGAAAGAGCTAGAGAGATCGTGAGAGAGAAAACTAGATCGTCAGAGAGGGAGCAAGAGAGAGGGAGAGCAACAGAAAGAGAGAATCAGTGAGAGTGCAAGAGAGAGTGAGAGAACAACATGAGAGAGAGAGAGAGAGAGAAAGAGGAAGAGGAAGAGGAAGAGGAAGAGAGAAGAGATGAAGATTAGGGGGTACGTTTTAATCAAGTATTGTTAATTTTTGAGCTAAAAAGTGAATATACCTCTTCAGTAATATTGATGGACTAAGTCTTTATTACCCTTCTCAACAAGAAAAATAAAAAAAAAGTCTTTATTACCCAATTTTTCTCTTTATATCCCAAAGCCCCCACCAATTCATTATTCCCCGCAATCAAAACACTATTCTTCCTAGTGGTGGCCTATGGATAGCATCCTAATTGTTTGCCGATATGAACTTCCAAAAACTAAAAGTAAAATTTATCAGAAGATCCATACCTACATAATCAAAATCGTATTATATACCTAAAAGTAAAATTTTATCGTTAGAAAGATTATTTTTTTGGCTCTAGAAAACCCATTGAATCTCATGAGAGGCTACCGGTAATTAATTAAGATTTATTGATATATAGAGCTATTTATCAGAGGTCATTAAGGTTTGGACCAGTTCAAAGACCAACACAGATTATCATTAAACACCAATTTGCCAACTAGATCATCAAAAGACCTTGACTCTCTAATCTACAAAAAAGAAAACCTTAATACTATATAAAATATGTCTCTGTCTGTATAGTCTGGATTAATCGAAAACAAAAAACTCAAAATGTCTTCCCACAGGCCAAAATTTGACCAATTATAAATGTCATCGCTTAGAAAATAATTAAATTATAAATCAAAATAAAGAAATAAAGTCAACCAATATAAAAATATTTTTTATTTAAATAGAAATCTAAGCGTCAAAACATGCAACCCTACGTGACGGACGTCTACATATTAAAATAGTTACTACAAAAATCAGTAAATCAATTTTTTTTTTTTTTGAAACCAAGGGAGTAAATTCCATTAATAAGTGATTGACACACAATGTTTACATGGATGAATTCTTATTTCTCTCCTCTAAAAACTTCATGAGAGTTGCATGCCTTTAAATGCAAAGTGCCTCATGAAGAGAAAGAAATTGGACTAGACACAGACACTATTGGGATCCTAAAGATCCGAGAAAAAAGACCCTAAAGGTCTGACAAAAAGGATCCTAAAGATCCGTGAAAGGAGACCCTAAAGGTCTGACTAAAAGCAAATTACAACAATAATAATTGAAAATACAAATTAAGAAAATACTAAATTTACATCCCCTTCGTTTTCGCCGGAAAACTGCCATTGTCGCCGGAAAACCACCGACGTCTTCACCGGATAACCGTTACCACTGTAGAAAAAACCGCTGTCATCACCGGAAGGAATAATCAACTCAGAAAGTCTCAACGAGTCAATTCCTTCTTATTTGTTATTGATGAAAGTGATTCCTTGTTCTTTCAACCCAGATCTTCATTGTTAATCATATACAAACCATAACCAAAGTCATTTCCACCCTTCACCGGAAAAGTCTACCAGATCTGAAGCACTCCACCACCATCACATCGACAGACAACCCATTCGCACCAAAGATCACTCGAAACCAGTAGATCTGAAATACTCCACCACTACCAGATCTTGCATGATCTAATAGCCCACCGCGAACAGATTTACAGTAAAATCAAGAGAGAGTGAGAGGGGGAAAGGGATTTAAATGGTTTACTAGACTGAAAATCGGAGAAAAAGAGACGGAGTTTGATAACGAGAGAAGATGGAAGAGGAACAAAGAGAGAGAGAGGAATAGAGGGAAAGAGAGGTGTAACCCTCGCCGAATCTGGCGAGGGTTACACTAAAACTATAACGAGAAGGAAGAAGAAGAAGAAAGTTGAAGAGAGAGAGAGACTAGAGAGAGAAGGAGCGGTTTACCCCCCAGTAAATCTGGCGAGGGTTACACTGAAAATAGAATTTTTTTTCTCCTTTATGTATTTGTTAAGCAATATTAATTTTAAATAAATAAATATGTTAAAATATGAAATCCTTTTAACTGAGAACTAGTGAATTTAGTTTTGGGGCTAAAGTTCATCCTCTAATTTAATCTCCTACAATTAATATGTTTTAAAATTATCATGGCCTTCCAAACATTTTTCGCCGCCACAAAAGCCTTGCTCAAAGCTTCAACAAATGCAGTATTTACGTACTCATCAAAAAAAAAATGCAGTATTTACTATGTTTTTTTTTCAATTCAATTCTTTAAACCAAAACGCATGTTATTTCTTAGTCAACTTATTCAGGGTCGTGACGGACAATTTAGTAGAATAGTACCAAAATTTAGTTAGAGGCTTTTCGGATGAGTTGAATTCTTTTTACGCGCCAAGTAATAAATAGAAAAGGTGAAGTAATTTAACCATATTGAGCAATGCAAAAAAAAAAATGAAAATTAGTGAAAGATAATAGAAGAATCACTTTAGACATTGAGATTTACGATGAAAAAAGACGGGTGCGAGGAAGAAAAAACGAGATTTGAGAGAGAAAGAGAGAGAGAAAATGAATACGCGAGATTTGTCAAAGTAACTGAATATGACAAGACCAAAGTAAGAATACATGGGCTTTAATTCCCCATAAAATGACTGTAACGGTCTTTATATAGCCCTTAGGATCCAAAATACGAACGAGATAGTACTTATAGAGGTTATTCAATCCACATAAACAAAAAATTGATATATGACTCCAAATAACCATAAGAAATGGATAAAAAGAAACCCCTTGTGGCGGGGCGTTTGCGGGCAGCTGTGAACATATTTCACAGTGATAATAACTAACCGAGGGTAACATAACAAATAACGAATGATTAATTTCAACTTATATATACTTTAGAACTGCAACAAAATTATATTTATTTTGTAAATATATATATATATATATATATATATATATATATATGGAAGTAGTAATCATAAATTAAAACCCCCACATTTTCAACTGAGCAGTAAGCACCGATATAAAATCTTGATCTAAGTTAATCATAAGTCAAATACTAACTTCTATTTGTTTATAGTTGACATTTTTAATCGAACCAACTTTACGTATGCTAACAATGTAAAAAATAGTAGT
>BEHA01050295.1:1107782-1128953 GCA_002897215.1 Eschscholzia californica subsp. californica | reverse complement strand
GGTTCCCAAATTCATACGACTCCATTTAGCTAACTGATCCGCTCTAGTATTTCCTTCCCTGTTGATGTGAGAGTAAATAATTCTGATGAAGTTTCCTTCGAGCTGACGTACTCGGTCAATGAGTTTGATTGCTTGCCAACCAATGTCTGCATGTTCCCCATTGAGAGTTTGAACTATATTACTATTATCACTTTCAATATGAAAATATGCAATATTCTTTGATGCCGACCATTGAAGAGCTTTGACAATTGCTCAGCATTCACATTCTTCTGCGTTTTGGCCTCTGAAATTACATACCGAAGCCGCCAGAAAATTGGCTTGATCATCGTACACAACACAACCAATGCCTGCAAATTCTTTTCCGTCCAAAAAAGAGGCATCTACATTAATCTTGATGAATGGCGCTTTCGGAGGAGACCAAAGGGTGTTCCTTTCATGAGGTTGAGAAGTTAAAGGATACTTAAGGAGTTTCGGTGTGCTATGAATATGATCAATAATCATCATAGGTAAGACCTTAGTAGCCGAGAAGCATTTATCACACCTCGCTTTCCATATCTGCCATAATATAATAGCGAAAAGTCCACTAATCTGCTCATCAATATCTTTCCAAGAAGTAATCCAGTCAAGAAGATTAGTAATGTTGGCAGAAATAATATTAAAGTGAAACCATACCACAGAAGCTAAATCACAATGTAAAAGAACATGTATCATTGTTTCAGGTTCCCGACAAAACGCACAGTCAAATTTATGGTCAATAAATTGACCAATTTTACTCCGCACTGGTAAGCTGTTCGTACAACATTTCCACAGGAATAGTTTGATTTTTGGTTGAATCGATAAATACCAGATGAAATTCCATTCCTTAATATCATACTCATTATATTCCGTACGTAAATAATAATACATAGATTTAATGGTGAATTTACCTGATTTGGTAAGAGACCATCGTGCAGTATCGTCCATATGTTCCTGTAGATTGATGCTCAAAATAGAATTAGATATATCACTATTAAAGCACTGCGTAAGAATATTCGTATTCCACTGGTTATTAATGATAAGTTGGGAGACCTTAGTGAGGTTGCTATTATTAATATTATCAATAGGAGGAGGGTATTAGGGATCCAATAATCAGACCAAATGTTAATGTTGGTACCTTTGTTGATATCCCAAAAGGTTAATTTGGTAACTTTGTCAACATGTTTGGAGATGGATTTCCAGAACCACGAGTGATGGTTCTTAGCACGAATAGGTTTATGATATTTGTTGAAATATTTCGCCTTGAGAATCTTAGCCCAAGGAGAACCAGGATCTTTGAGAAGACGCCACACTAACTTACTCAAAAAAGCATGGTTATCCAGAACCGGTAAACGGAAACCAAGTCCTCCTAATTTCTTAGGAAGACAAATAGCGGACCAGTTAATAGTATGAATCGCTTTAGATTTTCCCCACCAGAAAGTTCTCTGAAGAACTTCAATGCGGTTACTTATACCCTTAGGGATGGCAAAGCATTGCATTTGGTATCGGGGAACAGCCGCAGCTATTGTGTTGATAACAATAGCGCGGCCAGCGAGAGAGAGGAGAGATGTCTGCCATTTAGAAAGTTTGTTTTGAATCTAAGTAATGAGGGAAGAAAACAACTTCCGTTTATTAGCACCTATGAAAAGATGAGTTCCGAGGTATTTGTCCAGATTTGAGGATTGATGGACCTTAAAGTCGCGAATGATCATACGTTTGAATTTCGGATGGGTGTTTTTCGAGAAGAAAATGGTAGACTTGGTGAAGTTTATCATCTAACCCGAGGCTGAACAGAAGGTGTCCAGAATATTCTTAAGGGACGTGATATTGACAAGAGAGTTCTGACCAAAAATGATGCAGTCATCAGCGAAAAGAAGATGCTTAATAGTGATGTTAGTTTTTGGAATGGGGAAGCCCTGAAAAGGTATGGCAGTACTATTGGTTTCAAGAAGGCGACTGAGACCTTCCATGACAAGAGTAAACAGAAAAGGTGACAGAGGATCGCCTTGCCTAATTCCCCTACTGACATTAAAAGTAGGGCCAGGACGACCATTAATAAGAATAGCCATGGTCGAGGTGGAAATGCAGGTGTGAATGAGACTAATCCATTTGGAGTTGAAACCCATCCGGCACATGATAGTTTCTAAAAAGTTCCATTCAATCCGATCAAAGGCTTTCGACATATCCAGCTAAAGCGCAAAATAGCATTCGATCCTTTGAGGAGTTTAAAGGAATGGACCACTTCTTGGCTGATGATGATGTTATCAGTTATCTGCCTCCCGGGAACGTAAGCAGCTTGAAAAGGCAAAATGATGTCGGGAAGCACCAGTTTAAAGCGATTAGCCATAATCTTGGTGATGATTTTATAGGTGGTATTCATAAGACTGATGGGACGATAGTCAGCCGTAGTCTGAGGGGTTTTAGTTTTTGGGATAAGACAGATATGAGTATGATTGACATGCTCAGGAAGAAGAGTGTGAGTAAAAAAATCTGAGACAAGCTTAATGATATCAGCCTTCACCGTATCCCAATTAGTTTGATAGAAAAGAGGGGGAAAACCATCAGGCCCCGGGGACGAATCAGCTTTAAGCGACATGATGGAAGCATGAATCTCCTGCTCCGAAGGAACGCAAGTAAGAGCCAGGTTAGTTGAGTCAGAAATTTGATCTATGAAGAGGTTCAGTAAGTCATCGGAGACAATCGACCCCGAAGTAGTGGAAATGTTCCCAAGATTGGTAGAGAAGATGTTAGCAATATCCAAGGCCCCCTGAACCCAAGAGCCATTATTGTCCTTGATAGCCGTAATGCGGTTCTTCCGGTTCCGATTAATAGCTTTAGCATGGAAGAATTTGGTGTTTTGATCACCCAGCTGAATATTGTCATTCCTGGATTTCTCTTTCCAAAGGCTCTCAAGCTGATTATAAGCTTCTTCTAAAAGAAGAGTTAAATCATGAGCCCTTTCGCAGCAATCAGCATGTTGGAGAGCCTCAGTAAGAGCACGAATCCTGGTGTCAAGGTGATCAAACACCTGTTTATTCCACCTGGCCAGATTAATCGCTAAATAGTTCAGTTTGGGTTGAATAGACTGATGACTAGGAGGCCAATGATCTCTGATAAAGTTACCACACTCCGGATGTGACATCCACGTCCTAATAAATTTGAAAGGACGTTTGCCAAGATTGGCCAAAGCTGAGGTAGTCAGAAGAATAGGAATATGGTCTGAACCAACTCCCGGCAGATGAGTAACCAGAGAAGCCGGAAAGTCCATCAACCAGGAATGATTCGTAAGGGCACGGTCTAACCTCTCTTTAATGAAAGTCCCTTTAAATTGCCGATTAGTCCAGGTGTAGGTGGTGCCCTTATACCCCGCATCTCTAAGACCCAGATTATTAATCCTCTGATTAATCTTGGTGACCTGGCTAGAAATCTCGTTTCGACCTCCCTCCTTATCCGATGGATGTAAAATGGTGTTGAGATCACAAATGACTACTCATGGGACTGTGGAGTCAATATTCTGATTACTAAGGGTGTTCCAGGGGGTCATTCTATTCTTTCGATACAGGCTACCATAGAAGCCCGTAAGAACAAAACTGTTGCCATTATCTTTGTGGGTACATCTGGTGTGTATCATGTGATCATCAACATATAAAATATTAGCCTCATAGTCATTGGTCCAGTAAAGACAAGACCCCCCGCTTTGTTATTCGGCTCTACCACTACTAGATTATAGTTGGCATGAAACTTAAGAACCTGATTGAGGTGATTAGTGGTGCTTTTGGTCTCCGAGAGGAAGATAAAATCAGGTTTGTGAATCTTAATTAATCTATAAAGATGCTTACGGTTCAAGTATTGGCCACAACCACGAATATTTCAGGCCAAGATGGACAAGTCAGGTTTAGGGGGATCCATGACAACAGCTAAAGGCACCCCAGGCAGAGAACAAAACAAGATAACTAAAGAACAAAGAGAACAGAGCTAAGAAGAAAGGAAAAGGCACTAACGCGAAAATAAAGTTAACAATACCAAAGTAATTAGAACATTAGAACATATAATAACAACTAAAACTAAACATAACAACAAGATAAACCCAAATATTACTCCCAAGAGACCAACAGTTCCAACTAACACACCGGTACTAACTGCCAAAGGGCCAAAAAGGAAGCAACCACACAAGAGTCTAAGCCGACCTTGAGGTTAGACTTCAGCTAGGCCTCTGAATCAACAAGGATCCAAGGCAAGCTCTATGGCTGTTAGTACCAGTAAGGAGAACAAAAGAAAAACTAGCCAAGAGCAACAACTAACTAAAGATAACAGAACAGAACAAGACTAAAAAAAAAAAACAAACCAAACTTGCAACACAAAACAACAAAGAGATAGAGCTAGGTAATCTGGACTGGTGGGTTTACATCATCCCCTTCTTCCCCTTGCACTAGTATGTTAAGACTGCGGGACAAGATCATGGACTCCTCAAGAAGAGTCTGAGTCTCCTGGTTGTCTGAAAACATGGCTTGAATCTGGTTATCCTCCTCTGAGAACTCTGAAGAACTGATGGAGTGGTGACTAACTTGATCACGGTTACGTTTTCCAGAAGGGTTAAAGAGAAGATGGGGAGGGGTGGGGTGGTGCACTGGAGATGGAGGAGGGGCTAGCAGAATAGGTTCAACTGGATCAGGGGAAACAATAATGGTGTCATCTAAAGTATCGTCCATGGGATCAGAGTCTGATTGCTCGTCATCATCTGAGAAATAGTATTGGAGAGGAGAGGGACAACGATTCAGAGGGTGTTCAACAATTCTACAGTGTTGGCAGATAGCCCCTGGAAATTTTTTGTAACTAATCTTGATCTCCGAAACCGTATCATTGAAGATAGGGTTTATGACAGCCAGCAGTGGTGATCGAACATCATAGAGGAACTGAATACGAATAACCTGATTGTTAACACACCCTAAATTACGAGGTCTAATTTGGATAATCTTTCCCATACTCTCAAAAATTGCATCAAGGTCGACTTTATTCTAAATCGACTGTGGAATGCGATAGAGAGTACACCAAAAAGGCTCATAAAATAAATCATCAGAACCCTCTGTAAGAGGAAACTCCACCTGTTTGAGAACCAGCAATAATCCCCGAAGAATCCATGGTTTACCATAATTAAGGGCATTAAGAACAAATAGACTCTTGGGTTTGATCAGGAACGTGTTGATTGGTCCTTGGGTTAGAGCATAGTCACAATCTCTGAAGAACCGAGACTGTGGGTACAGGAGACTCTTGATGAAATTGAGGGAGGCCTCATAGGGATTGCACCACCGAGCAACGAAACCTTGAGAAATCGGTTGTAGTTCTGGTTTGGTTGAGGGTTTGTCAAAACGAATGGAAAGACGACCTCGAGAGGTAAGAGTGGATTGGGAGGCCATTGATCCTGGGTTGATGAAGAGAAAAGAGTGAGTGGTGAAGTGAGGATAGGTTGTGCAGGAGCTTGACTGGAAGTGGATTAATAGAAGAAGAGAGGAGGAGCCGGACAAACCACTTAGGACGAGTGCCAGGAAACTCCAAGAAACCATGATTATAGTGCATGCAAGGGGATTGGGGGGATGTCACCACCAGAGCAGCCTACTCTCGAGCTCCGGTGACGACGACCCACATTCTAGAGAGAGAAAGTAGAAGAAGAAGAGAAAATAGAAGACGCAAGAGAGAGAGAAAGAGAGAGAAAGAGAGAGAGGGGTAGAAAGAGAGTGAGTAAATGAGAAGTACCTTGATTGATAAGCGCAGGGATGTGACGGTTGCGTGTTCGAGGCGATTAAAACCTGCCCTTCTGTCTTAACTCCGAGAGGAAGGTTACCCAATCGTCGTTACTGTTGTCCTCGGGAAGTAGTGAGGTGTGGATCTTTGAGTGGATCTTTAACCGCGTCGATTGGGTTGCTCAACCGGTGCTTTGAATGCTAGAGCTACAACCAAGGAGTATCAAAAAGGATTATGACCTTTTCGATGGATCAAGTGAAGTTGCTGATTCCCGAGAGAGAAGATTGCACTCCAAAGATAATAACTAGCCAGAAAGATGGTGTGAGTGGATCTAGTGCAGTGAATGCGCCGCCGAGGAAGGTGAAAGAGGAAGATGAAAAGGAGGGAGACTCTCTCTCCTCAAAAAACCCTCCCCTTCCATATCATGAAGTATTCTGGACAACAATTAAGTCTGGATAGACGACCTGATGTTCACTTGGGAGAGGTTTATTCGTTTATAATCTGGACCGTTGTTGCAATCAACAGTCCAGATTAGAAATGGGACAAGGGATATATGTATAAACACGGGATTTTTAGGGACCAAAAAAGGATTTGACCGAAAATCAAAAAAGAAAGTTGTTAAAGCCACGTGTCGTCTCCCCATTTGCTCGCTTTTGGGTCGCTTTATGCATGTCGCTCTAAACAGCATTGTTGATTGTAATACACCCCCGTCAAAATCGATTTTCAATAAACCTCTTGGAGGCGACTTGCAATAGTCCACTTCTTTCACCAGCTGATGATCCATATGATGTTCAATACTAGTGTTTATGTTAGTACTAAGAGTTCGCGGAAGCTATCAAACCTATCATTCAAATTGATCTGATTATGAAAATTAATCGAAAAACTAAGTCAAAAACTAAATATACAAACAGAATTAACGAGATTCAGCTTTAAAGTCTACGTCCCCGGGCGAACAAGAAAACTTTATTGAAGGATAGATGAAGACGACTCACACAACCCGCAAGTTCGTCCCAAGATGGTACCGTATAGAAAATAACCTTCTATACTAGATCTTCAACGGCCGAGAAATTAAACACCGCTAAAAAACAATGAATTAAATTTCTCTCACTTGCTCACACTCTATGTTAAATAGTTGTTGTGTTTGTGTTGTTGTGTATTTTACCAATACTCAAACCCCCTATATATAGTATTGAAAACTGACTTCAATCTTGAGTTTTGAGCAGTTTCCAAATTTTGAGCAGTTTCCAATTTTGAGTCCAATGGGAAATACAATTTGAAAAAGGATTCCTAACACCAACCGCCTCTCATAATTCTCCACCTTGTACATAATTTGATATAGTTCAAATTTTGGACGAACACCAGCTCTACTCCTTGTAAGATATATCTGCTTCTTGTAACTTCATCCGACTGCGCCGTATGACCATGGCTACCTACGTACCTTTTACAGGATCAAGCCTCTCGTACTTCTACCAACCTTTCACATAAAATTTACCATGTCGCCATTACGCCCTTTCGGGCAACTTAACACGAGCCAATTTGTAGCAATTCCAAGCAATGCTGAAACTTGCTACACGTCACCACTTTAGTCAACATGTCTGCGGGAGTCTCATCTGTGTGAACCTTCATGAGAGAAACATCAACTTCCTCTATGACTTCTCGGACGAAGTGATACTTGACATCGATATGCTTAGTACGAGCATGATGAACCCGATTCTTTGCCAAGTGGATCGCACTTTGACTATCACACCATACATCTACGCACTCCTATCCCCTAGATCATCCAGAAGACCCCACAACCACAATGCTTCCTTCATACCATCGACCATAGCCATATACTCGGCCTCCGTAGTAGATAACGCAACTGTAGATTGTAACATCGATCGCGAACTAACTGGAGCACCATGTACCCTAAATACATAACCAGTAGTAGATCGTCTTCTATCTAGATCGTCAGCATAATCTGAGTCAACATAACCGCTTACCTGACATGTGTCCCCACCAAAGTACAAACCCGTACCAGCGGTACCCTTCAAGTACCTCAAGACCCATTTCACAGCTTCCCAATGCGTCTTCCCTGGGTTTGCCATAAACTTACTAACCACACTGACCGCTTGTGAAATATCCGGACGAGTACACACCATAGCGTACATCAAACTGCCAACTGCACTAGCATACGATACACGATCCATATGATCCTTCTCCACCGTAGTAGTGGGAGATTGTCTTCCCGAGAGCCTGAAGTGTGGTGCCAAAGGTGTTGACACCGCCTTCCCGTTCTGCATCCCGAATCGATAAACTACTTGTTCGATGTAACCTTTCTGACTCAAGTACAGTTTCTTACTTGACCTCTCTCTCTTAATCTTCATTCCCAGTATCTTCTTTGCAGCGCCCATGTCTTTCATCTCAAACTCTTGACTGAGTTGAGATTTCAACTTATATATCTCCATGATGCTTCGAGAAGCAATAAGCATGCCATCCACATACAAAAGGAGATAAATAAAGTCACCTTCGCAAAGCTTCTTGATGTATAAGCAACAATCATAGTCACTTCTGCGAAAACCATGCTTTAGCATGAAAAAATTAAATCGTTTGTACAATTGGCAAGGGGATTGTTTCAATCCGTAAAGAGACTTCCTCAAGCGACATACTGGATTTTCTTTGCCCTCAACCTTGTATCCCTCAGGTTGAGCCATATAAATTTCTTCTTCCAAATCTCCGTGCAAGAAAGCGGTTTTAACATCGAGTTGTTCCAGATCAAGATCACTGTGAGCAACAATACTCAATAGCACCCGAATAGAAGTATGTTTCACGACCGGGGAGAAAAATCTCATTATAGTCAACCCCTTCTTTTTGTGCATAACCCTTGGCCACTAGTCTTGCCTTATACCTTGTACCCTAGATCTCGGAAGAATCTTCTTTCTTCTTGTACACCCATTTAAAACCAATAACAGACTTACCTTCGGGCAATGGGACAACCTCCTATGTCTTGTTCTTGTGAAGAGACTTCATCTCTTCTTGCATAGCACCCAACCAACTCTCTCTTTCATCCGCGGTAATAGCTTGTTTGAAGGTGACTGGCTCGTCGTCTTCCACCGAGAATGCATATTCAACTACATTTGTCTGCCCGTAATGCCTAAGAGGTTTGCCTGACCCTAACCTCGGCACCGGCTTATATAACCGTTTCGGCTTAGTGTGTACCGAAACATCCTGTTTTTGTTGTTGTAAAGCTTGTGTACCTACTCCTTAAACCTCCTCATGATCGTGTCCATCAATTTCCTCATCCAGAGTACTATCCCGATGCTCCACCTGATCATGATTCCTAGAAACCTATTGGTCTTTGGCTTCTACTTCCACTACTTGAGATTTAGTAGACCCAACATCACCACAACTAGGCACCGTAGCTTTCGCCATATCTACAACAGATGACTCATCAAACACCACATTTTTGCTGATTACAAACTTCTTGTATTCCGTACACCATAGCCGATAACCCTTGCCTCCTGTAGCATATCCTAAGAAAATTGCCTTCTTTGCTCTATTATCAAGTTTGTTACCTTTAACATGGTAATAGGCCGTACAACCGAAAACCGTAAGTCTCCCGTAATCTGCATGTTCACCTGACCACACCTCGTAAGGTATGCCGCCATCTAAAGAAGAATGTTGAGACATGTTCACAACATAACAAGTTGTAGCAACAGATTCTGCCCAACGCCTAATCTCGAATTGGAGCGCATACATCTAGCCTTCTTAAGTAGTGTACGGTTCAATCTCTCTGCGACTCCATTCTGTTGAGGTGTGTTTACTACTGTTCAGTGCCTCATAATGCCTTCCTGATTGCAAAACTTCTTGAATGCCCCATCCGTGTACTCGGTCCCATTATCCAATCTAAACGTTTTCTGCTTTCGACCAGTTTTGTTCTCAACCATTGCTTTCCAACCAGGAACGTGTTGAATACCTCATTCTTATGCTTCAGAAATTAAAGTCAGACAAATCTCGAATGATCATCAATGAATGTAACAAAATACCTGGAACCACCCTTGGAAGCTAACTTTGCCGGTCCCCAGACATCGGTGTGTACGTAGTCTAATACCTCTTTGCTCATGTGCTTGCTTGAAAAGAACGTCACCCTGTGTGCCTTCCCGAACACACAATGCTCACAAAATTCCATGCAAGGCTTCTTCATGTCCTTCAACAAGCCTTTCCCGCACATCAAAGATAGACCTTTTATGACATATGCCCAAGGCGCATATGCCAAAGCCTCGTACTAGCCGTTGGATCTCTTCCACTGATTCAACTGCTACATCTCCCGTAATTGTTGTCCCCAAAAGTTTGTATAAATTATTGTAATGAGTACCTCTCATTACCACCAAAGAACGCTTAACGACTTTTATGGAGCCATTCCCTATAATTATCTTACAGCCGTTCCGCTCTAACACACCGAGGAAAATTAGATTTTTTCGCAAATCGGATATGTGTCTTACGTCCGTCAATGTTCTCACCACTCCATCGTGCATCTTGATACGTATTGTTCCGAGTACAACAGTTTTACATATATTATCATTACCCATTATAAGTTTACCACCATCTATACTCCTATAGGTAGTAAACCACTTCCTATTTGGACACATGTGGTGTGACGCCCCTGAATCAAGCATCCACTTATCGAAGATATTCTCAGACACCTCTGTCACCGAGAAACATTCACCCGGGTCTTCTAACACATATCCCGCCTCTTGCATCTCTTGTTTCTCTTTGTAGCCTTCGTTCTTTTGCTTCAACTTTCTCTTTAGCCAAGCCGCTTTAAAATGGCCAAGCTCACCACAACTAAAGCATATTTCCTTGAAAGAGCCTCTAGATTTGGATCTAGATTTCCCACCCTTTTCTTTTCCTCTTTCATTACTCCTCCCACTCGTTGCAAACAATCCTTGTGCTTGATCCTAGTCTATTCCACCTGACGTCATACTACTAGTAGCAACCTTACGAAGGTCATCCGCTAATAACGAATTTCTCGTCTCTTCCATGCTTAGACTGTCACCAACCAGCATCAAAGTTTGAACAAGGTTCTCATAGGATTTAGGCAATGAAAATAATAATATGAGGGCTTGGTTCTCATCCTCAACCGTAACATCAATATCCTTCAAATCTGAGATAATCCTGTCAAACCTGTTCACATATTCCTGAATAGAAGAACCCTCTTCCTTATTAAAAAAAAAGAACCCTCTTCCATTCTACATGTGAATAATTTGGATTTTAAGTAGACCCGATTCGTTAAAGTTTTCGTCATGAAATTGCTTTCTAGCTTTAACCACACACTCGCTGCCGTTGTTTCTCCGTCTACTAGGAACGCCACATCCCTCTCAAGACACAACATAATGGTTACCCGTGCTTCGAGATCTAACTCTTCCCAATCCGCATCTGACATATCTCCTGGTTTTTTTCCCGTCAACGTCTTGTGTAATTTTTGCGATATTAGGAGATTCTTTATCTACATCCGCCAATAAGAAAAATCGTTTTTCCCACTGAACTTCTCTATCTCATATTTCCCTAATTTGACCGTACCGCTTCTCGATCCCATGTTCTCTTCGTTCAATCTCAACAAGGCTCTGGTACCAATTGTGAGTACTAAGAGTTCGTGGAAGCCATCAAACCTATCCATGAAATTGATCTGACTATGAAAATTAATCGAAAAGGTAAGTCAAAACTAAATCTATGAACAGAATCAACGAGGTTCG
The DNA here is from genome assembly GCA_002897215.1 of Eschscholzia californica subsp. californica. Classification (NCBI taxonomy): domain Eukaryota; kingdom Viridiplantae; phylum Streptophyta; class Magnoliopsida; order Ranunculales; family Papaveraceae; genus Eschscholzia; species Eschscholzia californica. The sequence goes on along the minus strand of BEHA01050295.1, from coordinate 1,117,467 downwards.
GCTTTAAAGCCTACATCCTCGGGCGAACAAGAAAACTTTATTGAAGGATAGATGAAGATGACTCACACAACTGATGCACCCGAAAAGGTTGCACACCCAAGCGGAGGTATCAAGTAGTAATCCGGCAAAGCCGGGATCGATCCAAGGATAGGAAGGTAGCTTGGATATCGAAGGGTCTTATCCCTCGGTTTAGATATTAAAAGCTAACTTAGACTAAATAGGAAAGGAAACAAAGATAAATGGGGGTTTTAGATTGAATGAGAAACAAAACAAGAAAACTAGTAAAACTAAACTAAACAATAAAAGTAAACGGGCGAGAGAGATTCGAGAGAAGTGTCGGAGGACAAGAGTCGGGAGATGGTAAGACTCGATTCGGGCAACAAATAAGTGAGAGAGGTGTCGAAGTCCGGGAATCCATAATGATAAACCTACGACTATGTGTAGTCCGATTTGATGTGTTGAGGTACAATCGATATTCGACTCCTAAAGTAGATGTCTCTAAGTACTATGTATATCCGGAGATAATACTTAGTCAAACAAACATCATAATCGGTTAAATATCCCGAGTCACCGAAAGTGTCGTCTAGTCGCCTAACTATGTGAAGTGCATGACAAAACACATGAAATTATGACTTAGACTACGATCGATATCGAATACTTCGTTTCGTCTATTAACTATGCGAAGTGCTTGACAAGACACATGAAAATACGATCAAAACGATAATCGAAATAAATGAACATCAATTTATAATCAAAACATCAAATCATATTAAACATAATCACGAATTCATCACATTTCATCTCATATATTCGACACACTAAAGTTAGCTAAACATGGTGATTGAATAAGAAATGGAAAGGAAATGATGAGAGAATCCCCCTTTTTCAATGTGGTTCGAGGCTAAGATCGTCGGAAAATATTAGTCTTTAAGGTGCAGCCGATCTCCCTTAGCAAATTTCTGGGTTCCCCATAGCGACCACCATCATCTTCTCCAATTAGAACACAACCTCCATTAAAGCTAAACCCTAGCTTTCTCTCTCAAGCAATCTTCAACCAAAATCAAATCAAACCACATGGGAAGCTAGATCAAGACATGGGGAGTAAAAGCCCTAAGGTTTCGGATCAAAAAGGTTCCCGGAAAACTCATATAAATCCGGCCAAAGAAGCATGAAATTCCGGCCAAGAACCAAGAAGATCCGGCCAAAGGTTGCTGTCCGGCCTTCCCTAGCTTGTCCCGAGCCCCGTGCGCGCGTCCCATGCACGTCTGAGCTGCAGCCGCATCCCGTGAAGGCGTCCCAAGCTCGGAGAAGCTTGCAGCCCGAGCTAGAAAGCTTGCAGCCCGAGCTGCTGTTCCGGTCTGCTGCTGCTGTTCCGGTCTGTTGTGCAGCTCCCGTGCAGCTCCCGAGCAGCTCCCGAGCGCAGCTGCTTGTGCTGCAGCCCGAGCTGCTGCTCGGCCGGCCAAAGCTAGGCCGGCCTAGTGTGCTGGCCGGCCCTAGCTTTGGCCGGATCCTCCTTTTTCCTCTCTCTTGTCTTTCTCTTCAAACCCTCTCTCTAGCAACCAAGAATACCAACCCTAGCCACCCTTTCTCTCTCTTGTTTCTTTCCCAAGCTAGAAGATGATTGAAGAAGAAGATGAATAGTGTATTCCTAGATAGAAGATTCTTTTGACCCCTTTCTCTAACTTGAGTCAAATCCTAGACTTAGTCAAAGTTTGACTAAGTCTTTAGACCATTTCACCTTGGACCCTAAAGAGGTGCCTCTAAAATCTCTAATCCTTTTCTTTGTGGACTTTTGGTTTTTCTTTGGGCTTGACTTTGGTTCCCAACTAGAAACAAAGGAGAGTGCCTTCAAGAAAAGACCTTGGCTTCTTTCTTTCATATCTTCCCCGTCCGAACTCCGAATTGAATTCCGTTTTCACCGTCGGACTCGTCATTGACTCCACTTGTCATATGATTTGCTTGAAATCTTTTTCTCTCGTTTTTGGCACATGAAATGATAGTGACAATTCGTTCCCTTTATTCCGGTTTACATGTTTATCTCCAAAGATGATACCTAACAAGAAAACACATAAAATATTATTGATAACACTGGATAAGGACTAATTAGTCTAAGTTAGGCTCTCCAAATGTGACATTTTTGTGTCACATCAACAACCCGCAAGTTCGTCCTAAGATGGTACCGTATAGAAAATAACCTTCTATATTAGATCTTCGACGACCGAGAAATTAAACACCGCTAAAAAACAATGAATTAAATTTCTCTCTCACTTGCTCACACTCTATGTTGGATAGTTGTTGTGTTTGTGTTGTTGTGTATTTTACCAATACTCAAACCCCCTATATATAGTTTGAAAACTGACTTCAATCTTGAGTTTTGATCAGTTTTCAAATTTTGAGCAGTTTCCAAATTTTGAGTAGTTTCCAATTTTGAGTCCAATTGTAAATCCAATTTGAAAAAGGATTCCTAACACCGACCGCCTCTCACAGTTTCCATTTGAGAATTCAGTTTGCATGTCTTGAGATGCTTTAGTAATTTATGCCAGTTTGGTAGTATATATTTGTAAACACAAATGTTTTTAGCTTTCCACAGAAACCAAATAACATATATGCGAAGTTCGATTACCTATTCTTCTTTCCCATTACTTACTAGCCGACGACATAACATATGTTTGAAATTCTCTTCACCTTCGACTCTTAGGTTTAAATGGTAGCACCACCAAATTTCTCTTGCCTTCGTACACATTCAGAACAAATGATCACTATCTTCTACTTCTTCCTTGCAAATACTACAAAGTTTTGATACTTTTATATTATATTTTAGTGCTCTTTTCTTAGGGATAAATCAACGTGGGGCCCGAGCTCCCAATTTTGGGAATCCTTGAATTTTAGGAGCCCCGAGGCTTTTCTCAATTCCAACGTCAGGATCCTAACAGGGGTTTCCAAATCTAAATTATGTACATGCGTAATGTACGTGTGCGGACTTTTAATTTCAATTTTCAACTATAAATTTGGGTACTCCCTTTTTAGGGTTTCCTAGTTTCCCTTAACTAAACTAGGAAATTAGATAATATCTATCTATTATTTCCATTACATAGTTACAATAGATATCATAATATAAGAAATTATATCTTCCATATATTCTAATATCCTAGATTAGTCTCTATTGTCGAATCTTCACCTTCTCGATCCGTCTCATGTATCATGTATCTCAACACCCCCACCCCCCCTCGCAAGTTGGAGCACAGAAGATGTGAAGAATGAAACTTGAAGAGGAAAGATCAAAATAATATAAATACAACTCCATATTGAAGTAAGTTTCTTTGAGATTCTGCAACGGAAAAAAAGGAGAATCAGTCGTCATCTTGAATCTAACTTGTAATCTCGGTTGTACAACACTCACGATTGTATAATGAAAAAGTCACAAGATTAACTTGGAAATCTAAAAAAATATCGATGAAGTGATTTATCAATATTTAATCACAACGACTAAAACAATCGTCGAAAAATTACGGAAGCTTAAATCAGGATTAAACATCCTGCTCTGATACCATGTTAAATTCAAGAGTATATAATAATCGGAGATATAAATTTAAATAGTGAAAGAATAATATAACGTGGTTCGGTAGGTTAATCACGACCTACATCCACAGAGAAATAGCTATTTCATTAATAATCACCACAACTTGTGGGTTTGATCAGTTACATTGGTCAGACATAACTTGATGGTTTAATTCCTAGAACCTTGTCCTATTTATAGGGAAATTGGGGCTTAGGGTTTCCTACTTTCTCCTAACTAAACAAGGAAACAATATAAAATATATCTAATAATAATATTAAATATATTACAATAGATATTCTAAATATATGAAATTATATATTCTAAATCTTCACACATCTTCAAATATCTTGGAATAGTCTTTGTTATGCCAATCGGGGTTTAATGTGATCAATACGAGTAATCAAGCAAAAGCAATAGGAATAGTAAAGAACAATCAAAGAACAGAACACAGAGATTTATGTGGTTTGGTTGGTGAGACCTACTCTCCGGCAACAACGGCGCGATGATTTCCACTATGATAAGCAAACAAGTTTACACAAGAGATTCGTGAGATTGTGCTACTGATATCTCCTTAGGGTTTAGTTTATATAGCCACTAAACCCTAATCCCACCGCCTCACCGACTCTCTACAACCGACTCTCTCTACAATCGACATTATACACGGATACGCTAATACTAATAACCGACATAAGCCGAGCTTCGCACTCCAGCTCTGTTTCGAAGTCCAGCTCTGTTTCGAAGTCCAGCTCTTCCTCGGAGCCCTGCTTTGCATACCAGCTCTGTCTCAGCAATCAGCTCCGCTAACGGGTCGTAAACGGGTTGGCAGGTCGTAAACCGGGTTCGATACGAATCCATATTCGAGTCACTTCGATCAGTCTTCATCGTCGGATCTTCTCGTCTCGATCTGTCTCTTATGTCACATGTTTACATACATATCTCAAGACCCCCCCGCAAGTTGGAGCACGGAAGATGTGAAGTGTTGAACTTGAAAAACATAGTGAAATCACGTCCAAAATTGCGCCTTACTTGAATCGACTTGATTGGACAGAACAACTTACACAATGGAAGACTTTGGAAGGCTGAAAAAGAAAAACTCACTTGATGATGGGTCTTTGAACATGGCTTGAAGATTGACATCCCAATTATGATATGAACAAAGACGATTGATGGGTCATGAAAATGTCCTATCTGAGTTGTTTAATTTAGTCGAGGTAGTCCGTTTCGAGTCTTTATTATAATAAAATAGTTAGTTTTCTTGATTAGGTGTGTTTTGCAGAGTTAGGGGTGAAAATGGTTAAAAACGAGGAAAAGATATATAAAGGGTATTTTGGTCATTTGAAGTCAAAGACATTCTGGTAATTTGGCCAAGGTCAGTGCATCGGTAACAAGTAGAGTCCAACATGAGCCCGTAGGAGATAACGGAAGTCAATTCGGAGTCCGGACGAGGGAATTATGTGAAGTTAAATGTGGAGTCAAAGATTGTTGACTGGTGGGACACTTTCGGTAACGTTTCTGGCTAGTGGGATAAGAGTGGACGACGTGGCGCGACAATAAGTGTAGATCATCTTTGTTCGCTGTTCCCGATAGGCATCGAAATACTCCCTAAAGAGGATGATTCAAAGCAACCCGCGACAAGTTAACACCGTAGTCCCACAATAAACCTTTTAATCATAGCCATTCAGATCCGTGCTTCTTCGATCCAACGGTCACTAAGTCGTCAACAGTTTAAGAACCACGGGTCTAGCTACATTGAATCATCCGAATTCCCCACTTGTATAACCAGCCGACAGACCCATTAATTTAGGGTTTTATATATTTTTAACCCCCGAAATTACCACTTTGCCCCTCCTTGCTTTCCCATTTGAATTCCTTTAGCCAATAAGAATCCTTGCTTGCCCCAAAAGCAAACCCCACTATCCCATTCTACCCTTTTAACCCTAATAAATCCTAGCTATCAACCCATCTATAAATAAATCTTTTTCTCCTCCATTAAGATCTAGACTTCAACAACTCTCTCAAAAGGCTTCATTCTCTAATTTCTAAGCCACTTCTCCTCTTTTCTTTTATCTTCTAACCCTAAATCCATTTCTTCTACTTGCTCTAACCACATTCATCTCTTCTTTCTAATTTATTTCTACTCCTAATCTCTACATCTAAACTTCTAATTTCTTTATCTAAACCTCTAATTTTTCCATAACTTCTTCTCTAAAATCTTGTATCCTCTTATTTCTTTTCTAAATCTCATCTTCTTCTAAATTTCTATTAATTGGATTTGAAACATAATTTGGACCATACTTGGGAATCAATTGGAGCAAGGATTTGGGTGACGGGGGATGGGTTTGAAGTCCAAAATCGCATGATCAATGAGTCTAGAGACCAAAGATAATTTGAAATAGAAAATAAATCCACTCAAAGTAAATTACATGTCTATCCTCTCATTTTCTTTTACTACCTAACCTATCCTAAGTTAAAAAAAATAACCCAAAATAAAATATACCATAATATTTAGAGATTCATTAAATGATTTCCTCAAAAACAAACTTTCCTTCCGGAAAAAGAGTTGCCTTTTCCATTTAGCATAATACATGTTTTAGATTTCTCATTTGTATTAGAATTGGGCCAAATCAAACCGAGGAAATAGAGAGAGAGAGAGAGAGAGAGAGCATCGTCACTTTCTAATACACAAATTAGGTTTTGATTTCATTCATCATCGACGTCCAAATCAAACCGAGTGAAAAGGTGAAAGCATCGAGTGAGAGAGACAGAGAATCGATTGTTGGTTTCATTCATCATCTACGGTAGTGAAGAGTAAGTAAATTGCATTTAGGTTTTCCTCCTTTTGGTTGTTCCTTCAACTTTTCTTATGATTTCGATTGATTTTTACAACACAAAACGAATTAGGTTTTGATTTGTACATTTTTTCTTATGATTTTGAAATTGATCAGCTACTAAAACATTTCTAGGGTTTAGTTGTTTCAAAGTGGATTAATGAAAGTTATTTTTAAAACCCTAAATAAGTACACAGTGAAGAGTAAGTTTCTCATGCAACAAGAAATTTCTAAGGTTACCTTGTCTCTGTTGTTTTATAATTTCTTTGAAGAAATAACATCTAGAGCTTAATCTCTTTATACAGTTTAGTTACTACTACATCTTCTTTAAAAAATTTAATTTTAGTCCGACAATTTAGGTTTCTATCTAATTTAGGTTTTTGTATTGTAGTTATAATGATTATTTCAAGCATAGTTTTAGATATAGAATATAGTAACTTTCAATAAAAAGTTAATATTTTGTCTAGCATTATGAAGTTTCTTATAAAATTTTACTCAATGGTTACAACCCAAACCTGATTTTTTGATAACCATAGAACATTATATGGTGCAATATGGGTAATAGTTCCAGAATATATCGGATTGCATAAACAATTTCCTTTTTTTGTCTAGTATTTTTGAAGTTTATCATAGAACCTTTTAATGGTTACTACTCAAAACTAGTTTCATAAAAATACTGACTTGTTTGACTAGCATTTTTTTTGTTTCTTATAGAAACACATAAATTGTGGCTACCCAAACTTGTTTGTATGTTATTTTGGTTAACACACATTTGTAATTTAACTAGTATATATGTATTTTGTAAGTCATTTCGCAGATTCAGAGAATGGTAAGATTGAAGCTTCAGACCGACAAGAAAGTCGATTGTCGGACTTCTGTGGCTGTAAAGGATAGTGTAACTCAAAAATCCGAGGTCAGATAATTATGGAGAATCAAGTGAAACCACATCGCAGTGTTTGAGCTTCTATGATACTTCAACACTGATAAAAAGAAATTTATATTTGGAGGAGTGGAATTAGAATTTACTCCCGTGGATGTCGAAAATGCTAGTAGAATGTAAAAAAAATGCTAGTAGAATGTAAAAAATTCATTTAACAGATGCTAGTAGAATGTAAAAAATGCTAGTATTATCAATAAGATGCTAGCAAGATAGTATTTACTTTTTAAATATGCTCCTATAACAAATTCATTCAAACAGATGCTAATAGAATGTAAAAAATGCTATTAGAGTCAATAAGATGCTAGCAAAATAGTATTTTCTTTTTAACCTACTGTAACAAATTCATTCAACAACTGCTAATAGAATGTAAGAAATGCTATTACAATACAAAAAATGTAGCAAAAACAATTTCACTCTATATAACTTTTTTATGACATAAAGATTGTAGGGATTGAGATTTCAACATTCACTTTTTACCAAAAAGTGATAAAAAAATGTTACATTTAAATTTTTCGTTAGAATAAAATAATTTTTTTTAAGAAGATTGTAGTAATAGAGATTCTGTTAATATAGATTTATAGATTCTAACGATCAATTTAAGTTGGACATACATCACAAACGAATTTGTAGATGTCTAATTTGATCAAGGTAGAGATAAAAAGCAAATCACAAATTCATACTTTCTTGAAGTTCAAAGAACATAAAGTTATAGACAGAGAAACTCGTTTTTGGGAGAGAACATCTCGTTTTATGTAAATATCCATTGATTTGGTAGGTTACATTAGACAAATACAAGTTTTGAAAATAATATATTTTCTTGAATTCAAAGAACATAGAGTTACATAAAGAGAAAAACGAATTTTGGGACAGCGAAACTAGTTTTAGGTAAATATTTATTGATTTTCTAGGTTACTTTAGAAAAATATAAGTTTTGGAGATAAAAATTTGACATGAAATATCCAACATAAATATTCTTTCATAAAATTTATTCTCTCTCTGTAACTCTATGTTCTTTATTTCCAAAACTTATATTTTCTTGAATTCAAAGAACATAGAGTTACATAAAGAGAAAAACGAATTTTGGGACAGAGAAACTAGTTTTATGTAAATATCTATTGATTTGCTAGGTTACTTTAGAAAAATATAAGTCTTGGAAATAAAGATTGACATTAAATATCCACCATAAATATTCTTTCATAAAATTTATGGAAAGAACAATTGTATTAACTCAACCATTGGAAACCTTTGCTTTACCAATGGTTAAAAAATATTTATGAAAGGGCAAAAATGAGTGAAAATTAAAGGATTGGTGTATGGGGCAAAAATGAGTGAAAATTAAATGATTGTTAAGGAATATAGCCTTTATATGATGATCAATTAAATTTACTTGATTTTAAAATGTGTTATTAAAGAATATCTTCCGAAATCTAAATAGTTTATTATGTTAGATTTTGAGTTATATATATATAAAAAAAGAATTTGTTGATTGAATGCATGTTTTAGATAGTCCATTTTTGTGGTGGAAGCAAGAACCCTAGATTTATTTCCCACCTTGAATTCATTTTTATTAGTCTATGTTAGCCGCGAATCACCGAAGTGATTCGGCGATCGTTAGCAGCTTCTAGCAAAGCATTACGACCCCTAATTGGACCAGACTGGATGATGTTCAGGATGAGTTCATCGTTATCCTAGCTGACAAATTGATCGCATTGTCATCTTGGGCGAAGGACACTCCTTCGGAAGGACATCTCCTTTAGACCAAACGGATATATCCTTCAGTCTCCCACTTGTACTTGGCACAAGGGCAATGCTCGATTCCCATGTCACTTCGTATCTCATCTGATACGTCATACCTTTCAGACTTTCTTGATCTGGGGAACAACTGTCAAAACAAATGATTAACCATTAATCCATTTGAGTGTGGCCACACATTTTCTAGTTGCTTCCCCTCAAGTGGCCAGAGATACTAATCCTAACCTAGTTAGGATGACATAATCAACTCTTGTACTCCTACTTAACTTCATGTCTATCGTGTCTCACCTGGTAATCCGCCTTTATAACCTCTTTTTATGACACGACGTTTGACGGTACCAAAGTTTGACATTCCTTACATAAGATGAGTGGAGTACTCATGTTTAAGGAATCTCTCCAATCTTGCCTATGAGTGTTCATGACGTTTTTCAACATTTGAATAACTCTCATGTTTCAGTTATCCGGTATTGTAGACGGTGAAAAGTCTACGGGTCGGAAGTCAGAAGGTCGGTAGATGAAACGTCTTCTGGTAACTCGTCATTTTCCAAGTATCGAATCAAGGGATTCATCCAGCTATCGATTTGATCCGTAGCGGCTACCTCTGAA
>BEHA01050295.1:1064673-1091250 GCA_002897215.1 Eschscholzia californica subsp. californica | reverse complement strand
TTTTAGGGTCTAGGCGACGATGGCCCATTAAGAGACTTCTGGGCTGGGCCCGAGAGTGTTGCGCTGGGCTTGACGTCTTAATGGGCGCTTTTAGTGCCGAGGGCCCTGGTGTGGATTTTGGTCAACACAGGTATATATTCCCCAAGCATACACTCATGTAATTGACTTGAATACCATATTCCTATAGCTCATGAAACAGCGCTATCAGTCAATCTCACATGTTAGTCTTCATGAGTCATTGTTGTCCATGCAATGACCTGGACTAGGGACTTAATAAGGAATCTATTCCAAGTTCACCTAGTATGGTTTCATTCACCAGATCACGCATCTGATAAACCTACTTGGAATGCTTTACTATTTTTGGACTGTCGAATAAATACTAAACCACGATTTAATGACGAAATAATTAACTTATTTCTGATAATAAGAGTTTGTAAAATTTGAGCATGCCCGTGTAACTCCTTACACCATCAATTTACTAGTCTAAGCTTAAAGCTTAATTCCTATAACGCTAGTATTACTTCCATACTAAGTCTAACGTGACAGTTTAGTTGATAGAGTATGTGGATTTTGCTTGTTATCATCCGATGGCAATCTTTAGTATTTTCATACGTTCTTTTATTTTTAAAGTTGGCAACAGTTTATGCTTGGAAACGTACCAGCTCACTGTTTTCCATGTCAAGATTGTCATCTTATTCTAGAAGTTTGCAACATATGACTTTTCAACTGTTTTATTTTCCTACCGAGATTTCACAAGTTCTTCTCAACTACATTGTGCGATCCACATCAGCTCATCTGGATTTAATTGGTGACGACCATAGATACTCCAAGTATTTTGCGACGTCGAGGCGAATGCTAATCATGTCCCACACGACCGATCTTATGCCTTTAGCATAACTATCTTTCTCATGCGTGTTTGCTCATCAAAATCCTTTAGATTGTGAATCTTGCTAAGCGGCGTGCCATGAGACTTGGGTAGAAATACTCCTTTTGACTCTTTCAGATTGGACTTTTCAAGACTTTTTCTTGAACAAGTCTTATCACCTACTTGATCTATCTCCATAGATCTTTCGTGTCCAAAACATTTCACCTTTGTGTGTGGTCCTTTTATTGAGTCAGGTTCAAACTGTTTTCAACATCAAAATGTTGTACTCAATCTCTAGTATGTTGTCTACATACCAGACCAAAGAAAACTAGGTTACTCCAACTAACCTTCTTGAACTTCCTTAATTCAAGATTTCTCTTCATTCCCAAAGAAACCAACTCTTGAATACTTTGCTGAATCGAAGATTCCAACTCCTACTTGCCCGCTTTAATTCCTCGATGGATTTTGAAGCTTGTGTTTTACACTAGCTTTAAAAGAGTCAACTTCCTTCGGAATGTGTCATGTACACATTCTTTTGCTAGTGATTGATCATTATGGTCTCTAGCATCGTGACATGAGAGATGGTCTTTCGTGGTCAATACCATGAATTCTGTGACCTTCTTTCCAAGTCTTGCTCTGGGAAACATCAATATTTCCTTCCTTGTCTATTTTTCACTTTGAAAAACCTATTTGGACTTAACAAGAACCATTATTTTACGCAAAATAGACCAAGTTCCAAACTTGATTTCAGACATGGATTCCATTCTGATCATATGGCTTCAAGCCATGTTTCGGAGTGATTCCGTCATAGGTTTTGTGTAGCTAGCTCATTTTCTTCTTCTGCAGGAACTCCATCCTCTGAGACAAATTTATGAGCTTTCAAGGTCTATAAGGGGTGTGAAAAACTTTGAGATGCTCTCAACTCCTTGAGGGCTCTCCTGCGAATCTATCTGTTTTGTGCGGGAGGGTCTTCGAGTTCTTCTATCTCTACCTCTCTTTCCATGTCTATTGGCTCTGAATAAATAGGAACCGAAATTACTGACATTCGTACATCACTGTCAGTTTGTTGCTCAGATCGAATTTTTGTGATATCTAATATTTCTCCCACTTGTCTTCTTGAAATAACTCTTATTCTAAGGAAGACACCACCACGAGCAACAACCACCTTGTTCTCTGATTGCTTGTCGAAGTATCCCCAATATTTCTTTATCCCATGAAGAAATATTGTGTCTGATATGCAAACTTGGTTCTTAGAAACCATTTACGTTAATTTCATATCATTAGTCCTTAAGAAAAGACCAGTTTGGAACCATTCCAAACTCATACTCTTATGGTGTCTTTTCAGCTTTTGACAAAATATCGTTAGGTAGGAAGAACGACCGTGTTTGAGAATATTTCCCAGAAAGTGTTCGGAAGATTGGCTTATACCCATCATCGACCGACTCATGTCTAACATGTTCGATTACTCCAACTTGACGCATCACTCATATGATGTGTTTGTGTAGCAAGGTGAGGAACCATTTCTCATCTTCTTTGATGGTCATCAAATTCTTGATTCAAATGTTCATCATCTCAATCCAATCGAATAAGTTATATTTTCGTCAAGTGGATTCAGGTTAACTCTAGTTGGTGTATTAATAGTTTTACGTACATCTGTATGTACGAAGACTATTAATTTACTAGCCATTTCTCCCTTTCTAAAAGGTGATTTTGTCAAATGGTCCTTTTGAACAAATTCACATGTGTCCTATGATTCTAAATCATTCGGAGGAAGAAGTCCATACATTTGGATCTTCCTCATGTGTTTTATGTCAATTTGACGCAATGACAACACCAGAGTTGACCTTTTTGAATCCTTTGATTATAGCCTTCAGTATCATTGTTAATGCTCTTGGTTCTCTAAGAAACTTTTTGTCAATTTACCACTGTTTTAAAACATTTGATGTTTCTAGAAGAACATAATAACACTTATTAAGTTCTACCTAGATCATTGTCTAAAAGAAGACTTTGATCCCTTTCAGCATCCTAAGCAGCACTTTGCTTCCGCTCCCTCTTGGATCCTTTCCCCTTTTAGTCAAGTATGTAATTCCCTTGAGCTCCCACTATGCCGCACATCTGGTCTTAAACAATTGATGAAGGGAGTCTACAATACCTTCTAGATTAGCAAAGATACAAGAATCGAAATTCGTAATTCCTTTTCTTTTGCGTTCCAGGTACTTAGGGTAGTTTCCTTGAATGGCCTAGTCATTGCTGTAGAAACCTTTACGTCGACCCTTTAACCTTTTGAATCATAAGAACTCTTTTTATATTCTTTTGGTACTTGAATCTCAAGAACTTGTTTCTTAGATTCATCGTTCCTTAATGTTCTTTTTAAGACGACTTTCTTAGGCATCGCCCTCTCCATTCACGACATCTAGTGGAACTCTTCCTTAAGTTGTCGAATGGTTGTGTATGCATCCATATTATTAATCTCTACGAGAGAGAAGAATTTTATGGATGTTCATAAAAGATTTTCCGAATGATCATATCCTAAGTCGTTTGAAGTGGTAGTGAACATTGAGATTGGGATATTCTCACACGTTTTATTTGTTCGAATTCGGGAACGTTTCTCGGATTTCTTACCAATCAAGAAAATAACTTTCGTTTAATTTCTTCCCAAGGAATGAACGAAGGTTTGGAAAACTATTTTTTAACAGTCATATATACAATACATTAAAAGAAAAAGCAAAATCCTAAAACTTATTATCATTTTAAAAACCAGTTTTTGCCATATTATTCAAAGAAAACCGTCCCCGTTTGAATAACATGATTCCAAGATCCCATTCTTATGGAGTCAAGCGTACTTTGGCACTGCCCTCAACTCCACCCTCCTGGGTGAGTAAACTCTTTACTGATCATACTCTTATGACTCTTGGGTGACCATTTAGACGCGTAGACCTATTCACAGGTCTACTCGTATTGTCCCGAGGTAAAAGATGACACCCTGCTTTGGCAGACCCATCATCGATGAACAAGGACGCAATAGGTGTCTTAATCTGGGTACGCTTTACTCAAAATTCTTTTTGGGGACTCCTACGTTTCTATCATGCATGCATTACTGTGAACTCTAACATATTCATACACAACATAAAATGTAAGTAAATAAGTAAATGCGCGCAAGAAAATAAATCTAGCAGACATGATCCTAGTATGGCCCCTAACCTAAAAGATCTAACCTTCTTAAGTACTTGCTTGTTTCGCCTTTGTCCGCATGGATCTCCATCCTCGAACCTCCATTGAATTCTCCCACTCGAATCACGATCTCATCCTTCGGTTCTTCAATAGACTCTATTTTACCCTAAACTCTAATTACAAGACTTAATGATTCGCAGATCGTGTAAACTTGAAATTAAATTATTACATCGGGCATCCATCCGTGCTTAAAAACAAGAATAGAACAATTGTATGGGCACACTAGAACCCGCATTCAAATTCATACATACATAATAATATGACATTCATAAAACACCAAAGTATGTATGAGATTCGCTTCCTAAGGTCGAATCTAGGTTCGCTATTTCCTAAATAGCTATTCGGGACATACTACCGACATCTCTATGTCAAACGTGCCTAAAGTCTAGTTTTCGTAATATTTGGACTAATGGCTCGTTTTTGTTTTATCCTAAAAGATTTTGAAATCATTTTCGGAAAAACATTGGTTTGGGCCTTCGGATGGTCCGGGTCACTCTCAGAAAAAATTTGGGTGGAATGGGAAGATAAATGGCTAAAAGGTCGGAAAAACTCCCAGTCGGGTCAAGACCCGAAAAACTTTAGTCCTTGGTCCAAGACTCCTCTTGGAATGGCCCGGGACATGCCTTGGTCTAGGTCCGAGACACTCTCGGTTAAGACCCTTACGTTAGTCTCGGACAAGGCCGAGACAAAACCAAGTGTGGTACGGACTTGGAATGTCCCTATGGATAGCACGTTCCAAACGTGTGTTGTCCCATGGCCAGACACGTCCCAGCCCAGCTGTACGCGTCCCACCATTTCAAACAAATCCTAGGATGTGTCTGGCCAAGGACGGGTCTTAGGCCATCTCAGATTCCCAACCCGAGATCCCTTAGGCATGCTCAGACGCGTCCTGGACGCGTTTGAAGCTACAGTCCGAGCGATTGAGAGTCCAGGACACTTACGAGTTGGACTCATCGTCCGAGACGGATCGAGACTTCCCAGTCCGGGACGGACTGGGACGCGTCCCGATCAACGTCCGCGTCTGGCTCAGACGCGTCCTGGCAAGACCAGGTTGCTGTTTAAAATTTTTGTTTTTAGAAATTTCTTCAGATTTCGGTTTCTTCTTCTTCCACCTACTGTTATTGATGAATATTCATCAAAAACACTAGATTTTTAAATCTTCTTTCAAAAATCAAAAACCTTAAATCATCCCTTTTGAAAACTATTTTCAAAAAACCGAAATTTAAAGTTTTTATGCATTGAAACCCTTTCAATTTCTATCTGATTGTGTCTAAATCTAATTTAAACTAATCAATTTCATGTCTAAATCTATATTCAAACATAAAATCATCTAATCAATCAAGTTCGGATCTAATTCTTCTAATCAGAGTTAGTTTCATGCAACTGGCTCGTAATGCCACTGTTGGATTTCGTACGTCTCTAAGACTACAGTCTAGTGTTCTATGCGGAATCTCAAACATCATATGTTAACACTAGATATCCAGGATCATAAATCAAGCGCTAATCAATGAACTAGAAGAGGGATAAAAACCTTAATCGCGTTTTCCCCTCGAACCTTTCCAATTCGCGTGTGAAGATCCAGAGCTTCAAGTGTAGCTCCTCTACTTGAGACACCGAGTAGGTTAACTTGATCTCCCTTCCTTAATGTCTGCTAGGACTTAATGGACGGTTGAGAAGAACCCTTCTTCTTCACAAGATTGATAAAATGAGAGCTTTTCTCTAACTTCCTCTCTCTATTAGCTGTCTGAGAGAGAGAGAGAGATGTTTTTCTCTCTGAGAAAAATCCACACCTTTTCTGTTCTTTGCAAGGCCCTTATATAGAGAAACCCTAATTAGAATCATATTTACTTCAGGTTTCTATATTCCGGGTCCGCTAAAAAGATAATACCCAAAATACCCTTTTTGGGTATTTAGGGTTTCACCCCTTAGTGTGGCCGGCCAAAGCAGCCCACTATGGGCTTGGCTAGGCCGGCCCACTTACCTTGGTCGGCCATCTCATGGGAGGCCCAATGAGCCTTGCTCCGGGCACCCCTTTCGAGCCCGGTTCTTTCTATCTTGTTCCGAATCGCCATTCGTACCCTTTTGGCCTTTTTAGTTGGATCCAATCCTTCTTAATCCTAGCTCCCACTAGTCAAATCTCTCCGATCAAGTTACCACTCTTATGTGTAACCCGTTGTAGGATCCGGTCTATGTTAGCCGCAAATCACCGAAGTGATCTGACGATTGTAAGCGACTTCTAGCAAAGCATTACGACCCCTAATTGGACCGGACTTGATGATCTTCAAGATGAGTTCATCGTTATCCTAGCTGAAAAATTGATCGCATTTCCATATTGGTCGAAGGACACTCCTTCAGAAGGACATCTCCTTCAGACCGAATGGATATATCCTTCACCAACCTCAACTAACATAACCACCTAAATGACTTCTGATCCAGTGATGTTGCCGTGTATACAAATGGTCCAACTTCAGCTTCATTAGAACTCCATTACCCTCCCTCAAGTTGAAGGTGTAGAGAATAGCTTTAGCTTGGATCTCAAAAGGCCGAATCGAGGACCAGGCAAAGCCTTGGTAAGAATATCAACAATTTGGTCATTAGTGGATATATAAGAAAGTTGAATTCTCCTATTAGACACCAATTCTCTAATAAAGTGTAACTCTAGAGCTAGGTGTTTAATTTTAGAGTGAAATACTAGGATGAAAGCTAGAGCCAAAGCAGATACATTGTCACACCATAGCTTGGGTGGTAGTGAGAGAAAACATTTAAGGTCTTGAACAAGAGAGCATACCTAGGGAGTTTTAGCTGATGTATGAGCTAAGAACCTATACTCTGCCTTTGTAAAAGACCTAGAAACAGTTGGCTACTTCTTTGCTGACCATGAAATAGGATTTCCCCCTAAAATAAAAGAACAACACCAGAAGTAGACCTGCTATTTGAGGTGCTTCCAGCCCAATCAGCATCAGCAAAGCAATGAATATCTACAGAATAGGACTTAGTAAAATGAATACCATAGTCCACTGTCCCTTTGATATATATAAGTATTCTTTTGACTGCCAATAGATGAGAACTAGTGGGTTTACTCATGTTGACAAACCAAGCTAACAGCATAGCTAATGTCTGGTCTGGTCCATGTAAGATACTGTAATACTCCAACCAGACTTCTGTAGTGAGTTGGATCCTCAAGTTGTGTGCCTTCTGATGGGGTGAGTTTGAGTTTATGAGTCGATGGTGAGGAACAAGGCTTAGCACCAATAATTTGAGCCTATTTTAGAAGATCCAAAGTGTACTTTGTCTGTGACAAGAACATCCCAGAAGAATCTCTATGAACCTCCATTCCTAAGAAATAATGAAGATTGCCCTGATCTTTCATAGCAAACTTAGTGTTGAGTTTTAATATAATGTCATCAAAAGCTGAAGTCGAGTTACGGTGACTAAGATATCATCCGCATAGACCACAACATAGATAAGAACTCCATTAGTTGAAGAGACAAATAAAGAGGTATCTGAAAAGGATTTATTAAAACCAAGAGCAAGAACGGAATCGACCGATTCCTCATACCAGGCACTAGGAGCTTGCTTCCAGCCATAAATGGACTTATGTAGTTTGCACACATGATTGGGTTTGGACTTATCTCAAAATCCTGGGGGTTGGACCATATAAACCTCTTATTTGAGCTAACCATGGGGAAAGGCATTGCTGACATGAAGTTTCCTTATTTGCCAATCAAAATTAACAGAAAGAGTGAGAAGAACTCTAATACTTGTAGGTTTTGTTATAGGACTAAAGGTTTCTGAGTAATCAATACCCTCTCTATTATGCCAATCCGGGTTTAATGTGATCAATACGAGTAATCAAGTAGATGCAATAGGAATTGTAAAGAGCAATAAAAAATAGAACACAGAGATTTACGTGGTTCGGTTGGCGAGACCTACTCGGCGACAACGGCGCGATGATATCCACTATGATAAGCAAACAAGTTACACAAGAGATTTTGTCAGATTATGCTACTGATATCTCCTTAGGGTATAGTTTATATAGCCACTAAACCCTAATCCCACCGCCTCACCGACTATCTCTCTACAACCGACATAAGCCTAACTTCGCATTCCAACTCTGTCTCGGAGTCTAGCTCTGCCTCAGAGCCCTTCGCATACCAGCCCTGGCTCAGTATCAGCTCCGCCAACGGGTCCAAAATTCTGCAATTACCAATACCTTGTAAGCGGGTCGGCGTGTTGTAAACCGGGTTCGATACCAATCCATATTCGAGTTACTTCTAACAATTATCCACCTTGACTTGAATATGCTCCTCTTAACTTAAATCTGCCACGATCATAGCTCAGCGCCTCTGAGCCATCGTCGCTCCAGCCCAGGTAGGGCTAACATCAGGAGATCCCAATCAAGTCTTAGCAATGCTTAAACTTGAAAGTTGTAACTGCCTTGGTTAGCATATCCGCTAGATTATCTGCCGTAGAAACCTTCTTCATCGTGATCTTCCCTTATTCAATCACGTCCTTGATAAAGTGATACCTGACGTCAATGTGTTTAATTCTCTCGTGATATATATGATTTTTGGCCAAATAAATAGCACTCTTGTTGTCGCAGTAGACCTCTATCACCGCCTGCTTCAGGCCCAAATCCCGAACTAAACCACTCAGCCATATTGCCTCCTTCACCGCCTCTGTTGTTGCCATGTACTCAGCTTCCGTTGTAAACAGAGCTACTACTGACTGCAGCACTTCTCTCCAACTAATGGCACTCCCACAGAGTGTGAACGTATTGCCCATCAGCGACCTCTTCCTATCAAGATCTCCTGAAAAATTCGAATCTACAAATCCTACTACCGAACCAGAAGTTTCAGCCCTTCTGACGTAAACCAGACCGAGCTCCGCAATTCCTCCCAGATACCGCAGTATCCATTTTACAACCTGCCAATGACCTCTCCCAGGTCTTCCCATGTATCTTCTTACTACACTAACATGTGAAATATCAGGCCTTGTGCACACCATAGCATACATAATGTTACCTACTGCATTTGCATAAGCCACCCGAGACATGTACTCCGTCTCATCATCAGTTGTTGGTCATAGTTCACCTGAAAGCTTGAAGTGTGCTGCTAATGGAGTACCGACAGGTTTTGCCTCAATCATACCAAAATCTTCCAACACCTTCTCGATGTACGTTTTCTGTGACAAGAACAGTTTTTTAGCAGATCTGTCTCTCCGTATCTCCATACCTTATATCTTCCTTGAGGCACTCAAGTTTTTCATCTCAAACTCACCCTTTAACTGGTCCTTTAACATGTGGATTTCTGACATATCCTTACAAGCTATCAGCATGTCATCCACATACAGGAGTAGATACACATAAGAACCATCCGATAGTTTCCAGTGGTACACACAACTATCATACCTGCTTCTGTCATAGCCAATTTTAACCATAAACATGTCAAAACCCTTATACCACTGCCTAGCAGACTGTTTCAGTCCATACAATGACTTCTTCAGCAAACAAACCGTGTATTTTTTCCCAAGAATCTCAAACCCCTCTGGCTAACGCATATAGATTTGTTCCTCAACCTCTCCATGTAAGAACTCAGTCTTAACATCAAGCTGCTCCAATTCCATATCATACAAAGCAACCATAGCAAGTAATGCTCTAATAGAGCTATGTTTAACAACAGGATAAAATACCTCATTCAAGTCTATCCCTTCTCGCTATGTCAACCCCTTAGCTACTAAACGTGCTTTGTATCGTGCATCTTCCACCCCTGGGATTCCTTCCTTCTTCTTGAAAACCCATTTTCTACCAACAATCTTCTGACCCTTAGGCTGGTTGACTAATTCCCAGGCCCGGTTCTTCCGAAGAGACTCAATTTCTTCATTCATGGCAAGAGACCAGTGCCTAGATTCATCACTCCTAATAGCTTCTTCATAGGTGCATAGTTCACCTCCATCAATGCTTTCTCCCACACAAAGTACAAATGCAACAATATCTTCCATTCCATACCTTTCTGGTGCCTTAATGTCTCCCCTTCCCCTGTTCCTCGCAACACTGTAATGAACCAGCTCTGATTCATCTTCCTCGGGCTGCTCATCTATCTGAGGCCGAATGATGCACCCGAAAAGGTTGCACACCCAAACGGAGGTATAAAGTAGTAATCCGACAAAGCCGGGATCGATCCAAGAATAGGAAGGTAGTTTGGATATCGAAGGGTCTTATCCCTCGGTCTAGATATTAAAAGCTAATTTAGACTAAAAAGGAAAGGACAAAGGTAAATGGGGGGTTTAAAGATTGAATGAGTGATAAGAGAATAAAGCAAACAAGTAAACTAAACTAAACAATAAAAGTAAACGGGCGAGAGAGATTCGAGAGAAGTGCCGGAGGTAACAAGAGTCGGGAGGAAACAAGAGTTGGGAGACAAATAAGTGAGCGAGGTGTCGAAGTCCGGGAATCCATAATGATAAACCTACGACTATATATAGTCCTATCTAATGTTTCAAAGTATAATCGATGTTCGACTGCTAAAATAGATGTCTCTAAGTACTATGTATATCCGGAGATCATACTTAGTCAAACAATTGTCTAAATCGGTTTATCCAGAGTCAACGAAAGTGTTGTCTAGTCGCCTAACTATGTGAAGTGCATGACAAGACACATGAAATTATGACTTAGACTAAGATCGATATCGAATACTTCGTTTCGTCTATTAACTATGCAAAGTGGTTGACAAGACACATGAAAATACGATCAAAACGATAATCGAAATAAATGAACATCAATTTATATTCAAAACATCAAATCAAATTTAACATAATCACAAATTCATCACATTTCATCTCATATAATCGACACACTAAAGTTAGCTAAACATGGTGAATGAATAAGAAATTGAAAGAAAATGATGAGAGAATCTCGATGTGGTTCGAGGCTAAGATCGTCGGAAAATATGAATTTTTAGTTGCAGCCGATCTCCCCTAGCTTTCTCCCTCTAGAAATTTCTTGACCAAAATCAAATCAAACCACATGGGTAGCTAGCCAAGATGATGGGGAGCAAAAGCCTTAAGGTTTCTGGCCAAGAAAGTGGCAGGAACACCATGAAAATCCAGCCAAAGAAATACATGAAATCCGGCCAAAACACTTAGATCAGGGCCAAAGGAGCTACCGGCCCTTGCTGCGCGTCCCGTGCACGCGTCCCTTGCTGCCGTCCCGAGCTGCTATTCCGGCCTTGGCCGAATGCTCCTTCTTCTCTCTTGGTCGGCTTAGGAATACTCCCAATCTGCTCCAAAGCAGCTCGGGTTGCTGCTGTTTGGAGCAGCTGTCCACGTCCGAGCTGCGGTTCTGGTCCAAGCCGGCCATCCCGTGAAAGCTGCTGCTAAGAATCCCGAGCTGGTGCGTGCTGCTCGTGCTTGCAGCAGCTGTCCGAGTGCCTCCTTGTGCTGTCCTGTGCTCTAGTAGTCGCGGCTTGGCGGCCAATCTTTGGCCGGCCTTGGTGGTGGCCGGCCTAGCTTGGCCGGCTCCTTCTCTCTCCTTCCCTCTCTTCAAGCTCAAACCCTAAGACCCAAACCCTAGAAGATGATGAATAGTAGACTCTAACTTGTGTTTACTACTCAAACCCTAGGGTCCCTTGGCTTAGTCAACTTCTTTAGACTTTGTTGACTTGGATCCATAAAGAGAGGGTGCCCATATAACTCTTCCTTGTCATTCTTCCTTTGGCCCTTGGGCTTTGATTTAGAAACCAAGAGAGTGCCTCCATCCTTGTCTCTACATCTTCAAATTCTCACAAAGGACTAGAATACCCTCGGACTTCTTTCTTTCATAACTTCCTCGTCCGAACTCGGAATTGACTTATGTTTTCACGTTCGGACTCGTCATTGACTGCACTTGTCATTTGATTTACTTGATCTCTTTTTGTCTCGTTTTGGGCACATGAAATGATAGTGATAATTCGCTCTATTTATTCCAAATTACATGTTTAACTTTAAAATAGGTACCTAACATGAAAAACACATAAAATATTATTTATAAAACTCGAAACAAACCAATTAGTCTAAGTTGTAGCTACTATTAAACATGTTAGATGTTTGATATTCCGCTTACAACACTAGGTAACACCTAACCCAACATGCGAAATACACCTAATGAGAGTCGTTCAGAGTTTCTTCACAGATCTAATAAAAGTAACACACCGAGCGAGCATATCGCAAGAAATTCTGAAGATACGTGTGATAAAAAAACACATTGGATCAAGAACGGGGTAAGGAGGATGAAATATTGCTAATTCGTATAGGGCCATCAAACCGGCCAATTACATCCAGTGATTAGTTTTGATGAACTCTGTATCAATATCCATCTCTATTTGTAGGCCAAATACAAAGAGATTGTGATTTACAATCATACGAAAAGTAAGGGAGAAGTGAAATGTCAGAAGGAAGATGCGAGCAATGAGAAAGGACATGATTCGAGTGCATTTCACCTTTCAACTTAACAAAATTTATAGAAAAAATCATCAGTGTTCAGAGAATTAATAAAATGATGTGTTTCCCAAAATTTACGAGGACGGGAAATTATATCAAATAATCCTGCGTAAGGATTCAAAGAGTGAACAGTTCAAGTGAAGCGTCGACAACAGTTAATATACACAAAAGTTGGAAAGTGATAACGGATAACTATGTGTAATCAATGAAAAGAGGAATACAAAAGGAAAAATTAACGTAACCCACCTCAAGTATAAAGAAACAGAAAATTTTCATTGATGACCTAGAAAGGATATAAGTCAGGAGGAGAGCTGAGAAAGATAAAGAGATATGTTAAGAAATTCCTTCATTTTTCTCGACTTAGGTCTCCTTTTAGATGGAAACGGGTCTGCCCTTACAGATTGACCTTCGCGATGGGATGATAGGAGATCCTTAGTGTTACGGCGAAATCAAGATAGTGTAACCAAGAAAAGTAATCAGGAAAGTATACAATCGACCAAGCAAGCACAAAGAACACGAAGAGATTTACATGGTTCGGTTAATGAGACATACTCCACGGCAAACAACGGCGCGATGATTTACAGTACATGAAAAACAAGTTTTAAGGGGTTACAAGACACCTCTAGGGTGTCCGTTTATATAGCCCAGTGAAACCCTAATCTCACCGCGTCACCGGCTCTCTCTTTCTAAACTTAAGTATACATGGATACCCCATGGTCAGTGTTTTGGGGAAATAATAAAAGTTTCCGGGGAAATAAGATTTGTGTGGAAACAAAAATATTTTGAAACTATTTGTTTCCTCCAAACATTACCCTTATGTTTTTTCAGCTTTTTATTCTTTATCTCCCCTTCTCACCTCTGCTATAACTCCGACGACCTCCACCATTAACGTCGATGATCTCCACCACCAAATCTGGTCGTCTCCTTTTTTTTCTCTTTCCTTCTCTTTATGTCTCTTTCTTTCTCTCCCTAACTCCCAGCTAAGAGACTGTTGTGTTGAAATCAAGTAATCCAAGAAAAGCAATAGGAAATAAAGAACAATCACACAGAACATAAGAGATTTACGTGATTTGGTTGGTGAGACCTACTCCACGACGACAACAACACGATGGTTTCCTTCATGATAAGCAAACAAGTTACACAAGAGATTTGTGAGAATTTGACACAGATATTGTTGAAAGTGACTGGAATATGGGTTGATATCGAACCCGGTTTAGGACCCGCCAACCCGCTTACAAGGCAATGCTTAAACTTGAAAGTTGTAATGCCTTGGTCAAGATATCCACTGGATTATCTGTCGTGCATACCTTCTTCATTGTGATCATCCCTTCTTCAATCACATCCTGCATAAAGTGATACCTGACGTCAATGTGTTTGATTCTCTCGTGATACATTTGATTTTTGGTCGAATGAATCACACTTGGTTGTCACAGTTGACCTCTCCCACGTCCTGCTTCAGGCCCATATCACCAACTAAACCACTCTGCCATATTGCTTCCTTCACTGCCTCTCTTGCTGCATGTATTATGCTTCTGTTGTAGACAGGGCTACTATTGATTGTAGGACTGCTCTCCACCTTATGGGACTTTCGCAGAGGGCGAACGTATAGTCCGTCAATGATCTCTTCCTACCAAGATCCCCTGAAAAAACTGAATCCACAAATCCATCTACCGAACCAGAATTGTCAACCCTTCTGTCGTAAACCAAACCAATGTCTGCAGTTCCTCCAAGATACCGAAATATGCATTTCACAGCCTGTCAATGACCTTTCCCAGGTCTGCCCATGTATCTTCTGACTACACTAACAACATGTGATATACCAGACCTTGTGCAAACCATAGCATACATAATGCTACCTAGTGCACTTGCATAAGGCACCCGAGACATATCACCTGTCTCCTCAGCAGTTGTCGGTGACAGTTCACTCGCAAGCTTGAAGTGTGCTGCCAATAGAGTACCGACAGGTTTTTCCTTAGTCATACCAAAATGTTCCAACACCTTCTTGATGTACTTTTTCTGAGACATGAATAATTTCCTAGCAGATTTGTCTCTCCGTTTCTCCATATCTAATATCTTTCTTGAGGCACCCAAGTCTTTCGTCTCAAACTCACCCTTTAACTGATCTTTTACCATGTGTATTTCAGACATATTCCTGCAAAATATCAGCATGTGATCCACATATAGGAGTAGGTACACATAAGAACCATCTGATAGTTTCCTGTGATACAAACAACTATCATATTTCCTTCTATTATAACCATTTCTGACCATAAAAATTTCAAAACGCTTTTACTACTGCCTAGGAGACTGTTTCAATCCATACAAGGATTTCTTCAACAAACAGGCCTATTCTTCTTTCCCGAAAATCTCAAACCCTCTGGTTGACGCATATAGATTTGTTCCTCCAACTCACTATGTAAGAGAGTAGTCTTAACATCAAGTTGCTCCAATTCCACATCATAACAAAGCAACCATAACAAGTAATACTGTAATAGAGCTATGTTTAACAACAGGAAAAACTACCTCATTGAAGTCTATCCCCAGACGCATCTGGCCCATGGCCGAGATCTTAGGCATTCTAGGTCTCTAGGACCGCAATGCCTATGACAACCCAGACGCATCCCTGATGCGTCTGGTTAGTCCCCATCCGTCTCGGACCTGATACGAGACGCTCTAGGATTTCTTGGGACGCGTCCAGGAAGTTGGGCACAGACATCCCGGACGCGTCCTGGCTAGAAATAGGAACTGCCAAAAATCCATCTTTCGAAAAAAAAAATTCTTTGCTATTTTAGTTATTGTTCCAAACATTTAGAAAACTTCTAAAACCGGAATTTTGATTTTCAAACAACTTATAAAATCAATGAAAATCATCTCTTTTGAAACTCTTTTCAAAATCGAACTATTTTGAAACTCTTTTCAATCATCAATCTTGAAATCAATTTCAATAACTTTTAAATCTAATTCAAAACTATGAAAATTGATGTCTAAACTTCTATTGGACCTATCTATCTATCGCAACAAGCATAGATTTAGTCTGAAACTTAGCCAAAATTAGCTACGTGCAAGAGGCTCTGACTCCATTGTTGGGTTATGGTGTCTCCTAGCGTTCTAAGTGGAATCCGAAACATCTAATGTCTAACATTAGTATCCCCACGATCTCATTCATAAGATTAATATTAACTAAGTTAAATAGAGATTGTTACCTTAATCGCTATCTCCCAGGGACTTAAACGGTTGAATGTAAGAAGACCAAGAGCTCCAATTGTAGCCCCTTTACCTGAGACACCGAGTAACCAACTTGATCTCCAACCTCTAGTTTAGCTAGAACTTTAATGGTGGTTAGACGAATAACACCTTTTTTTACACTAGATAGATAGTTGGTAACTATTCTCTCTTTCTTTCTCTAGTTGATGATGTAGAGTTAAATCTCCTTGAGAATTTTCCACACATTATTCATATCTAAGGATGCCTTATATAGAATCCAAAAATTAAAGTGCAATCCTAATTAGGTTTCCTAAAAGCCAAAATAGAAGAAGAATAAGGATTTTGTCATAAATATAAACTAGTTTATATTTCTCTCCCTTACTTTGTTTGGATGGGCCACCCTATGCCCTAAAGGGCTAGGTCTGGCCGGCCCTTTTATAGTGTGGCCGTCCAAGGTATGGCCAGCCCACAAATGGGCCTTAAGTGCCCCGAACTAAAACCCTTTTGTTCCGGCCTTCGTACTATCTATGCGTTAGCTTTCTTTAGGCGTTTTGGACATATTTATGAGTCTACCCCATGTTTGTATCTCATCCCTCTAGTCATATCTTCCGATTAAGTGCATACTCTTTGGTGTAACCCGATGGATTTGTCATCACAACTTGCTGCGCTTACTGCCCAAATGCGAGAAATGCTGGAAGATTGAAGGCTTTGGAGGAGGAAAACACTTCTGTTCGAGCAGGGAACCAGTTATTGCAAAAAAGGATTATCAAATTGGTAGTTCCAGAAGGGCCTGGAAGACAAACTTCGGAAGACACACGACCACCTCCTACCAACGCAGGTGTAGGACGATTATCCGGTCAACCAATACCTCCTCCCAACACCGTTGAAGGCTTCACCTGCAGTCTTCTGAAGGTGTGGATTCTAACCATTCTAATGAAAAATTTAGAAACCACCACTTATATTATTTTATGTTATGACTATTATGTTTAGGTTTTGACTATCAAATACTTATGTAGGATTCTTAATATCCAGCACCGACCCAATCTTGATCAATGTTCCATTTTATATTGGCTTTGTGAAGAACATCATAGTAAATTAATATTTATTATACATTATGATATGTTACTTTATTCATTTTAGTAATTCAGGTCTTACTGACCATATCATAAGAGTGAGTCTGACCAATAGTTTTCTATCTAAGAGTTGATAAGTTTAGTTTAGAATTAAAAGTGTACCTTTGTTTGCAGGTTAAACTCTTAATATTTGTTAATGCCTTCTGACTTAGAACAACGTAAAGAAGGAATAATATACAATTTTCAATATCGAAAACCATTTAGTTACATTTTACACTATTTCTGGTTCATAGTACACACCGACACAGTTCATACGTGTTATGAACTTTGATTTACATTAGAATATTATGGCCTTGTAGTTAAGGTAGTATATACTTGAGGAATTGATGACTTAGTAATGAATGGTTTTTCTTTTCTAATAAATTTGAGCAAATGAATTATGTAATCTGCATTTTTCTCATGAATTGTATATACTTGTTTTAATGTTCATAACATTTCATTCAAGATTTTAACTCTGACTAATATCATGTGATGGTAGATAGACATATTTTTATGTCTTCTTGAGAAGAAATTCATTTGTCATTTTAGCTTAGTACTAATTAGTTTGAATTGGCCGGTTCACCCAAATAACTTGTGAAATCAGGCTTGAAACGAGTTATCCACATGTTGCAACTCCTTGCCCGACTTAATTATCACGATTCAAACTGGTCGCGACTTTGGAGAATAAAAAGAATCTCGTAGGATAAATTCTCTAGGGAATCCATGTTTCTTTGTAAAATCTCTAGGGAATATACAGTAAAAATTTACAATTTACAAAATTAACTTTAAGTAAAAAAAATTACCTTCTTTTTATTTCAAGTCTTTTTCCAACTCTTTCTTCTTCCCCTCCTATTTCTTCTTCTTTGGAGAAAAACTTATCCATCTCATCTCCTCTATAACTTCTAGCCAATTTTTTTGTTCTTTCTTTTTCATCACTCCTCTTACTTATCTTCCCCAAAATCTCAAACCCCTACTACCCTTATTTCTCTAAAATCAGAAATAAAGTTAGAGAGATAAAGAGAAAAAAAATATTCTAAACCCTAGAAATAATCAAACAAAATCTCTTGAAGCTCTTATTGCGTCTTCCATGGGACGTCCAAACCAAGTTTCTTCATCCATTAAACCTCCCAGAGAGGTAACACATTCGAAACTCTAGAAATTAGTTAGTTTTGTGTCCTAAAACAGATTTTTCATCACCTCTAAACATATTAGGTTTGTTCTCTATATTTTCAGGGTTTAGTGATTAGAAGAAAACAAAGCTTTGGAGAAGAAGATGAAGAAAAGAAGAAATACTTGGAAGGAGTTTGGGTTTAGATCCCTAGAAAGATTTTGTTTAAGTTTATAAAAGCTCCTTCAACATTCTTTCATGGGATCTTCTAAATATGAAACCAACTTCAACTGATTAAGGGTAAGCACCATTGGTAAACCCACTGGTATATCAATATAATCGACACACCACACGTCGGATTAAAGGATGTCTTGCGACCTCGAGAGAGAGAGAGAGTTTATACTAGTGTGAGTACCTTATCAAGTAGAAACAATCTAACTTAGCAATTCGAGAATTCCACCTAAATCTAGGTACTGGATCACAAAGACAGCGTGTAAACCCGTGGATTATGTGTTAATATCAGGATCTCGGTTTATCTATTATGTACGAATGTGTAGATATTTGTACTTGGTGACAATGAGTTGAATAACATTATTACAAAATTATCACGATGGACTAGGTAAATGAGTGACGACAAATCAAACACATGAATCCGAGCCCACCCCCTAGTGAGGAGTCATGAGAGTTCAATCACGCAGTCATGTGCCATTGTTAATACAAAATCTTTGATCGGTCAAGAGGGGTAACTAGATTACCAAGCACATCTCTATTGTGTATATCTCAACAATCTTCGACCAAGATTGCAATGTGAGCAATTTGCGGCTAGGACAATTGATGAAGAAGATCATCAACTCCGATTGATTTAGGGATCGTAGTGTTTAACTAGAAACCAATTACGATCGTCGAATTACGAAGTAATTCGCGGCTAACTTCGATCAGATCCTACAACGGGTTACACATAAGAATGGGTATTTAATCGGATGATATGACTAGTGGGAGTGTGATATAACGATGGGAGTGTCCCATAGACATATCTAATAGGCCTAAAGAGTATTTAGGCAAAAGATAGCAAAAAGGCCCGAAAACAGGGTTTTGGGCCTAAACCGATTCGTGCACTTTTAGGGCTTGGATTGGGCTGATTTTTGGAGGGTCGCTTCCTTATGTTAGGAACATTAAATCTGCCAATTTTGGCTGGGTTTGGACGTCACCTCCTCAAGGAATTGAGAAAATATGGACTAGTTGCTATTTTCGGCAATTTCCTTAATCTTATTCTAAAGGGTCTTTTAGGAAATTAACTTAGAGGTGGACTCTTATTAGGGATCTATATAAAGACTCTTAAGACAGAGAATAAGGTGTGGAATTCTCTCTAAGCTTTCTTACTCTACCACATCAAGTAGAGAGGAGCAAGTGAGCTAATTTCCAAGCTATCAACTAGTCAAGCAAGAAGGATTTCTTCTTATCAAACCGCCATTGGAGCACTAGCGGCCTTTCAAGGAGGGAGATTAACTACACCATTCGGTGTCCCAAGTAGAGGAGCAACAATTGGAGCTCTTGGTCTTCTTTAGCGATTGGAAAGGTTCGAGGGAAAATAGCGATTAAGGTAATCATCTAATTTCCTATTAGTTTAATTGTTAGTTTATACATGATGATCTTGGGACGTACTAATGTGAAGACCTAAGATGTCTGAGATTCCGCTTATACGACATTAGTAGACACCACCATAACCCAACAGTGGCGTCAGAGTCTCTTGCAAATAACTAATTTTTGCTAAGAATCGGACTAATCCATGGTTGATTAGCTTGATAGTTGAGTTTAAAATTGTTTTAAACTTACAATTTGATTATATTGAATGGGATTCAACGAGTTTTCAAATTGAAAATAAAAATTGATGATTGAAAGTGTTTCAAAAGACTCAATTTTGCTGATTTTTGGTTCTGAAAAGTGTTTTCAAAAGTTTTGTTCTTTTTGAATTATGAACTTTCTCAAGAACAAACATCTTGGTTTTAGAAGTTTCTAAAATTGGGATTTTAAAGCTTTAGAAGCAACAAAAGAAAAAAACATGGAAGTTGCTAAAATTGGGCTGCATGTACATGTTGGCCATGACGCGTCCAGAAAATGCGTCTCGGCCAGCTGCACCAGCAGACGCGTCTAGGTCAGAAGATCGACACCAATGTCCGAGTTGGTTGCGTCTGCTGGCCCGGGATAAGGGCGCGTCTGGGACGTGCCCCATACATCCCGGGTATGGCTCGGCTAGGCTGAGACATATGCGACCAGCAAGACCGGGATAAGGGCGCGTCTAAGACGCGCCCCACACGTCCCGGGTGTGTCTCGGTCTAGGACCGAGACATATGCGACCACATAGACGCGTCCGAGACGTGTCCTAATAGCCCTAGAGCGTCTCGGCTTAGCCGAGATGCTCGAGACAGCACCAGACCCATCTGGTTGCTCGAGAAGCCCGAGCACGTCTCGGATGTGATCCGAGACGTCTGGGTAGCTTCCACCAGACGCTATGGTCGCCTCTGGTACATCCTTGGTATCTCGGTACTGGACCGAGAAACCAGGAGCTACGGCCAAGGGTCAGGATGCATCGGGTATGCATCTGGATGGCCTAGGGTGTCATGGGCACCACCCGGGACACCCTTAAGGCTCGGCCTGAGGTCCAGACCTAGGCCAAACGTGCTGGTTGCGGCAAGGACACGTCCTAATGACCTCGGCCGAGCCCGAGATGCATCTAGATGCGTCTGGCTCGGCCATTCTTAGTGTGGGCCGGTCTTGGGCCGGGCCTACACTTGACCCGATCATCTTTGGGCCGGACCAAGCTAGTAGGCCTTGACTTACGGGTCTTGGATCTTAACTAAAAGGTTGTCTTGGGTTATTCCGAAGGTGACTAAGGGTCTAAAGGCCAAAGTTATACGAGTCTCGACTCGAGTAGGAGTTTTTTTTTTTACGAAAGTCTCAATTTTTTCTCCTGGTCCCACCAAAATATAACCAAAATCAAATCGGGTCACCCGAAGACTCGAAAATGTTTTTCTTAAAAACGGATTTCAAAATCGTTAAAAGATAAACCATTTTTTCTGAAATTGACCCGGGCTTTCAAAACCCAAAAACGGAGTTTTTCTTGAGATTGATTTTACGATCATAAAAGATAAAACCAGAACGCACCATTAGTCGAATTCTTCGAATTTAGACTTAAGGTGTAATGTGACATGTGATGTCGACAAAAGTATCTCCCAGATTATCATGCATATATAATTCTTAGCCTTGATATATTATATGAATGCATGTGATGTGAATGCGGGAAACTAGTATGGCCATAGATTTGTTTCTTTATTCCTGTTTTAAGCACGGATGGGTGCATGATTTGTAATTAATTTTAATTTCAAGTTTATACGATCTGCAAATCGTTGGAGTCTTGAAATTAGAGTTTAAGGTCTATGAGTCCATTGAAGAAGCTCGGGGATGGAATCCAAAGGCGAGTGGGAGAAATCAATGGAGGTTCAAAGATGGGGATCTAAGACGAACCAAAAGGCGAAACAAGAAGTAAACCAAAGGAGATTAGATCTTCTAGGTTAGGGGCCATACTAGGATCCATGTCTGCTTGATTTACTTTCTCGCGCGCATTTACTTACTTATTTACGTTTTTTGTCGTGGATGTTAGTTAGGCTAAGTAGTTCACTATAACAAACGCCAGACTAACGTAAAAGTCCCTAAAAGTAATTTTGAGTAAAAGCCTACCCAGTAAGACACCCTTTGCGCCCTTGTTCGAGGAAGGTGGGTCGGCCATAGCAGGGTACCTCCTCTACCTTGGGACAATGCGGGTAGACCTATAGAAGAAGCTTACATGTCTAAATGGTTCTACTCAACGAGATCAGCAAAAGAGTTTTGGATACTCGAGGCAAAAGGGTAGATTAGTTATTCATTAATGAAATCTATCAACCACGAGTCATAAGGGTATAATCAGTGAAGTAGTTCACTCACCCGGATCGACGGAGTCAAAGGGTAGGGCCATAGTCCGCTTTTACTCCGAAGAACTGAGATCTTGGAATCAGTTATTCAACCAGGAACGTTTTTATATTGAATAATGTGGGAAAACTAATGTTTTTCAAAAAAGATAACGAGTTTAAAGCTTTGCAATTCTTTATGTAGTTTTTAAGATGACACAAAACGAGTTCAACATTGAATCGCACCTAAGGGAGGTGCTGATCAACTTCCTAGAATGGAAGAATGAATCCGAGAATAATTCTCAGTTTCAAAAGGAAAGCGTACTAGAATACCCAATCCCAATGTTGACTCATACCGGAGAAGGTCAAAAGCCTTTTGCAAGCAATCATATAACATTCTCTTTGAGAAAATAATGGATGCCAGCTAAACCATTAAGACAAAATGAGGAAGAGGTTCCTACAGAAGTCATAAATGGAGAGGTACGAGACCTCCAAGGCAATCTAAAAGTCATTCTAATAGAAGAGAACATAATTCATCTATCACCCAATTCAATGTCGATTGAACAAAGATAGATAAGACCTTAGATGAGTCACTCAGATTGTTACAAACAACTGAGCAGAACACACAGGAATATCAAATCTAAGAAAGGTTATTGAGATTTGATAAAAAGAATCAAAGAAAGTGTTTCTTGAGATTCAAAAGGACAAAGGATCAGTCAAGTGAGGAAAACATTTGATCAAAGAAAAAGGCAAGCAGTTGTCGAGTAGATGATCAAGAGTATTCCTCATTACTGTGAATGTTTCCAAACAATGGCTAACCATTCAAGAGGAAACTACCCTTAGTACCTGGAGGACAAAAGGAATGGAATTATCAATTCTGGTTCCGATATCCTTGTTAACAAAGTTAAAAACAAGTATCGTAAAATTGCTTCATCAGGTATTTTAAGCCCGGATGTGCGGCTCGGTAAAGCTCAAGGAAATCATATACTTGACTAAAAGAAGTAAAGATCCAAGAGGGACCAGCAGCAGTAATGCTAGGGATGCTGAAAGGGATCGAAGTCTTCTTTTAGACACTGATCTAGCTTAGAACTTAATAATAATTATTTTGTTCTTCTAAAAACCAGTAGTAAAATTAACTGAAGGTTAACATTGATAATGGCTGATATTCAAGAGATTCAAACTCATTAACTTCAGTATTGTCAATTGGGTCTTAAGGACTAATTGACAAAGTCAACCTTTTTCAAAAAGGCATAGAGACTAGTAATCTATTAGGACTCATACGGTGTTATGCAGACCTATAAGTTTACTTGCAGAATCTAACGAGAGAAACTTCAATAAGTACTCTGACAACTCCATGAGGTATGGAAACATACATATCATAAAGTATAAGTCAGAATGTTTGAAATGTTCAAACAAAGTACAAACCGAAGTATAGAATCACTTTGGCAAGAGAGTTTAAGCCATCCGATTAGATTTGAAACGGTGAAAACTTGAGTCAAACACTTGATAACCATCAAAGGGGTTCCCCAACTCGGTCCATGAAACACATCTGAGGGATGGTGGATTCAGTGGGAGTAATCGAACACTGCTATGCGTGATTTGATCAATGATGGGTTTAAGCCAAGTCTTCCGAATATTTTGGGATATATTCAAGAAACGATTGTTCCCACACATTTACCAAAAATCCGTCTAAAAGGCTAAACCTTGTGTAAAAGCATTTTACGAGGATACAAAACTTAGCTGAAGTCTAACGCAATTTCTTTAGAAGAAATTTGGGCTTTTTCCACAAACGATCAAGAGACCAAAGTGTTTGTTGCTCATGATAGAGTTCTTGTACTAATTAGCATACCTAGTGTTCTGGGAGAAAATTACTAATTATTACAAGAATAAGTGGGAGAAAAGTACGAGTCTAATTAATTCGACTATGAGAAAAATCATGTAGAGTCATGAAGAACAATCATGAAAATTGTACAGGCCGATTAAATTCGACCAAGAGCAACAAAACTGTTGAAAGACAGAAAACCGCGGTTCCTCGGAAAAGGAATAGGTAAAGATGTGATCTTAAAAACCTACCGCACTAAAGCGAATGTTAATTCGCAGGAGAACTCTGTAGCGACTGAGAGTATTCCAAATTGTTGTTCAAAAGCCCTTAGGGTCAAAAGTAATCTCAAAGATTCAGAAGATAAAGGTTATTTCTGAAGAGATAAAAGACCTGCGTAGAGACGGAAATTGACTCTAGATTTTGGCTAGAAGCCAAAATCATCATGGAATCCATATCTCGTCAAGACATGTAACTTGATAATTTAAGTCAACAAAAGACCTAAATTAGTTTTCCAGAGTAGAAAACTAAGAAGGATGGTAACATTCTAGTTTCCCGAAACTAGACAAGAGGAATGAAATTTTTCCAGTCCAGTTATGTCCATACGCATGCTTCAGGAATCCATCAACGGATTATAGCACGCAAGAGTCGGAATCTTCGATTCATAGAGGTAATCAAAGTAGTTTTGATTCCTGGGGAGTGAAGAAATTCTTGAATCACGAAATTTCAAGAAGGTAAGTGGGAGTAACAAATCTTCTGGGCCCGTATGCAGAGTAAATACAAAAGATTGAGTACAACATAAGATGTTGTATAACAGTAACGAACTGACTCAATAAAAGGACCACACACAAGGATAAAATGTCATTTTGGGCATCTAAGATCTATAAGCATAGATAAAAAAGATGATAGGATTAGAAAGGCTCAGTACGCTGAGACGCTTGAGATCCAAAACCGAAAATCTGAGACTCATAAAAGTCTAAAAGAATTTCGACCCAAAAACTCATGACAGAGAGCGTTGCAAGACTCGGATTCTAAGAGACACCGATGAGAAAGCACGCATGAGAGAGACATCTATGTTCAAAACATAAAGTCAATCATGTTGGACATGATTAGCATTTAGACATCACAAATTCGGATTGGAAAACCGAATCACTACTTAGAAACATCCTAGAAGGCTAAAGGATGAAGTAGTACAAAAGTTGAAACAAGTCATCGTAGTAAACTTCCAGACATGGAAGGAAAGTAGGCTAAAAGTGTTTAAGCCGGGAACTGTTGCAAATACTACATAAAGAATAAAAGCCTTAATACTAGTAAAGAGTTACTAGAAATTATCAAGGTTGAAGAAAGCAATCTTCAAATTAATTGATAATTAGCAAAGTTTAAAACGGACTACATTGGTAGTCAAACTAAACTGTCACCTAAGACAAAGTATGAGATTCATACACAAGTCTAAGGCATGAGGTATATTTTGAATAAACCTCGACAAGTAAAATTGAGCAGGTATATTTTGAATAAACCTCGACAAGTCTAAGGCTCAGATTTACAAACTCTCGTTATTGGAAATAAGTTGATTATTTCACAGTCGTCTAAATTTGGTTTAGTATTTAAACGACAAACCACAGATAATAAAACATTCCGAATAGGTTTGTCAGATACGTGATCTGATGAATGAAACCTTATTAAGTGAACTTTGATTCCGTTAAACGCCGCGCCGTAAAAGGAGGTTATAAAGGCGGATACTGGGAAGGACATGATAGACATGAAGTTAAGTGGGAGCGCAAGAATGGATTGTGTCATCCTAATGACATTAGGTCCAAAGTGTCTTAGGCCACTTGATGAGTTGACAACTGAAAATGCGTGGTCACAATCAAACGGATTAGGAGTTACTCGTTTGTCTTTTACAGTTGTACTCCGATATCAAGAAAGTCTGAATGACGTGACGTATCAGATGGGATACTAATTGACACGGGAATCGAGCATTGCACTTATTCTAAGTCCAAGTGGGAGTCTGAAAGAGATGTCCTTCGACCAAGATTGCAGAGCGAGCAATTTGTCGGCTAGCACAATTGATGAAGAAGATCATCAAGTCCGATTGATTTAGGGGTCGTAGTGTTTAGCTAAAACCAACTAAGATCGTCGAATTACGAAGTAATTCGCGGCTAACTTCGATCGGATACTACAACGGGTTACACATAAGAATGGGTATTTAATCGGATGATATTATTAGTGGGAGTGTCATATAACCATGGGAGTGTCCCATAAACATATCTCATAGGCCTAAAGAGAATTTAGGCAAAAGATAGCAAAAAGGCCCGAAAACAGGGTTTTTGGCCTAAACCGATTCAGACACTTTTAGGGCTCGAATTCGGCTGATTTTTGGAGGGTTTGTTCCTTATGTTAGGAACATTACATCTGCCAATTTTGGATGGGTTTGAACTTCACCTCCTCAAGGAATTGAGAAAATATCAACTAGTTGTTATTTTCGACAATTTCCTTAATCTTATTCTAAAGGGTCTTTTAGGAAACCAAATTATAGGTGGACTCTTATTAGGGATCTATATAAAGACTCTTAGGGTAGTGAATAAGGTGTAGAATTCTCTCTAAGCTTTCTTACTCTACCACATCAAGTACAGAGGAGAAAGTGAGCTAATTCCCAAGCTATCAACTAGTCAAGCAAGAAGGAGTTCTTCTTATCAAACCACCATCGGAGCACTAGCGGGCTTTAAAGGAGGGAGATTAAATACACCATTCGGTGTCCCAAGTAGAGGAGCAACAATTGGACCTCTTGGTCTTCTTTACTGATTGAAAAAGTTCGAGGGAAA